>JAFEMH010001134.1:0-530094 GCA_022495995.1 Adenophora triphylla var. japonica | reverse complement strand
CACCCACTTCTTTCTCGCTGCGGAAAGGGATAGGAAAGGTTTAGACTCGGGGTAGGTGTTTAGGAGGAAGGCTCAGAGCAATATGCAAATTAGAATCTTCAAGTTTACTTAAAACAGTGTCTTTTATTAATATCTATTTGGTTGGAAAAGGGATTCTCGCCCTTCTTTTTCATAACTACTCTAGATCCTGGATCGGTGGATTCCGTCACTACGTCTATAAACCCCTCGTATTCCACCTGTATTTCGACCTCCCAGGTGGACAGCCCCGGACGAGGGTCCTATAGTGGCACGCGGATCCCACCGACCGAGAGTAAAGAACGCTCCTATCGGCCTAGCGGGTCATTAGGACTTTTCAACGCACGAGCAATGCGGATTATAGTCAAGGCAATACCGGAAAGTCTCGTCTTTCTGCCTTGACGGATTCGTGAGTTTCGCTTGAGCGAATGACGGTTTCGACTTTCGGTAATGTCCGAGAGAATAATAGGCATGGGTAGAGGCGGTAAAAGCCGGATGACAGGTGTCACATTGAACTTTGTTGCATACGCGGGCGTGAGTTAGAATCGAAGTCAATGCTCTGGTCAAGATCTTGCCAATTTTTCCTTGTCGGAATTTTAGCAGAGCTTCGCTTGAGCGAAAGATCTTTTGATTTGTTGGCAAAGACTCGGTCTTGACTCTTACGCATTCCGTGCGAGGTCAAGGTCAATAGTCAAGTCTGAGTTGAGATCTCGCCAATTTTTCCTGTCGGAATTTTGGCGCAGTTTTTCTTCAGATTATGAACTAAGGCTTGACCTTTACGAGTGGTATCTGGCCTCGGGCTATATATGACACGGACTAGACCAAAAACCAACCAAAAAAGTCACGGTTTTGAAACGTGTGACACGGACTGTGCATTGGTCGACACCGGCTGCATGGGGAGGTTGGGATGATTCCGTGCGCGCCCGGGAGCATCTGTAAGGCCGTCCGTGATCGCACTGGAACCACCCTCGGGTTTGAAGGACGTGCGTGCAAAAGTGTACAGGATATATCGTGCGCGTAGTGTGCGGTCTCCTAAAAATGTTCCTTTTGAGTTAAAACAGAGATTTTCATGAATGTGTTTTAAAGGAATGATTTTCGGACGGGAGAATGCAACACATAAGCACGTAAATTTTCTCACACAGAGCCCCATCAGCCATGGAGCCGAATAGCCCCAAGCTGCTAGGGATCGTGCCAGATAACTATGATTTTTCCCGGTGGAAATTGCCACCGAGGTCGCCCGGCCGTAATCCAATGAGGATTGAGCCGCACGACCGCATGGATCAATTTTCCGGGTTCCACTCCTTTTGCTATTTTTCGGGTTATTTCCCGTTTCAAAGTACGCACAGCATTCCAAGATGCAAATGATGCAATGCATGGTAAAGAAAGCAAGCATGATTAATGAAATCGGCGACGGGAGTCTAACCCGCTCAAAGGGAAAAGCTTTCTTTTATTTTTCAAAATTTTCTTTTCGAAAAGGGATACCGGTACGCTGGATTGTTAAACCACCGGTTATCCCAACTCCCACGTCGTGGAGTGTACAGGAAGGGTAAGTGGTTTCCACGTATATACCAAGTATCGATTTTTTTGTTTTGAAAATAAAAGCTTTTCTCCTTTGGGATATCCCCAATGAGTCGCCAAACCTTGTGAATGTGGTGCCCAAATTTTGGTGTTGGATTCACGCGAGTTTGAAGACATCCGAGTTATTTGAAAACGGAGTCGCCACGCCATTTTGATTACCTCAAAACTTTGAAAAAAAGGTTTTTATTTGGGTTCGGAGGTTAAGTTACCCTGGGAAGAACGCTCATGCGTTCACCCAAAGTGCCTTGCACGAGCAAGTCTCCCAAGATTTGATAATCGTGCTTGCTTGCGTGCTTTCTTGTGTGCATGTGTTTGAAAATAAGGGGGAATGTCCCAAGTTGTCTTGGACGTACAAACCATTTGTTGGTTGTCGCTCGGGATTCCTTGGAATTTTATGTATTTGGGATTATGATCCCGTCATCATCTTATGACTTGTGATCATCGCATTTTAAACCTCGGGACCCTCGGGACTTGCGTGATCGAGAGAGAATGACTCTCTTTTGGTCAAAGATGAGGTTCTTTAGAAAAGGAGGGTCCTTAGCCCATCAATCCTACGCTTTAAGACGGTCGAGCTCGTATAGAGGCTTCATACTCTTTCTTAAGCGATAATCGGAGATATAGGGTTCAAGGTATCCCTTTCTAAAGAAATATGTGAACCTTTAATTGGAAGGAACGATGTAAAGATAGGATCTTTTACACCGGTCCATTCCTAGGTTGGGGGAAAGGGGGAAATGCATGATGAAAAATGACACTTTAATGAAAAGATGACATTTTGGGTTGCAAATGATGCACTTAGTTTAAAGAAATAATTTTTATTGCAAATGATGCATAAAGATTTGATTTTTAGGCAAATGATGCATTTTTGTTGAAGAAATTGGCATTCATTATGCAAATGATGCATAAAGATTGCATTTTGAAAAGCATATGATGCTAGTTTATGGTAAAGACATGATCTTTAAAGCAAATGATGCTTGAACAAGGGGTTTTGAATGCAAAGGATGCATTTTTATTGAAAAGATTGAGTTTTTATATGCAAATGATGCATAAAAATGACATTTTATTTGAAAATGGGAGTTTTAGGTGCAAAGGATGCACCTTTATGAAAAAGACTACATTTTTATGACAAATGAGGTCTTAATGCATGCAAAAGGGAAAGGGGGTGATAAAGATGTGATCTTTAACTATGAATGCCAAGTCCCAAGCAAGATATATGAATGCAATGAGCAAGTATATCAATTAAAAGCAAGGTTAGGGCGTGCGAGGTTACCAATTGCTTCCTTTGCTTCTTTGGTTGGAGCTAGGAGGAGGGATTGGTCTTGGATCTTCAAGGAGGAGGGAGGGAGCTTCTTGGCCTTCTTCTTCACCTTCTTGAGCCTTCACCAATATTCTTCACGTCTTGGGAGTTACTGATTGTATTGCTATGGAGTGTGTGTATTGTTGTTGTTTTTTTTTTCTTGAAATGGGTAGAGGAGGGCTCTATTTATAGGCAGTCTGGATAAGGCTAATGAAGCCGTGCGGCCAGAGGCAGCGAGCTAATGCAGCCGTGCGGGCTTATCCATTGTGACTCAGCATTCTAGAACCATGCAAGGTGGCATTATTCTAGAACCTTCTCCCTAATTAAGAAAAACGTGTTTTCTTAATTAGGAAGGCTTCCTTCAGCCCTAATTTTAATTTGGGACTGCTCCAGGACATTTCCGGAACACTAGGAAGGTCCGGGGAATTACCGGGAAACTTACCGAAATTGCCGGGAAATTTAACCGGAAGGCATGAGCCAGATTTGGGTACTTACACACACGTAGGTCTACTTCACCTTCTTTGAGTAGCTTTCTATTCTTTAGTCCCTGCACATTTAAACAAATGTGAGATCCATATCCGATATCCAATACCCAAGAACAAGAAGTAGAAAGGAAAATATCTAGCATGTAGATACCTGAATCAGTAGTAATCGTATTGCCCTTCTTCGCTTTTAGGCCTTCCTTATAAGCCTTGCAGTTTCGCTTCCAAAGACCAACCTCTTGGCAATGGTAGCAAATTGCATCCTTTTGAGACACTTTGGGTTTAGCCTCTTCGGCATTGGCAACTTTTCCCTTAGGTTTAGCAACTTTTGCTTTACCTATTTTGTCTCCCTTTTTGAACCCTTTTCCTTTGTTAACCATTAACACATTTGCGATACTAGGCTTCTTGATATTTTTCTCTGCAGTCTTAAGCATCGCATGCAATTGTAACATATTTTCTCCATTCCACTCATGATACAGTTCATAATGAAATGACCATAACTTTCAGGCAATGAATTCAATATCGTATCCGTTGCGAGTTCCAAACTCATAGGATACTCAAGCCTATCAAGGTGCTCAATATATCCTTTCATATTTAGGACATGAGGACCTACCGACTGCCCCTCTTTCATCTTGTATTCATTAAGAGCCTTCACCACATCATACCTCTCTTGCCTATCTTGAACTTGGAATATTTCTTTTAAGCGTTGTGCTAGGTGAAAAGCTGCTTCCATATGTTCAAGGTCCTTCTGAAGATCCTTACACATGGTGGCAAATATAAGGTATGAAACATCATTAGAATCATCAACATGTTTCTTATGTTGCTCCTTATCTGCCCTTGAAGCATTGGCAGCAAGTTCTGCAGGAATAGGATCCTCAAGAACGTGCAATTTTTCCTCTAACCTAAGAACAATTCTTAAGCTTCTGATCCAATCAGAATTGTTTGTACCATTCTCTTCGAGCTTGTCCATCTCAAGGACGGATCACAGCGACAAGCGTTGATTATTGTGAGATGCCATTCTACAATAAGACATGCAAACAATATGAGCACATATAAGTATCAAAACATTTACCATCTAAGAGACAAATAATGTATTCCACAAATACTCCTACTAAATTATACACCTTCAAATACAAGCATGTATCATATAATTATAATGGGCTAAGATCCATATTTCACTTGATTTTGGTTTAACTGAGTCAATGTTTTTTGAAATCAACCTACTTAGGTTGATAACACTTATCAATCATATCATTTATGAGTCTTAGATATTCTATGAGATTCTAGACATCTTATGTCAACAAATGTTTTAATCTCATCTATGCCTTGGGTCAAAACTCTTTTGAAAGATCCAATTAAGTTCAACCTTTTTCAAACGTATGAGACACAGAACGATGCACCCAACTGAGTCGAAACTACATCAACGGTTATCTCATCAAAAGATTCAAATTCTTAAGAACTCAAGTGTTCTTAAGATATAATGATGCACCCAACTGAGTCGAAACTACATCAAAATACCCGAATATTACACAAGTGTTCTAATCAAGGGGTGGCATAAATCTTAAACGTTTAAGAAGGTTTTTCCATATAGAAACAAACATCGCATGGTTGTATATGAAACTTACATGTACATAATCACGAACATGGGATTTCACATAATATCCTACTTTAGGATCTTACAAATAACCATGTAACAAATAACAATTATAAATTACATAATTATTCAATTCTCGAAATTTAAGGATTTAAATAATCATGTTAATCGAATTAAATATGAAAATCAAATCCTAAACAAATAATTTATTTCAATTTGAGAATTTACTAATCTAATTAATCAAATTAAAAGATCAATAACCCATGTAGAAAATTAATTACATCAATCAACTATTAATCATAATCATGATATATCGCATATAACTGTTTCACAAACAATACACATAAAATCATCAATCTATATCATATAGCATGTTAAAGCATATAATCAAATTATACCTAGCATGCCAATTTAACCTAATCATGATTAAACGCGGCTCTGATACCACTGTTGGGTTTTGGGGTTACATGCGCAGCAGAAGATTTACATAATTCAATAAATCCTATCCATGAATCCATCTAACATGAAGAGATTAAAACTATGAAATAGATTTACTAACCTTTGTAGCGAGTTTGTTTTTTGTTACACGAATCATAATTCAGATTTGAATCGTCAACGAAACTTTGATCTTCTCCTTGTTCTTCCTTGTGATGAATCAACAATGGTAGGCCTTCAAGCTTTAGGTGATAAAGCAATTAACCTCTATCGGTAATCCACACGCGAACGAACCAAGATCGAATCTTGTTGGATTGCTAGATGATCCTTCGATTGTTGAAACTCTTTTCAACAATCTATGGCTGATATGGAATTAAATCTAGGGTATTTTGATCTTTGATTCGTAATCAAAATCAAGAGATTGTGTTTCTCAAGCCCTAAATTTCGTGTGTCTTGGTTGGGGAGAAGGGGGCTATTTATACTTTATAAATATCCCTAACCCTTAGGGTGAAAAGTCCTAATCCAAAGCCAAAACGGAACTGCACCAGGGGTAAGGCGTGATTGCCCACTTCAGGGCGCGCAATCGCCCCTTTTGTCCAGAGAAAAGGCGCGATCGCCCCCTCTAGTTTGCGCGATCGCCCTCTTTTTCCAAAAATAGGTAGCGATTGCCCCCTCTTAGGGTGCGCGATCGCCCCCTCTCCAATTCTATTTCTGATCCATTTTCAATCCGTTCTTTGTGTGTGACCCTTTAAGAATTATATTTTATGTTAGTAGTGAGTTGTAACATCAACCTCACAAGACATAAGTGGTCTCTAGCAAGCCATTATGTCCACCCAATTAAATATAACATCAAATCTAGATTCCTTGATAGATCAATGTCACAATCCCTTTATCACATGATGTCATATTGAACATAAGTCATGGTCCACGTCAACTTACATTGTTCAATGCTTTCTCTATTCCGAATATATTGATAATCCAAGTGCATTTGATATCTATCAAATCTCTTGAGTGTGGCCACACATTTCATCAACACAATTCATCGAGGGGGCCAAGCAGACATCTCTTTTTACGAGCGATAAATCCCATCTTGACTTATCATTCTTCCCTACAAGAATCCAGTCGTGCCAACATAGCCCTTATTGCTATCCTATTAAAGATAGTGTTAGACTACATTAAACAGAACATTCATCATGTGGAAGAGGATGATAATCTCAGGTACTAAGGATTCTAATGACACGACTATCATGAGATTTAATCATGACATATATGACCATAGACCATGTCATAAATCTCATAGATGGGTCAGTCCAGTACCTTGTTCTCTAACAAGTACCCATAAGTGTAATGTGCATCCCCATACATATAATCATCTCTATGATTATCCATTACCAACTTATACTAGTTATTCACAATAACTAGGGACATAGAATATTATAACAAACTTGTAAAGCACATAATACTCAAGATAAACATTCTCTATTATAAATGGTAAAGATGATTACATAAAGGTATTAGTTATGAGTCAAAATAACTATTAGCCTAGGGCATAACACCAACAATTGCAATACCTGAGATAACACACGATTCGGAATACAGTGACTGGAACAAATGTCTTAGAAGAAGAGGATGTTGTGATGCATCAACAGGGTAGAAGAGATCCCCAGTAAGAATTAGTAAGAACCATCCTACTACTCAGGTAATGGGCGTAGTTAATGAGGGGATTCGAACAATAAATAAGGACCTAGTTAACTATAGTGATATGGTAAGGCATGTATGTATGTCCACCACATACTCCAACGTAAAACACTCATGTATTGTTACTGTTCTTGAGCCTAAAAATGTGGTTGAAGCTTTAAAAGACAATTTTTTATTCAATCTATACAAGAAGAAATTGACCAATTTACTCGAAATAATGTTTTGTGTTTGGTTCCCCATCCTTTACATACTAATATAATTGGATAAAATGGATTTTAAAAATAAATCTGATGAACTGGGTAGTATTGTTCGTAACAAAGTTCGTCTTGTGCCTCAAGGCTATACACAAGTAGAAGGAATCGACTATGCCGAGACCTTTGCACCTGTTGCTAGAATTGAGTCGATAAGACTTCTCTTAGCCATAGTTTGTTACCTTAAAATCACATTACACCAAATGGATGTTAAAGCGACTTTCTTGAATGATTACTTAGATAAATAAATCTATGTTAAACAACATAAGGGTTTTGAAGATCCATTCCACCCAAATCATGTATATAAGCTTGAGAAAGCCTTGTATGGCTTGAAACAAATATGGATTTGTTAGAGGCGAAGCCGATAGGAAATTATTTATTTTAAGGAACGGAAAAGAACTTGTTATTGCTCAAATCTATGTTGTTGACATACTTTATGTATCCACCACAAAAAAATGTTAGCAAAATTTGTGGAGGCTATGACATCAACTTTTGAGATGATCATGATAGGTGAACCAAATTTTTTCTTGGGATTGCAGGTAAAACAATCAAATGATGGAATCTTCATTTCTCAAAGGAAGTATGCAAGAATTTTGGTAAAAATATTCGGATACGAGAGTAACAAGAGTTCAAAAATACCTATGGGGTCGACACTTAAGGTGGGTAAGGACCAAGTAGGGGAGGACGTTGATCCAACTCTATATCAATCCATGATAGGTAGTCTTCTATATATGACTGCTAGTCATCCTCCTGACATCATGTTCATTGTACGTGTATGTGCTTGCTATCAATATAATCCTAAAATTTCTCACCTAAACGCAGTCAAGAAAATCATTAAATATGTATCCGGGACTAGGGATTTAGGGATTTGTTTTACTAAAGACACTAATACCAACTTAGTCGGATATAGTGACTCCGATTGGGCCGGGGATATGGATGATAGAAAGAGTACTAGTGGGGGATGTATTTTCTTGGGTAATAACCTAGTGCCTTGATATAGTCGTAAGCAAATTTGTATCTATCTTCTCGACTATTGAATCTGAAGATGTAGCAGCCGGAAATTTTTGTTCACAATTAATTTGGTTTAAACATATGCTTGATGACTATGGTCTTGCTAGCAATATTTTGACCATTTACCGTGACAAATTTAAAGCTATAAACATTTCCAAAACCCAGGTTCAACACTCTTGCACTAAACACATTGATATCCGCCACCATATTTTAAGAGACTTAGTTGAAAAGTGTTGGTGTTATGCCCTACGCATATAGTTATTTTGGCTCATAAATAATACAGTTATGTAATCATCTTTACCATTTATAATAGAGAATGTTTATCTTGAGTATTATATGTTTTACATGTTTGTTATAGTTATTGTGAATAACTAGTATAAGTTGGTAATGGATAATCATGGAGATGATTATATGCATGGGGATGCACATTACACTTACGGGTACTTGTTAGAGAAAAAGGTACTGGACCGACCCATCTATGAGATTTATGACATGGTCTATGGTCATATATGTCATGATTAAATCTCATGATAGTCGTGTCATTGGAATCCTTTGTACTTGAGATTATCATCATCTTCCAAATGATGAACGTTGTGCTTGATGTAGTCTAACACTATCTTTAATAGGATATCAATAAGGGCTATGTTGGCACGACTGGATTCTTATAGGGAAGAATGATTAGTCAAGATGGGATTTGTCTCTCGTAAAGAGAGATGTCTGCTTGGGCCCCTCGATGAATTATGTTGATGAAATGTGTGGCCACACTAAAGAGATTTGATAGAGATCAAATGCACTTGGATTATCAACATATTCGGAATTGAGAATCATTGAACAATATAAGTTGACGTGGACCATGATTTATGTTCAATATGACATCGTGTGAGAAAGGGATTGTGACATTGATCTATCAAGGAATCAAGCTTTGGTGTTATATTTAATTGGGTTGACATATTGGCTTGCTAGAAACCACTTATGTCTTGTGAGGTTGATGTTTCAACTCACAACCAAAATAAAATATAATTCCTAAAGAACGGATTGTAATTGGCTCAACTATGAAACTGTACAAGTGGGCAACCGTCGGAGGGGATAGTGGGCCCACCCACAATCCACTATTCATCTGGGAGACCGCCGGGATTTTGTGGGCGACCGCACATAAGGATTTTCGAAAGATAATAAAAAGGCTGTACAACTGGGCTGCCGTCGGGCCTTTGTGGGCGACCGCCCAGCCCCAATTTCAGTAGTTCCGTTTTGGCTTTGGATTAGGGCTTTCTCCCTAACAGTTAGGGATATTTATAAAGTATAAATATCCCCTTTTGCCTCAGCCAAGACACATGAATTTTAGGGCTTGAGAAACATTGATCTCTTGATTTTGATTACGAATCAAATATCAAAACACCATAGATTCAATTCCATTTTAGCAATAGATTTTTGAAAAGAGTTTCAACAATCGGGGATTGTCTAGCAATCCAACAAGATTCGATCTTGGTTCGTTCGCGTGTGGTTTACCTATAGAGGGTGATTGTTTTATCACCTAAAGCTTGAAGGCCTACGGTTGTTGATTCATCACAAGGAAGAACAACGAAGGAGATCTAAGTTTCATCACTACGACTCTAAGGTGAATTACGAATCATGTACGAAAGACAAATTCGCAACTAAGGTTAGTAAATCTATATTCATGGTTTTAATCTCTTCATGTTAGATGGATTCAAGGCTAGGGTTTTGTGAATTATGTAAATCTTCCGTTGCGCATGTAACCCTAAAACCTAACCGTGCTATCAAAGCCGCGTTTAATCATGATTAGGTTAAATTGGCATGCTATATATAATAGGATTATATGCTTTAACATGCTATATTATATAAATTGATGATTTTATGTTTGTTGTTTTTTGAAACAATTATATGCGATATGACATGATTATGATTAATAGATGATTGATGTAATTGATCTTCTACATGGGTTATTAATCTTTTTAATTTGATTAATTAGATTAGTAAATTCTCAAATTGAAACAAATTGTTTGTTTAGGATTTGATGTTCATATTTAATTTGATTAACATGATTATTTGAATCCTTAAATTTTTAGAATTGAATAATTATGTAATTTATAATTGTTATTTATTACATAATTATTTGTATGATCCTAAAGTAGGATATTATGCGATGTTTGTTGCTATATGGTAAAACCTTCTTAAATGATTAAGTTTTATGCCCCCCTTTGATTAGAACACTTGAGAAATATTCAGGTATTTTGATATAGTTTTGACTCAGTTAGGTGCATCATTATATCTTATTATAGATCAAGATGATATAACGGTTGATGTAGTTTCGACTCAGTTGGGTGCATCGTTATGTGTCTCATACGTTTGAAAAAATGTTGAACTTAATTGGTGCTTTCAAAAGAGTTTTGACCCAAGGCATAGATGAGAATAAAGTATGTATTGACATAAGATGTCTAGAATCTCATAAAATTCTAAGAGTCATATATGATATGATTGATATGTGTTATCTACCTAAATAGCTTGATTTCGGGCATTGACTCAGTTAAATCAAAATCAAGTGAAATATGGATCTTAGCCCATTATAATTATATGATATATGCTTGTACTTGAAGGTGTATTATTTAATGGGAGTATTTGTGAAATACATTATTTGTCTCTTAGATGGTAAACGTTTTGATATTTATACGTGCTCATATTGTTTGCATATTCAATTGTAGAATGGCATCTCACAATAATCAATCCTTGTCACTGCGATCCGTCCTTGAGAAGGACAAGCTCGAAGAGAATGGTACAAACTATTCTAATTCGATCAGAAGACTAAGAATTGTTCTAAGGCAAGAGAATAAACTCTACGTTCTTGACGAACCTATTCCTCCTGAACCCGCTGTCAATGCTTCAAGGGCAGATATGGAGCAACATAAGAAACATGTTGATGATTCTAATGATGTTTCTTGACTTATGCTTTCCACCATGTGTAAGGCTCTTAAGTAGGACCTTGAACACATGGAAGCTGCTTTTGACCTAGCACAACGCTTAAATGAATTGTTCCAAGTGCAAGCTAGGCAAGAGAGGTATGATGTAGTGAAGGCCCTTAATGCATGCAAGATGCAAGAGGGGCAGTCGGTTGGTTCTCATGTCCTTAAGATGAAAGGATATATTGAGCACCTTGATAGGCTTGGGTATCCTATGAGTTTGGATCTCGCAACGGATACGATATTGTATTAATTGCCTGAAAGTTATGGTCATTTCATTATGAACTATAACATGAGTGGAATGGAGAAAAATATGTAAGAATTGCATGCGATACTTAAGACTGCAAAGAAAAATATCAAGAAGCCTAATGCCGAAAATGTGTTAATGGTTAACAAATGAATGTTAGTGTTATGCCCTAGGCCTATGATTGATAGACTTATGTGTTAACATTATTTATTATTATATGAGATGTTTATCATTTGATTATTATATGTTTTGTATATTTGTTTATAATAATCTCCATCCCTAATTATTAAGAGAATAATTAGTATAATTGTCAATGGATAATCATACGATGATTATATGCATAGAGATGCACATTGAAATTATGGGTACTTGTTAGAGAACAAGTGACTGGACTTGACCCGCATGAGATTTATGTCATGGTCAAATGTCATAATTAAATCTCATAAGGTTACTTCATTTAGTTCCTAGACCTGAGATTATCATGACCTTACATATGATGAAAGTCATGTTTGATTTTAGTCAAACGGTATCTTAACACGATATCTATAAAGGCTATCTTTGGCATGATCAGATTCATGATGGGAAGGAAGATAAGTCAAGATGGAATTTGTCCCTCGGAAGAGAGATATTTTGCTTGGGCCCCTCGATGAGTGATAATGATGAAAGTGTATGGCCGTATCCCAATATGATTGGAATTGTCATTATACTCAAGAATCGAGAAAGCATTGAACAAAGACAAGTTGACAAGGACCATGACTTGTGTTCAATATATCATCGTGAGACAAAGGGAGAAATGGAAGTGTACCATTGGAAACGTGAACTCTTACGTTATATTATTTGGGTAGACATAATGGCTTGCTAGAGTCTGCTTATGTCTTATGGGATTCGATATGATCGAACTCATTGCCAACATAATATAATCCTATTGGGTCACACACAACTAGAATGAATTGGTTAAACCAAAGGAAGAATGATTGAGAGTTTCTGTATGTGGTAGACTATACCGCGCGACATATCTGGCCATATGGCAGACTATACCGCGCGACATATCTGGCCACCAGACGTGGTTGACAGCCTGGTCTCCTAATTCAATTAGGAAACATATTCATACTAAAGTAGTATAAATATAAAAGGTCTTTCAACCCTAATGTCTAGCCGAAATTTTCAAGCAAAATTCATAACAAAATACTCTCAATATTCTTCAAGGTTTTAATCTAGCAATCATCAAGAAATCATTCTTGAATTCATTCAAAGGTGTGGATACCGAAAGAGGGTCTTCGCTCGTTCATCGATCAAGGCCTAGAGTTCAAGCAAGTTGAAGAACGAAATTTGTGATTCGAAATCACATAATCAAATCGTTCGATAGCTCAAGAACGGAAAGCGTTCAAGGTTGGTAAAATTCTATCTCATAGGAATTTAAATTAATTGTATAGAACGGATCCTAGGGCTTCTTGGGTTTTATGTTTTTAATGCTTAAATTCGCTGCGCATGGACCCGTAAAACCTAACAGTGGTATCAGAGCCTGGTTCGTATGGTTAAGTTTGAATTAACATGCTAGATTTGAGATATAAATTGTTTATATGCTTATTGCATGTTTTTGTATGCGATAGAATTTTGATTGTTTATGTGAAACAATATGAAAATCATTTTCTAAATCATGATGAATTAAATCTGTAAAAGGGTTGTTTTATATGATTTAATTGCCATGTGATCTGAATTGATTGAATCTGGAAATCCTGCGAACTGGCTAACTACGTCGTGCGACATAGTAAGCCACATGTGGAAATCTAGCCATATGGCTGATGTTGTCACGCGACATAATCTGCCAAATCTGGGCAGAATCAGTATGTTTAATCTTTCTGCTAATTTGTAAATTGTGTTTACAATCTGCTATGTTTATGTGTTAATCTGGATGCTATAAAGTTAAGTTTATAGGGCTATGCTAGATTGATTCATTGTTTATGCATGCTTAGTTGATTAAAATATGATTTTAATAATTATTGCGATGCATGTTTTACTTGTTCTTACGTGCTAAGAAATTTTATGTTTAGTTGAAACATTGCATTATAGTTTTCTAATATGTTTAGATTTAGACATTAAAAATTTTGGATTTTATGATTGTTTATGGAAACAAGTCATAATTACGCGAAATTTAAAAGGAAACTGATTGTTTATAAAAGGTAGTGATTATGTTGCCAAATCAGAGCTGATTTCTGATTGTGCATGTCTAGAAGAGTTCTATCTAAGGAAGAGTTGGTACTTAAGTAGTCCTTGTGGCTCACCTATCTTCCTGGGAACTTGCCTGGTGCACGATTATGAATATCTTTGCTGATATGCTTATAATCTACCTTTAAATAACCTTCATTTAACTTTTATGTTCTTTATTCCAATTCATGATTAAAACACTTGAGACCATTCGGATAGTTTTAAACGGGCTTGCCATAGCAAGGTGCTTTGATTCTATTCGAATGCGAGCAAGATGAGGAAATGGTGGTTCCTATGCGTTTAAAGTGAATGAACTTAATTGGGTTATCAAAATGGTTTTGGACCCAAGGCAAAAGATGAGATTAAAATATGCCTAGACATATGATGTCTTGAATAAATCTCATAAAAGATCTAAGAGTCATATAGGTGATATGATTGATGTTTTCTACCTAATTAATTTAATTTTGAGCGGTTTGCCATAGCAAACTTGAAATTAAATTAAAGTTGGATCTTAGCCCATTAAATGTATATTATGCTAATTTGCATTGGAAGGTGTATAATTTAGTGGGAGCATTTATTTTGTGTAAATGCATTGTACCTCTCATATAATATGTTTACTTATATGTGTTCATATTTTATGTATATCTTTTTGTAGAATAAATGGCATCAAACAATAATCACTTTTCACTGCGATCTGTCCTTGAGAAGGAAAAGTTGGAAGAGAATGGTACAAACTATATGGATTGGATCCGTAGTTTGAGAATTGTTCTCAAGCAAGAAGAAAAACTGTACGTTCTCGAGGAACCTATTCCACCTGAACCTGCTGCCAATGCTACTAGGGCAGTAAGGGATCAATATCTGAAGCACAAGCGTAACTCTTCAGATGTTGGTTGCCTTATGCTCTCCGCCATGTGCAAGAACCTTCAGAAGAATCTTGAGCACTTGGGGACAGTTGACTTAAACAATCGACTGATGGAAATGTTCCAAGTACAAGCTAGGCAAGAAAGGTACAACACAGTTACGGTCTTGACCTCATGCAAGATGAGTGAAGGACAAGCTGTTGGTCCTCATGCTCTTAAGTTGAAGGGCCACATTGAGCATCTTGAAAGGCTCGGTTTTCCAATTAGCCAAGAGTTGGCCACCGACATAATATTGAATTCATTACCCAAAAGTTTTAGTAATTTCATAATGCACTATAACATGGGTGGAATGAATAAAAACCTTTCCGAGTTAGTTCAAATGTTGAACATTGCGGAAACCAATATTGTCGAGACGAAAACCGACCAAGTGCTAATGGTTAACAAGGGGAAGGATTTCAAGGGTAAAGGAAAGGCAAAGGTTTCTAATCCTAAGGCAAAAGTTGCCAAACCCAAAGAGGCTCCCAAGCCTAAAAAGGCTAAGCCTATGTCCCAAGAGGACGCAGTCTGCTTCCATTGCAATGAGATTAGACATTGGAGGAGAAACTGCGCAAAATACAAGGAAGCACTGAAGAAGAGCAAAGGAGTTACTTCGACTTCAGGTATCTTTGTTATAGATATATTCCTATCTACTTCTAGTTCTTGGGTATTGGATACCGGATGTGGAACTCACATTTGTTTAAATGTGCGGTGGTCTAAAGAAACGAGAAGGATGCTTAAGGAAGGTGAAGTGGACCTACGTGTGGGGAATGGAGCAAGAGTTGCTGCATTAGCCGTAGGAACTTATGAAGTTACTTTACCTAGTGGACTAATACTTGTTTTGAACAATTGTTATTACGTTCCAGCTTTAAGTAGGAATATTATTTCGATTTCATGTTTGGATAATGAAGGTTTTAATTTTCTTATATGTGATAAGAAATTTTTCATTTACAAGAGTGATATGCATTATTGTACTGCTGTTTCATTCAATGGCCTTTATATTCTTGATGTTGAAAATCGTGATAATGATGTCTATAACATTAACAAGAGATCTAAAGCCAATGATGTAAACCACACTTACTTATGGCATTGTCGTCTTGGCCATATAAACGAGAAACGCATTTCTAAACTCCACAAAGATGGATTTTTGGACTCACATGATTAAGAATCTTATGAGACATGCGAATCTCTTGTTTACATGGCAAGATGACCAAGGACTCATTTACCAAAACCGGTGAAAGGGCGGGCGACTTATTAGGACTCATACATACCGATGTATGTGGGCCTATGAGTAGCGATGCTAGGGGAGGATTTCGGTACTTCATAACATTCACTGATGATTATAGTAGATTTGGATATGTTTATCTAATGAAACATAAAAGTGAATCGTTTGAGATATTTCGAATATTTCAAAATGAGGTGCAAAATCAACTTGGCAAAACTATTAAGGTACTTCGATCCGATCGAGGTGGTGAATATTTGAGCCAAGAATTTGACAGTCATCTTAAGAGTTATGGAATCGTTTCAGAACTCTCTCCACCCAGAACACCACAATGGAATGGTGTGTCTGAGAGGAGGAATAGAACTTTGTTAGACATGGTTCGTTCTATGATGAGTCAAGTTGAGCTTCCTTTATCCTTTTGGGGACATGCACTAGAAACTTCTGCTTTCACTATAAACAGAGTTCCTACCAAATCGGTTCAAAAGACCCCATATGAGATGTGGCATGGAAGAAAACCTAGTTTGTCTTTCATGAAGATTTGGGGTTGCGATGCATATGTCAAGAAGTTAACTTCTGACAAGCTAGCACCTAAGTCTGATAAATGTGTTTTCGTGGGTTATCCTAAGGAAACCAAAGGATACTATTTCTACAACCGAAACGAGAACAAAGTGTTTGTTGCTCGAAATGGTACTTTCTTAGAAAAGGAGTTTCTTCGCAAAGGAACCAGTGGGAGTAAAATAGATCTCGAAGAAATTTGAGAACCCGAAAACATCATTGAACCAATGGTAGAAAGTGAACCAAGTTCACAAAGAGTTATGGAACCGGTTCAAGATGCACAAGTTCTTCGCCGAAGTGGTAGGTCACGATCCGAACCCGAGAGATATGGATTTCTCGTTACGGAAAATGATGAAGTGGAGTTAATCGAAAACGATGAACCTACTTGCTACCAAGAAGCGATGTCCGCTCCTTATTCGGAAAAATGGCAAGAGGCCATGAAGTCCGAATTACAATCCATGGCTGATAATCAAGTTTGGAACTTGATTGATCCACCCGAAGGTGTAAAAACCATAGGGTGCAAATGGGTCTTCAAGAAGAAGACCGACATGGATGGGAAGGTGCACACCTATAAGGCTAGGCTTGTAGCAAAGGGATATAGGCAAGTTAATGGCATCGACTATGATGAAACCTTTTCGCCTGTAGCTATGCTTAAGTCTATTAGAATTTTAATTGCCATAGCCGCATATTATGACTATGAGATATGGCAAATGGATGTCAAAACAGCTTTCCTTAATGGGAATTTAGTTGAGGATGTATACATGATACAACCTGAAGGTTTTGTCAGTCCAAAAAATTCTAACAAGGTGTGTAAGTTGCAGAAATCCATTTATGGATTGAAGCAAGCTTCTAGGAGTTGGAATCTACGTTTTGATGAAGCAATCAAAGAATTTGGCTTTATCAAGAACGAAGATGAACCTTGTCTATACAAGAAAATTAGTGGGAGCATAGCACTATTTTAGTGTTGTATGTCGACGATATCTTACTCATTGGAAATGACGTTTTGGCACTACAGACTGTTAAGTCTTGGTTGGGAAAGTGTTTTTCAATGAAAGATATGGGCGAAGCCGCATATATCCTTGGTATCAAGATCTATAGAGATAGATCCAAGAGGATGATTGTTTTAAGTCAAAGTACTTACGTTGACAAGGTTCTTAGAAGATTCCAAATGGAAAATTCTAAAAGTGGAAACTTGCCAATGTTACATGGTATATCTCTTAGCAAAAATCAAAGTCCTAAGATTAATGATGAGCGAAAGAGAAAGAATGGTATTCCATATGCTTCGACAATTGGGTCTATCATGTATGCTATGTTATGTACTAGACCCGATGTCTCGTGTGCTCTAAGTATGACGAGTAGGTACCAATCGGATCCCGGCGAACCACTTTGGATAGCAGTCAAGAATATCCTTAAGTACTTATGAAGAACTAAGGATGTATTCTTGGTCTTTGGAGGAATAGAAGAAGATCTTGTAGTAAAAGGCTACACAGATGCTAGCTTCCAAACCGACAAAGATGATTTCAGATCGCAGTCAGGATTTTTGTTTACGCTTAATGGAGGCACTGTGAGTTGGAAAAGTTCCAAGCAAAGTACCGTCGTTGATTCTACAACCGAAGCTGAGTACATAGCGGCATCCGAAGCAGCTAAGGAAGCAGTTTGGATCAAGAAGTTCATTAGTGATTTGGAAGTCGTTCCAAGCATCAGAGATCCTATTGAACTTTACTGTGACAACAATGGTACCATTGCACAAGCAAAGGAACCAAGGTCACACCAGAGATCCAAACATATACTTCGACGTTTCCACATTATTCGAGAGATATGTGAAAGGGAAGACATAAAGATATGCAGAGTAGACACTGATGACAACGTGGCGGACCCATTAACTAAGGCTCTCCCGCAAGCTAAGCATGATGGTCATGTTAGGTCCATGGGTATTCGATACATGGTAGATTGTGCCTAGTGCAAGTGGGAGACTGTTAGTGTTATGCCCTAGGCCTATGATTGATAGACTTATGTGTTGACATTATTTATTATTATATGAGATGTTTATCATTTGATTATTATATGTTTTGTATATTTGTTTATAATAATCTCCGTCCCTAATTATTAAGAGAATAATTAGTATAATTTTCCATGGATAATCATACGATGATTATATGCATAGAGATGCACATTGAAATTATGGGTACTTGTTAGAGAACAAGTGACTGGACTTGACCCGCATGAGATTTATGTCATGGTCAAATGTTATAATTAAATCTCATAAGGTTACTTTATTTAGTCCCTAGACCTGAGATTATCATGACCTTACATATGATGAAAGTCATGTTTGATTTTAGTCAAACGGTATCTTAACACGATATCTATAAAGGCTATCTTTGGCATGATCGGATTCATGATGGGAAGGATGATAAGTCAAGATGGAATTTGTCCCTCGGAAGAGAGATGTTTTGCTTGGGCCCCTCGATGAGTGATAATGATGAAAGTGTATGGCCGTACCCCAATATGATTGGAATTATCATTATACTCAAGAATCGAGAAAGCATTGAACAAAGACAAGTTGACAAGGACCATGACTTGTGTTCAATATAACATCGTGAGACAAAGGGAGAAATGGAAGTGTACCATTGGAAACGTGAACTCTTACGTTATATTATTTGGGTAGACATAATGGCTTGCTAGAGTCCGCTTATGTCTTATGGGATTCGATATGATCGAACTCATTGCCAACATAATATAATCCTATTGGGTCACACACAACTAGAATGAATTGGTTAAACCAAAGGAAGAATGATTGAGAGTTTCTGTATGTGGCAGACTATACCGCGCGACATATCTGGCCATATGGCAGACTATACCGCGCGACATATCTGGCCACCAGACGTGGTTGACAGCCTGGTCTCCTAATTCAATTAGGAAACATATTCATACTAAAGTAGTATAAATATAAGAGGACTGTCAACCCTAATGTCTAGCCGAAATTTTCAAGAAAAATTCATAACAAAATACTCTCAATATTCTTCAAGGTTTTGATCTAGCAATCATCAAGAAATCGTTCTTGAATTCATTCAAAGGTGTGGATACCGAAAGAGGGTCTTCGCTCATTCATCGATCAAGGCCTAGAGTTCAAGCAAGTTGAAGAACGATGTTTGTGATTCGAAATCACATAATCAAATCGTTCGATAGCTCAAGAACGGAAAGAGTTCAAGGTTGGTAAAATTCTATCTCATAGGAATTTAAATTAATTGTATAGAACGGATCCTAGGGCTTCATGGGTTTTATGTTTTTAATGCTTAAATCCGCTGCGCATGGACCCGTAAAACCTAACAGTGGTATCAGAGCCTGGTTCGTATGGTTAAGTTTGAATTAACATGCTAGATTTGAGATATAAATTGTTTATATGCTTATTGCATGTTTTTGTATGCGATAGAATTTTGATTGTTTATGTGAAACAATATGAAAATCGTTTTCTAAATCATGATGAATTAAATCTGTAAAAGGGTTGTTTTATATGATTTAATTCCCATATGATCTGAATTGATTGAATCTGGAAATCCTGCGAACTAGCTAACTACGTCGTGCGACATAGTAAGCCACATGTGGAAATCTAGCCATATGGCTGATGTTGTCACGCGACATAATCTGCCAAATCTGGGCAGAATCAATATGTTTAATCTTTCTGCTAATTTGTAATTGTGTTTACAATCTGCTATGTTTATGTGTTAATCTGGATGCTATAAAGTTAAGTTTATAGGGCTATGCTAGATTGATTCATTGTTTATGCATGCTTAGTTGATTAAAATATGATTTTAATAATTATTTTGATGCATGTTTTACATGTTCTTACGTGCTAAGTAAATTTAAGTTTAGTTGAAACATTGCATTATAGTTTCCTAATATGTTTAGATTTAGACATTATAAATTTTGGATTTTATGATTGTTTATGGAAACAAGTCATAATTACGCGAAATTTAAAAGGAAACTGATTGTTTATAAAAGGTAGTGATTATGTTGCCAAATCAGAGCTGATTTCTGATTGTGCATGTCTAGGAGAGTTCTGTCTAAGGAAGAGTTGGTACTTAAGTAGTCCTTGTGGCTCACCTGTCTTCCTGGAAACTTACCTGGTGCACGATTATGAATATCTTTGCTGATATGCTTATAATCTACCTTTAAAGAACCTTCATTTAACTTTTAAGTTCTTTATGCCAATTCATGATTAAAACACTTGAGACCATTCAGATAGTTTTGGGCGGGCTTGCCATAGCAAGGTGCTTTTATTCTATTCGTTTAAAGTGAATGCGAGCAAGACGAGGAAATGGTGGTTCCTATGCGTTTAAAGTGAATGAACTTAATTGGGTTATCAAAATGGTTTTGGACCCAAGGCATAAGATGAGATTAAAATATGCCTAGACATATGAGCGGTTTGCCATAGCAAACTTGAAATTAAATTAAAGTTGGATCTTAGCCCATTAAATGTATATTATGCTAATTTGCATTGGAAGGTGTATAATTTAGTGGGAGCATTTATTTTGTGTAAATGCATTGTACCTCTCATATAATATGTTTACTTATATGTGTTCATATTTTATGTATATCTTTTTGTAGAATAAATGGCATCAAACAATAATCACTTTTCACTGCGATCTGTCCTTGAGAAGGAAAAGTTGGAAGAGAATGGTACAAACTATATGGATTGGATCCGTAGTTTGAGAATTGTTCTCAAGCAAGAAGAAAAAACTGTACGTTCTCGAGGAACCTATTCCACCTGAACCTGCTGCCAATGCTACTAGGGCAGTAAGGGATCAATATCTGAAGCACAAGCGTGACTCTACAGATGTTGGTTGCCTTATGCTCTCCGCCATGTGCAAGAACCTTCAGAAGAATCTTGAGCACTTGGGGACAGTTGACTTAAACAATCGACTGATGGAAATGTTCCAAGTACAAACTAGGCAAGAAAGGTACAACACAGTTACGGTCTTGACCTCATGCAAGATGAGTGAAGGACAAGCTGTTGGTCCTCATGCTCTTAAGTTGAAGGGCCATATTGAGCATCTTGAAAGGCTCGGTTTTCCAATTAGCCAAGAGTTGGCCACCGACATAATATTGAATTCATTACCCAAAAGTTTTAGTAATTTCATAATGCACTATAACATGGGTGGAATGAATAAAAACCTTTTCGAGTTAGTTCAAATGTTGAACATTGCGGAAACCAATATTGTCGAGACGAAAACCGACCAAGTGCTAATGGTTAACAAGGGGAAGGGTTTCAAGGGTAAAGGAAAGGCAAAGGTTTCTAATCCTAAGGCAAAAGTTGCCAAACCCAAAGAGGCTCCCAAGCCTAAAGAGGCTAAGCCTATGTCCCAAGAGGACGCAGTCTGCTTCCATTGCAATGAGATTGGACATTGGAGGAGAAACTGCGCAAAATACAAGGAAGCACTGAAGAAGAGCAAAGGAGTTGCTTCGACTTCAGGTATCTTTGTTATAGATATATTCCTATCTACTTCTAGTACTTGGGTATTGGATACCGGATGTGGAACTCATATTTGTTTAAATGTGCAGGGTCTAAAGAACAGAAGGATGCTTAAGGAAGGTGAAGTGGACCTACGTGTGGGGAATGGAGCAAGAGTTGCTGCATTAGCCGTAGGAACTTATGAAGTTACTTTACCTAGTGGACTAATACTTGTTTTGAACAATTGTTATTACGTTCCAGCTTTAAGTAGGAATATTATTTCGATTTCATGTTTGGATAATGAAGGTTTTAATTTTCTTATATGTGATAAGAAATTTTTCATTTACAAGAGTGATATGCATTATTATCTTCTTTGTTTCATTCAATGGCCTTTATATTCTTGATGTTGAAAATCGTGATAATGATGTCTATAACATTAACAAGAGATCTAAAGCCAATGATGTAAACCACACTTACTTATGGCATTGTCGTCTTGGCCATATAAACGAGAAACGCATTTCTAAACTCCACAAAGATGGATTTTTGGACTCACATGATTACGAATCTTATGAGACATGCGAATCTTGTTTACTTGGCAAGATGACCAAGGACCCATTTACCGAAACCGGTGAAAGGGCTGGCGACTTATTAGGACTTATACATACCGATGTATGTGGGCCTATGAGTAGCGATGCTAGGGGAGGATTTCGGTACTTCATAACATTCACTGATGATTATAGTAGATTTGGATATGTTTATCTAATGAAACATTAAAGTGAATCGTTTGAGATATTTCGAATATTTCAAAATGAGGTGCAAAATCAACTTGGCAAAACTATTAAGGTACTTCGATCCGATCGAGGTGGTGAATATTTGAGCCAAGAATTTGACAGTCATCTCAAGAGTTATGGAATCGTTTCAGAACTCTCTCCACCCAGAACACCACAATGGAATGGTGTGTCTGAGAGGAGGAATAGAACTTTGTTAGACATGGTTCGTTCTATGATGAGTCAAGTTGAGCTTCCTTTATCCTTTTGGGGACATGCACTAGAAACTGCTGCTTTCACTATAAACAGAGTTCCTACCAAATCGGTTCAAAAGACCCCATATGAGATGTGGCATGGAAGAAAACCTAGTTTGTCTTTCATGAAGATTTGGGGTTGCGATGCATATGTCAAGAAGTTAACTTCTGACAAGCTAGCACCTAAGTCTGATAAATGTGTTTTCGTGGGTTATCCTAAGGAAACCAAAGGATACTATTTCTACAACCGAAACGAGAACAAAGTGTTTGTTGCTCGAAATGGTACTTTCTTAGAAAAGGAGTTTCTTTGCAAAGGAACCAGTGGGAGTAAAATAGATCTCGAAGAAATTCGAGAACCCGAAAACAACATTGAACCAATGGTAGAAACTGAACCAAGTTCACAAAGAGTTATGGAACCGGTTCAAGATGCACAAGTTCTTCGCCGAAGTGGTAGGTCACGATCCGAACCCGAGAGATATGGATTTCTCGTTACGGAAAATGATGAAGTGGAGTTAATCAAAAAAGATGAACCTACTTGCTACCAAGAAGCGATGTCCGCTCCTGATTCGGAAAAATGGCAAGAGGCCATGAAGTCCGAATTACAATCCATGGCTGATAATCAAGTTTGGAACTTGATTGATCCACCCGAAGGTGTAAAAACCATAGGGTGCAAATGGGTCTTCAAGAAGAAGACCGACATGGATGGGAAGGGGAACACCTATAAGGCTAGGCTTGTAGCAAAGGGATATAGGCAAGTTCATGGCATCGACTATGATGAAACCTTTTCGCCTATAGCTATGCTTAAGTCTATTAGAATTTTAATTGCCATAGCCGTATATTATGACTATGAGATATGGCAAATGGATGTCAAAACAACTTTCCTTAATGGGAATTTAGTTGAGGATGTATACATAATATGGCTTTACGGTTTGTAATGTTTCGCGATAAACGCGGGCTAGGTTCACGGCTCCAAATGAAGGCAAGTACATACGAAGTCAAGCAAGTGAAACTAGAAAGTCTTCATCTTACATCCTCACATTGAAATTTATCACTCCGCTCCAAGCCAACCCATTGATTTAACTCCCAAACTTATAATTTTGTATACTTTCAAACTTGGGCTTGATCACCTTTCTTTCTTTTTTATCGCTTTCCACTTCAACATTAGAGAGGGCTCGGCTTTTCTTTTCTTTTCCTTTTTTTCTTCTTTTTTTTTTTCATTTTTTTTTCCTTTTTTTTTCATTTTTTTTTCCTTTTTTCCTTTTTTTTTGTTTACTTTGCACAAATATATCACGGAGAATGTGCATTCAATACTTTTAGCTCAAGCCCCTCTTTTCATTACAAAACATGCCCCTTTTTTTTCTTTTTTTTTTTTTTTTTGTCATGACCACTTTCCACTCAACCCTTTGATTTTTCAAACTTCACCCAAAAATTTCCATTCATTCCCTAGTTTCACTTTCTTGAAAAGGTAAGAAAATAGTGTATAAGTTAAAAGGGTAGGATAATGAGGGTACAAAAGAAGGCGAATGGTGGTCTAAAATAACCTCCCACATTGTGAGAGATTCCATTCTTTTTCAAGCTCAAAAGGGGTTCTAGCGAAAAATTTTGTATAAGTGACGAGAAAGTTAAAGGCTCACAAATAGGGTTCAAAGAAATAGCCACATATCACTTCCCGAATAGCCTAATTGATGTGTTATTGACAGTCATGCAAACATGTTCTAGGGACCCCGAGAATGTCAAAGTGATCCTATAAAGGTCTCCTAAATTGGTAACAATGATCAAGAAAAATAATGGAAGTGAATGGTGGTGCAATTGTGTTTTACATGTATTAATGCAATTCTAATTAAAATATTCAAATTGGCACAAACTAGCAAAACTCAATCAAAAACTCTCTCAAATCATCACGGACGTTGGCCAACTTCCAAACATATAATGAGAACAAAATTTTTAAATTTTTCTATTTTTTTGGAGGGTGACACTATATACACTCCCCTATAAACCCACAAACTCGGAGAGATATCTACCCCCAAACTCAAAACATGCTATGTCCTCATAGCAAAGAGAACAAAAACATGCCTCGGGTTCAAAGGACGATATGACACAACAAAGCAAATAAATAAAGCAATAAAAACATACCTACTTGGGTTGCCTCCCAATCAGCGCTTTGGTTAAGGTCGTTAGCCTGACCGTTGCTCCCGTTTGGACTTCACCTTCCGTCCTTGGGCCCACTTCACTGTCTCGCGGGTCTTAATCTTCAGTTCATGCCCCATAAACAATTTTTGAAATATGAAGTCATTTAATGCCCATGAAATTCTTTCACATTTGTGCTTCTTGGGTCTTTTCTCTTGAGGATCTTTTTCATTTTTTTCTTCCTCACAAGAAACAGGAGGTACAATAAGGATGGCCAAATTTTCATTTAAACAGTTAGGAAGTGGAAAATCTTCATCCGTATCGTAAACCTCCTCACTATCCCTCTTTTCACCACCATAAAACAATCGTTCTAATTCATCACATGCCTCCTCATGCCAAGATTTCACTACCACTTCTTTCTCTAAAATTTCCACCTTCTCAATACACCCACTTGAACTAACAAAAAGTGATTCATCCTTAGAGTCATCATTGGGGATTTCATAGACAAAATTCCCCTTTGATTTCTCCGTGAGTTGCTTTTGTTCTAGTGGTGGTAAATGAAAAGCTGAATCATAAACACACTCTTCCACATCATCATTCGTATACCAAATTAGGGTTGAAAGTGTCTCTTCAGAATAACAGCTAACAGCAGGAGTATGTACCAGATCGGTGTGAGAAGAAGAATGTACCTCATAGCTAATGAAACTCTCATCTCGAAGCGTGGTGATTGACTCAACATGATCAGGCTGAATTAGACTAGAATCCGATTCTTGCTTCCTCAATGCCTTCAATATTGTGTCAATGTGTCCATCTATCTTACTCAATACTGCTTCGGTCTGTTTCTCTTGTTCCATTCTCTGCTCTTTCATCTCTTTCAATTGTTCCTCCCAATATTGTTTTTGAGGTGGCGGAGGTGATGGGTCATAGTACATTGTCTCTCGCTCATTCCACGTCATGTTTGAATAATTTTTCCATCCTTGGTTATACGAGTTGGGAGGAATACCATACGGAGGTTGCCATGACTGGAAAGAATTTCTTTCTTGTACCTGTGGATAATATTCAGAAAAATATGTCCTAGAGGGACAAGCATTAGTAGCATGAGAATAAAACCCACAATTTTGACCCGACTCATACATGTTATAATTATTCATTCTATGCATCTTGAGTCCCAAAAAAATAACAATAAAAATAATAAAAGAAAATTATGTACACTAAAAAAAACAAGAATAAATAAAAGAAATTATTTACACAACCTAAATTAACTTGTTAAAACACAACAAGTCCCCGGCAACGGCGCCAAAAACTTGATGGATAAAATTCCACTGTGTAATAAAAACCTTGCAAGTGTACAAGTCACCGAAGTAGCAACGTACAATAGTAAGGGTCGAACCACAGAGACTTGCGTGATTTAACAAGTAAATTTAATTAATGCTAAAAGTAACAAAATGGGGTTTTTGATTTGGATTTATTAACTAAAGTAATAAAGCAAGAAATTAAACTATTTAATTGAAGAAAACAAGAAAGCAAGAAACAAGGATTAAATCAGATCAAAGGAATTCACGGATTGGATTTCATAATTGTATCCCCTCTATGCTAATGATTTTGATAAGAAAATTAACAATCTCATTCAAAGACTCTTTCACTTGGTTAAGGGTTGGGACGTTTGGTGTGCGGATTGCAACCCCAATATTTCTATCTTGTTATCAATTCCGGTAGGTCAAAATAACATTCAAGAAACTCATTAAGTCCACAAGAAATATATGAATCTAGGTTATATTGTATTCCGGTAGGTCAACAATCCAACCTAATTGATGAATTAGGGTACTTTAAATAAACCGTCCACGGTAGTGCAACAGTCTAAAACAAATTAAAGAATGATAATTAATTCATCAAATAAGAATGAGAGAGTTTGAAAGAATTAAAACTTAAATTAGATAGAGGTTCCACAATTATTACATCCAATCCATGAAAAAGAATTTAGCTACTCATAATAAAAATTACAGAAATAAAATAAAACATAAACCTCATCGAAACGGAGACGGAGGAAGTAATTATATTTTTTCTTCTCTCTAACTTGCACAGTACCACGGCAGGAATTATGTCTTCTCTATCAGCTACAGTAGCCGCGGCATGGAATCCCCCCTTTTTTTAAAACCAATAACCCTTATTTATATTGCCCTAAGTTGACAAACGTGGGCCAAGCCCAAGTCAATTTCAAACCAAGCCTAAACTGCCAGTGTGAACTCGTGGGCACGACTCGTTCAACATGTACCAACTCGTTCTGATTAATTACAATATCAATATATACTCGTTTCGTCTCGCAATTTTGCCGTCGCAGTTTGACCACTATAATGACTTCTTTTGCGCTTCGCTCTTTGAGATTTTATTTTTAACTTTAACCCACGAATTTTTATAAATCAAATTTCCTCCGCTTTTTCGTATTTCCAGTTTAGTCCCTGAATTTTCAATAAATTACAACTTGGCCCTTGAACTTCCAAAGTGGGTACAAATCCTCTGTTTTCAGCATTGTTGCACTTCAATCCCTGAACTATCAAAACACTAACAAAATACATTAAATTCTCAAGGTTTCGAACAGAAAATAGGCTTAGGAACATATCTTTTGGATGGGTAAAACCACATCCATCAGTCAACCCTAATGTCTAGCCGAAATTTTCAAGCAAAATTCATAACAAAATAATCTCAATATTCTTCAAGGTTTTGATCTAGCAATCATCAAGAAATCGTTCTTGAATTCATTCAAAGGTGTGGATACCGAAAGAGGGTCTTCGCTCGTTCATCGATTAAGACCTAGAGTTCAAGCAAGTTGAAGAACGAAGTTTGTGATTCGAAACCACATAATCAAATCGTTCGATAGCTCAAGAACGGAAAGCCTTCAAGGTTGGTAAAATTCTATCTCATAGAAATTTAAATTAATTGTATAGAACGGATCCTAGGGCTTCTTGGGTTTTATGTTTTTAATGCTTAAATTCGCTGCGCATGGACCCGTAAAACCTAACAATGAAAATGGTTCAAAAGGGACTGCAAAGTAGGTAAAGAAAAGGTTGCTAAACCTAAGGCAAAAGTTGCCAATGCCGAAGAGGCAAAACCCAATGTGTCTCAAGAGGATGCAATTTGCTACCATTGCCAAGAGGTTCGTCATTGGAAGCGAAATTGCAAGGCTTATAAGGAAGGCCGAAAAGCGAAGAAGGGCAATACGATTGCTACTGATTCAGGTATTTATAGGATAGATATTTTCCTTTCTACTTCTTGCTCATGGGTATTGGATACCGAATGTGGATCTCACATTTGTTTAAATGTGCAGGGGATAAAGAATAGAAAGCTAATCAAAGAAGGTAAAGTAGACCAACGTGTGGGGAATGGAGCAAGAGTTGCTACATTAGTCGTAGGGACTTATGAAGTCACTTTACCTAGTGGACTAGTACTTGTTTTGAACAATTGTTATTATATTCCTGATTTGAGTAGGAATATTATTTTTGTTTCTTGTTTGGATAATGAAGGATATAGGTTTCTTATTGAGAATAAGAAGTTTTCTATTTATTTAAATGATATGATTTATTGTATTGCAAATTCATTTAATGGCCTTTAGATACTTGATGTTGAGAAACAAAATGATGTTGAAGATATCTATCATGTAAATAAGAAATCTAAACCGAATGATGTGAACAACACATTCATGTGGCATTGCCGGCTTGTTCATATAAATGAGAAACATATTTCTAAACTCCATAAGGATGAACTTTTAGACTCAAATGATTATGAATAATATGAGATATGCGAATCTTGTTTATTGGAAAAAATGACCAAACCACCCTACACTAAGAGTAGTGGAAGGGCTAGTGACTTATTGGCCCTAGAACATACTAGTATGTGGACCATTAAGCAAAATTGCTAGGGGAGGATTTTGGTATTTCATTACATTCACTGATGACTTATCTAGATATGACTATGTCTATCTGATGAAGTCCAAAAGTGAAGCGTTTGAGATATTTAGAATATTTCAAAAAGAAGTACAAAATCAACTTGGAAAAACAATCAAAGTACTTCGATCCAATCGAGGTGGTGAATATTTAAGCCAAGAGTTTGACAATCATCTCAAAAATTGTGGAATCGTTTCAGAGTTGACTCCAACCGGAACACCACAATGGAATGGTGTGTCTGAGAGGAGGAATAGAACCTTGTTGAACATGGTTCATTCGATGAGTCAAGTTGACCTTTCTTTTTCATTTTGGAGACATGCATTAGAGACTGGTGCATTCACACTGAACAGAGTCCCTACTAAATTGGCTCCTAAGACCCCACATGAGATGTGGCACGGAAGAAAACCTAATTTGTCTTTCATGAAGATTTGGGGTTGCGAAGCTTATATGAAGAGACTTGTCTTCAATAAGTTAGCACCAAAATCTGACAAAGTTATTTTCGTTGGTTATCCTAAGGAAACAAAAGGATATTATTTTTACAACCGCAATGAGAACAAAGTGTTTGTTGCTCAATATGGTACTTATCTTGAGAAACAGTTTCTCAATAAAGAATCTAGTGGGAGTAAAATTAATCTTGAAGAAGTTCAAGAACTCAAAAATAATATGGAACCGAGAGTTGAGACGCAACCAAATTCACAAGGAGTTGTGAAAGCGGTTCAAGATGCACAAGTCCATCGTAGATCGGATATGTTACGATCTGAACCCGAGAGATATGGATTTCTCGTATCGAAAAGTAATGAAGTGGAAGTCATTGAGAATGACAAACCTACTTCCTATCAAGAGGCGATGTCCACTCCTGATTCAGATAAATGGCTAGGAGCCATGGAATCCGAATTGCAATCCATGAACGATAATCAAGTTTGGAACTTGATAGATCCACCTGAAGGTGTAAAAACATAGGGTGTAAGTGAGTCTTTAAGAAGAAGGCCGACATGGATGGGAAGGTCCATACTTATAAGGCTAGGCTTGTATCAAAGGGATATAGGCAAATTCATGGTGTTAACTATGATGAAACCTTTTCGCCAGTTGCAATGCTTAAGTCTGTTAGAATTTTAATTGCCATAGCCGCATATTACGACTATGAGATATGGAAAATGGAAGTCAAAACAACATTCTTAAATGGGAAGCTACTTGAGGATGTGTATATGACACAACCTGAAGGGTTTGTCGATCCGAAAAATTCTAACAAAGTATGCAAGTTGCAAAGATCCATATATGGATTAAAGCAATCTTCTAGGAGTTGGAATCTTCGTTTTGATGAATCGATCAAAGACATTGGCTTCATCAAGAACGAAGATGAACCTTGTGCAAACATGAAGTTCAGTGGGAGCATATTACTATTTCTAATATTGTATGTCGATGATATCTTACTCACCGAAAACGACATTCCTTCACTTCAGACTATCAAGTCTTGGTTGGGAAAGTGTTTCTCAATGAAAAATATGGGTAAAGCGCCTACATCCTTGGCATCAAGATCTATAGAGATAGATCTAAAAGGATGACTGGTTTGAGTCAAAGTACTTACAATGACAAAGTTCTTAGAAGATTCAAGATGAAAAATTCTAAGAGAAACTTGCCAATGGGTCATGGTATTACTCTTAGCAAGACTCAGTGTTCTAAGACAACTGGTGAGCGAAAGAGAATGAATGAGATTCCATCAGCTTCAACTATTGGATCTATCATGTATGCCATGATTTGTACTAGACCTGATGTCTCGTATACTCTAAGCATGATGAGTCGATACCAATCTGATCCTGGTGAAAACCATTGGATGGCACTTAACACGATCCTTAAATACTTAAAAAGGACTATGGATGCGTTCTTGGTCTTTGGAGGGATGGAAGATGATCTTGTTGTAAGAGGTTACACAGATGCAAGCTTCCAAACTGACAAAGATGATTTTAGATCGCAATCGGGGTTTGTGTTTATGCATAACGGAGGTGCAATTTGTTGGAAGAGTTCCAAGCAAAGTACCATAGCTGATTCTACAACTTAGGCCGAATATATAGCGGCATCTGATGCAGCTAAGGAGGCAGTTTGGATCAAGAAGTTCATTAGTGACTTGAAATTCGTTCCAAGTATCACTAATCCTGTGAAACTTTATTGTGACAACAATGGTGCCATTGGGCAAGCAAAGGAACCAAGGTCACATCAACGATCCAAACAAATACTTAGACGTTTCCACCTCACTCGAGAAGAAAGAGGAGATGTTAAGATATAGAAAGTATCAACCGATGATAACATAGGGGATCCACTTATAAAGCCCTGTAAGTACCCAAATCTGGCTCATGCCTTCCGGTTAAGTTTCCCGGCAATTCCCCGGACTTTCCTAAAGTTCAGGGGCAATTTGGGAACTTTTCTGAACCTTCCGAGGGGCGAAGGACTTACTAGGAATTAAAATTCCACATATTCCTTCGGTAGAAATACCCTTCTAGAAGGCCACCTTGCATGATTCTAGAAATATGCTGAGTCATAAGGGATAATGCCGCACGGGCTGCATTAGGCAAGAACTCCAGGCCGCACGGCTTCATTAGCTTTTGCCATACTGCCTATAAATAGAGACCTCCTCTATTCATTTTAGAGAGGAGTTTTTTGGAGCATTGTTATTCTGCCAAAATACCACCTCGAAATTACAGAAAGGTTGAGAGTGCCAAAACCCACCTCCCTCCTCTTCAAAACCTTCCAAAGTTGGTCCTTCCCTAGGCAAACTTCAAGGAGATAGAGGAACACCACCATTGGTAACCTCTCATCCCCTTTTTCTTGAAATATACTTTTATTTATGTGATATATTGCTCATTGCTCTCCATATAATTATATGCTTGTTTGGTATTTGATATATTGTCACTAAAGATCCTTTCTTTAAGCATGTAAATCACCTTACCCCTATCCCCCTATCACATAGGATCCATGGAGGATCCAACCCAAGGATGAACAAATAGGACCTCAAAAAAGGCTTGTTCTAGGGTGGATCTCTCACATGGTGATGTGAAAAGTAGCATCCTTTGCTCTCAAAATAACATCTTTTCATATAAAGTTGCATCATTTGCATTAAACATGTTATCTTTGCATTAAAGCTGCATCCTTTGGTCTTGAAATGTCATTTTTACACATAAAGTTGCATCATTTGCATTAAAGATCATTTCTTTACATCCAAATAGCATCCTTTGCACCCAAAATGTCATCTTTTTCATTAAAAGTGTCATTTTTAGTTTAGAATGCATCCTTCATTTCCCTCATGGTTGGATCTCTCTTTACTAGGATTGCTTAGTGACCTTTTAAGGCACGGAAAATCATAGGAAGAGCATAAAGATCCAATCTTTATACCCTTCCCCTAGTCCCCTTTGGTATTTGATGCATCCCTTGGATCGGACCGATGTAAAGATCCCATCTTTACGTCGTTTCTTCCATTAAAGGTGCCACAATCTCTTTAGAAATGAATAGGCCTTGAACCCTATATCTCCGATTATCACTTGAGACGAGAATAATAGTGCCTACACAAGCTCAATCGTCTCAAGATGTAGGATTGATGGGCTAAGGGTATTCCTTTCTAAAGAACCTCATTTTTGGACCATAAGAGAGAGTCCTTCTCTCGATCACACATGACCCAAGGTCAAATAGTGATGATCACAAGTCCAAGATGAGGACGGGTTCCGAACACATAAAAATTCAAGGAATCCCGAGCGATAACCAACTAAATGGTTTATACGTCCGGAAGACGACTTGGAACATTTCCCCCCCTTTTCTTTCCACACATGCATACAAGAAAGCACGCAAGCAAGCACGAAAAATGGAATCTTGGGAGACTTGCTTCAGCAAGGCACCTTGGGTGAACACCAAACGTTCTTCCCAAGGGGTAACTTAACCTTCGGACTCTAATACCTTTTTTTCAAAGTTTTGAGGAAATCAAAATGGCTTGGCGACTCCGTTTTTTCAAATTAAACCGGATGTTTTCAAACTCAAGTGAATCCAAATAAAACACAAAAAATATTTGGGCCCCCACATTCACAGTTTGGCGACTCCGCTGGGGATTAACCAAAGGAGAAAGCTTTCATTTTTAAAATAAAAAAAAACGATACTCGGTATATAGGTGGAAACCATTAAGTTTCCCTTTAACGCCTCCTAAAACGAGCCGGGGAAAAGTTATGGTTTAACAAATCCACGTACCGGTATCTCTTTTCGAAAAAAAAAATAAAAATAAAGCTTTTCCTTTCAAGCGGATTAGCCTCCCGTCACGGATTCCATTTGTCGTGCTTGCTTTTTTTCTTTCTTCGCCTTGCATTACATCTTGGTTCTTGGGAATTGTGCAAGCTCTATACACTAAACAGGAAGCCTTCTGGAGATGAAAGGTGCCTAAAATGTTTGGGGAGCAACCTGAAAGTGAAAAGGATTGGAACCTGGAAAATTGAGCAATGCAGCCGTACAGCTTAATCTGCCTCGGATTCCAGTCGGGTGGCTTCATTGGCAATTCCACCAGGACAAATTTGAGGTTAATCTGGCAGCTTAGGCAGCTTGGGGCTATTCAGTTCCAAAGCTGACCAGGCTCCAGAAAATTTATGTGCCTTAACTGTTGCATTTTTCCCCCCGTCCCGAAAATCATTCCTTTTAAAACACATTTCTGAAAATCTCTGTTTTAACTCAAAAAGGAACATTTTTTAGGAGACCGCACACTACGCGCACCTTATATATCCTGTACACTTTGCAAGCACGTCCTTCAAACCCGGGGTGGTTGTTCAGTTGCAGTCACGGACAGCCTTACGATGCTCCCGGACGCGCACGGAATCACCCCAAACTCCCCATGGCAGCCAGGGTCAACAAATGCAAAGTCCGTGTCACACGTTTCAAAAAACGGTGACTTTTGGTTGGTTTTTGGTCTAGTCCGTGTCATATAGCCCAGTTGCATATCCCCGTAAAGGTCAAACCTTAGTCCATAACGGAAGTCAAGATCTTTCGCGCAAGCGAAGCTCTGCCGAAATTCCGACAGGGAAAAATTGGTAGAATCTTGACTCCGGCATTGACTTTGACCCTGACCCGCATGGGATGCATAAGAGTCGAGACCAAGTCCGTGCCAAAAATCCAAAGATCTTTCGCGCAAGCGGAGCTCTGCCAAAATTCCGACAAGGAAAAATTGGCAAGATCTTAGCCCGGCATTGACATCGACTTTGACTCACGCACAACGTATGCAGCGAAGTTCAATGTGACACTGTGTCATCCGACTTTTACCACCCGACCCATGCTTATTATCTTCTCGGACCTTGCCGAAAAGTCAAAACGTCAATCGCGCAAGCGAAACTCTGCCGAAATTTTGTTAAGGCTGAAAGACTAGACTTTCCCGGCATTGCCTTGACTATAATCTGCATCGATCGTGCTTTAAAAGTTCTTATGACCCGCTAGACCCGTTAGGAGCGTTCATCTCTTTCGGTCGGTGGGATACGCATGCCCTATAGGACCCTCGCCCGGGGCTGTCCACCCTGGGAGGTCGAAATACAGGTGGAATACGAGGGGCTTATAGATGTAGTGACGAAACCCACTGATCCAGGATCTAGAGTAGTTGCGAAAAAGAAGGGCAGAACCCCTTTTTCAACCAAATAGAAATTAATTAAAGACACTGTTTTAAGTAAACTGGAAGATTCTTAATTTGGATATTGCTTGAGCCTTCAGCCTAAACACCTACCCCGAGTCTAAACTTCTCCTATCCCTTTCCCGCAATGAGAAAGAATTGGGTGAGAACACCGGTACAACAATCTGTCAGCACAGAGGTCTCAAATAACCCATCAAAATCTTCAAGTCTCAACTTCCCAGTGTCAAAATGGCCAATGTGATAATCAACAGTGGTAATGTCCAAGTAGTTGGAGAGGCCATCCCAGTTCAACCCAAACCCCACATCTGGTACGATGTATGTGATTGTGATGGCTGTTTGGAGGATGAGTATCAATAATGGATTAATGAGGATGCTCCTTCGAGAAAGAAGAAGAAGAGGAAGTCCATGCAACAGAAATTAAAGGAAAGGTACGAAGTTGGGGACAAGAGCGTGGGAACTTTAGGGGAGCCTTCAGGCAATTTTGACTATTACGTTAGTTATGCCAAGGAGCCTACCAAGGAACCGGTCCATCCTGATACCCCTGTCGTCATTGACCCCCTTGAGGCAGAGTGTTCTGAATTCGTTGCCATCGTGAAGTTCAACAAAAAGCTAGCAGATTTGGAAGCAGAATACAGACAGCCTATAGAATACGTGGCTAATCAAGGAAGGATCAAAGTCTCTCCTGAAGAAGACTTCATCAGCATTATCCAGGCCAACCCTCCTGTTGGCTATACTGACAAGGTTGTGATATCAAAGATCAGTAAAGAGAAAATGACTTATCAGCAGTGTATTGATAAGATGAGCCAGACTCTCCAATCAATGAGCCCGATTGTTACGGACCAGCTTGCTGAGGAGTTGCATCATGCTTCTCTAGCTCCCCTCACCATCTTTCCAAGGTACCGGCCTACCAATGATTTCCGGCAAGTTTTCGATCAATTTGAAGTATCCACCTTTCTGAAGAATGCTGACAAGACTGCTACTCCCCAGGGCAAAAGCAGGGAAGAGTAAACCCCAATCCAACCCGCGTCAAACACTTCGAGTAAATAAGTAGTGTAGGGTCCAGAGTCAGTAGGGTCAAGAGACAGTTGAGTCAGGAATCTTTGAATTCCAGTCCTCCGAGTCATCCGAAGGCCTCACGCCTGAGGATTATGAATATGTAACCAATGTCATCTTTCCTCTTGCTTTGAATGAAATGACAGATCTTTCTGAGTATCCCCTTATTGCCAACTTAACAAATGATAAATTAACTCAAAACTTAACAACAGTTAATAATGAATCATTTGAACAAGATGCAAACACACTAAATGAACAATACATCCAAGAAATCTTTAAGCGGGTTACGAGAAAAGAGGAAAATCGAGCCCCAAGTTTGCCGAGGAGGTTTTGACAAGTGTTAACTTGGGTGCGTCGAGGAACCTAAAGAGACACAGATTGGAAACTTCTTCCAGGGGGTTGAGCCAGACAGACCGGTCAATGCGCTTAGAGAATACATGGACGTCTTTGCATGGTCATACAAGGATATGCCGGGGCTAGACGGTTCGATAGTAGAGCACGAGAATCCCTCTAGCACCGAGATGCTAAGCGAAAAGCGGGCGAGGAAGATCAAGCCAGAATGGTCCCTACAGGTCAAAGAAGATATTGAGAAGCTACTGCGGGTAGGATTCATCAGATTCATTGAATATCCAACATGGTTTCCAACATTGTGATTGTAACCAAGGCCAATGGGAAGGTGCGCTGCTGTGTAGATTTCCGGGATCTAAACAAAGCCAGCCCCAAGGACGATTATCCCTTGCCAAACATAGACATCCTGGTGGATGCCACCGCCAACTATGAAGTCAAATCCTTCGTTGATGGCTTTGCTGGCTACAACCAGATCAAGATGGCCGAGGAGGACCAAGAAAAGATAGCCTTCACCACGCCGTGGGGAACGTACTGCTATACAGTGATGCCATTTGGGCTTAAGAACGCCGGAGCTACTTATCATAGGGCATCGACCGCGCTTTTTCATGACATGATCCACAAGGAGATTGAGGTCTACGTCGACGACATGATAATCCACTCCAAAGGTGAGGACGGACAGCATTTTGTTGACCTGCGAAAGTTCTTTGAGAGGCTGAGACAACATTCCATGAGACTAAACCCTGCCAAATGCACCTTCGGAATTACAAGGGGAAAAGTGCTTGGGTATATGGTCACGGAGTGAGGTATCGAAGTCGATCCCCGAAAGATCAAGGCCATTATGGACATGAGGCCACCTCGAACCCAGACAGAGGTCAAAAGCTTTATGGGCAACCAGCTGACCACTATGTGCGAACCCATCTTCAAGCTCATGAAGAAGAATGTAGACACAGAATGGACCGAGGAATGCCAGAATGCCTTTGAACAAATCAAGGCGTACTTAATACATCCTCCAGTGCTATGCCCCCCACATAGACAGAAACCCCTTCTGCTCTATCTCACTGCCACTGATACGGTAGTTGGGGCTATGCTTGCTCAGGAGAAGAAAGACTCTCGGGTAGAGAATGCCATTTACTTTGTCAGCCGAAAGCTATAGGGGATCGAGCTCAATTATTCAGCATGCGAAAAGACTTGTACAGGACTGGTCGGGGTAGTCGGTAAGCTGAAGCACTACATGCAAGCCCACTCTGTGAACTTAGTCTCGAAAATGGACCCTATCAAGTACATCTTCGACAAGCCTTCCCTCTCTATGCGTCTAGCAAAGTGGTCCTTCTTCTTAGCTGAGTATGACATAAACTATGTGACAAGAAAGGCCATCAAGGGTCAAGCATTGTCAGACCATCTGGCAAACTTCCCCAGTAATGAAGACCGTGGGCCTAAACCCCAATTCCCAGATGAAGGGATCTTTGTAGTCGAGCCTGAGAGCCGATGGCAGCTTTTCTTTGATGGGGCTGCTAACAAAAGAGGAAATGGCGTAGGGATGCTACTGGTCGACCCGAAAGATGAGCACACGCTAATGGCTATCAAGTTGAACTTCCCTGCCACGAACAATGTTGCCGAGTATGAAGCCTGCATTGCTGATTTAGAAGCCGCCTTAGAGAGGAATGTCAAGGAGCTCGAGGTCTATGGAGACTCAGCCCTGATCATCAATCAGGTCTCCAACAAGTGGAAGAATGTGGATCCTAACCTGCAAAAGTATCATGCCTATATGGAGGAGTTATTTGGACGGTTCGGAGAAGTGACTTTCCACTACCTGCCAAGAGATAAGAAACAGTTCGCAGATGCCTTAGCTGCTCTAGCCTCACTGGTAGAGATTCCCGAGGGAAAGGCCATAAAACCCTTGAGGCCCAGGTAAAAGAGAAGCCCCGGCTTTTACATTGCGAAATAGACACAGGACTGAGCCTATCAAGGAACCCTGGTACAATCAGATTTACTAGTTCCTCAGAAATGGAGAGTCAGCCTCTAGAGATGAAGAAGGTTGGCTAAAGGAAGGCATCAAAGCCAAAAGCTTGCAAGCCCTAAAACGGTTAGCTTCCCACTATGTCATTCTAGGGGATGATCTGTATATGAAATGGTACCAAGGGCCGCTCCTCCTGTGTGTCACCCAAGAAAGGGCCAGAGAGTTGATGACCGAAATCCACAATGGTCCCTGCGGTCCTCATATGAATGCTAGAGCCCTGATGCAAGTGATCCTCAGGATGGGTTACTACTGGATCTCCATGGAGACAGACTGCATTCAACATGTCCGACAGTGCGACAAATGCCAACGGTTTGCCAATCTCAATCACCTTCCGCCTCATGACATGTACTGCATGACAACTCCTTAGCCATTTGCAACTTGGGGTATTGACGTGATAGGAAAGATAGCTCTGGTAGGAAGCAATGGGCACGAATTCGTGTTAGTGGCAGTCGACTACTTCACAAAGTGGGTAGAAGCGAAGTCTTACAAAATCCTCACTTCCAAGAAGGTGGCCCAGTTTTTCAAAGAAAACATAATGTGCAGATACGGGGTGCCAAATGAGATCATTTCTCATAACGGGTCACACTTTGAAGGGGACTGTGATAGATTGCTGTCAGAGTTCAGAGTCACTCGCCAAAAATCATCCCCGTACAGACCTCAGACCAATGGAGCAGTGGAAGCTGCTAATAAGACGCTCGAGCGGATCATCCGGAAAATGGCCACCCGTGGTCGTGACTGGCCTGAAAAGCTACACCTAGCACTCTGGGGCTACAGAACGTCTGTTAGAACAGCCACGGGAGAAACCCCTTTTGCCCTGACCTACGGGATGGAAGAAGTATTGCCAGTGGAGTTGGAAATCCCATCATTAAGGGTCCTCCTGGAAAACAGTATCAATGAAGTGGAATGGCTACCTAGCCGGCACAATGAATTAGCCCTGCTCGACGAAAAAAGGCTCAAAGCCATGGAGCACACCCGGGCCTACCAGAGGCGAATGGCTAGGGCATTCGACAAAAAGGTCAAGACCAGAGACATCAAAGAAGGTGACTTGGTTCTGAAAGTAAAGCCCCCTACCCGGAGACAACCCCACAGGAAAATGGGAACCCGTTTGGATCGGCCGTATGTGGTACGAGAAGATACTATCGGGAGGAGCCATGAAGCTTGCGGACACTGGATGGCAATCCCTTTGTCCACCCGGTCAACGGTGATAAGCTCAGTAGGTACTATGTACGAAAAAAAAAAAAAATATATATATATATATATATATATATATATATATATATATATATATATATATATATATATATATATATATATATATATATATATATATATATATATATATATATATATATATATATATATATATATATATATATAACAACAATAAAAAAAAAAAGAAAAGAGAAAAAATCTCGGTGCAAAAAGAGTAATACCCGGCTAAATTTGAAAATCCCAAAAAGGGCGGTCTAGGCAAAAACGGGGTTGCACATAAAAAAAAAAAAAAAATCTCGGTGCAAAAAGAGTAATACCCGGCTAAATTTGAAAAACCCAAAAAGGGCGGTCTAGGCAAAAACGGGGTTGCACGAGAAAAAAAAAAAAAGAGAGAAAGAAAAAGAGGCCAAAAGACCTAATCCCGATAGTTCACCAGAATGAACTACGAAGACCTGAGCCCCTTAGTCTTTCTTGTAAAAGGGGAACGTATGCAGCCATTTATGGTTCGATATAAATAATAAACAATAAAGGGCAATCAAGTTTCCATGAAATGCTTCCTAAGGAATCAATAAGACATATGAAATTTCCATGAAATGTGTCTTGATTAATTTCTAAGATCATATCTTTGTTAATTACAAGTTAAAAGACTTCTTGATGAGTTCAAGCACGGTCTACTCTTGACTCTGCTAACCTGCTACAATGATCGAAAATACAATAAAATGCCTAATAAACTATTGTGTTTGCAAATGGCAATAAGGGAATCCTAGGAAAAGATTTATCAGTCGCCATTCACTGAGTCTTCCTTGTTCTTCTTCCCTTTACCTCGACCCCGTCGAGTGTTCTTTCTCTTCTTGTCTAGGATGTCAGTCTCCCTCATCCCAATCTCGGGTATCCTCACTGGAGCCTCCATCAGACGTGTGTCAATAAGTGCCTTCTCAATGCGGGCACGAGTCCGCACTTCCTCCCTCTGAGCCTCAGTCAAGGGAGCGACTTCAGAAAGCCTCTCGCATCGAGCCTCCATATCTCTGATAAAGTCACCCGACTGGTTATGGCGACTCACCTTAGCCTCAGCCTCTCTCAGAGTCCTGCTCGAGTTGCAATCCGCTCCTAATAAAGCCTGACGCCTCTCTCCCAATATGACCTGAGTCGCTCCCATCTCCCTCTCATACCAATCCAAGTAAGCCGTGGTCAAAATGGTACTCTTCCGGCTCTTGAGAATGGCCCTGGGTGGGAAAGCAGTATATGTCCAGGCCCTCGAGAAAAATGAGAATCTGGCCGGATCCTTCATGTCCAAAGGTGCTACCTCCATGGTACTGATGTCCTTCCAACCATCCAAAGGCTCCTGTAAAGTCCCAAACTGCCTAGACACTAGGCAAGGAATGTAGAAAGATGACAAAGAAAGCCCCGGAACTCTCACTACGTAAGACTCTTGAAATGTATGACGAGTCTGTAGTCTCCAATGAGGCACCCACCAATGAATATCCGAGGTGGACAACCTAGCCATCATCAGCTCCCAGCTACCCTGGTCTTGCTCTCTAGGTGTACCCCTTCGAGAAATCTCCCAAGGGCACTAAGTAGGCGTAGCCTCTGGCAAAGCCCCAAGCCTCTCCTGTAACCATAAAGTCAGCACCGCTGGGCTCCCAGACCTCATGAAACGGTCTCCCCTAGCCATCTTGTCAATGCCGTGCAATGTCTCCCCCAAAATCAGTGGGACAATATCCTTTCCTGCCCTGCAGTCCCTGACTATGTCCAAAAGGCCGCTATGGCAAACTCCAACAGACTCGACAGTAAACAGAAATGAGAGCATACAAAGGACAATGGCGTCCATAGCCACTGTGGTCATAGCCATATCGGGAAAATCAAACCTGCCCGGGATATCGGAAAGGTCAATCCTGTCCGGAGCTATCAACATCCCCTCTACTTCATTCAGAGAAATTTGCAGAAAAGATGCTAGCTTTACAGTCACCGGCAAGTCCCCGGTCAAAGGTGTCGAAATTGCCTCAATTTCTGGACCCCCAATCAATGCTCGGAAGTCTTCAAAGGTTGGAACAATCTCATTGTAGGAAAAGCAGTTAACATGTCTCCGGACATCCCAAAACTTTGCTGCTGCTCTCAAAAGGTCCAATCAGGCGGGAGATCCTTCAAATGCCATAAAGATTTGATCTTGAAGGTAGTATCGAACAGCCCCTTGTGAGATTGAAAGTTATGTCTCACCCAAGATTGAAGATCGGACAGAAAACGGTCTCTTTTCCCCTTTTGCAGTCTAGCGGGTCTTTCCATTGCAAGATGATCAAAGTTGACGTCTTTTGGTCAAAAATATGCTCTGGGATCAATTGGGACAAGTCTAGAGTGAAAATGAAATGAAATGGCCAAGCCTTGGTTTTATTTTGAAAAAAATCAGTCCAGATAGAATTGTTAGCCGCACGACTTCATTTGCCCTCAGTTCTAGGCCGGACGACCTCATTTGCCATCTGCAGAAAAAATCTGCAGCAACCAAAGTTGCTGCCCAAGTGGAGTTCTCACCCCACTTTCTCAATGAAACCTGTCCCAAAACATGTCCAAACACCAACCATACAGTTATATGTCATCACAAGTCATTCTTGCCCATTTTCAGCCCCAATTCCAAGCAAAAAAGCAGCCCCGAGACTCAAGTAATATGCAAATTCATAAAGCATAAATTAGAAAAGCAAATAAAACAGTAATACATTGTTTTTGCCCCATCGGCGCCCAAATAAAGGAAAAAATAAACAAAATGTGCATAAAATTGTTCATTGTTTGTTTCCTTCCCACTAGATTGATCCTAAGGACCTCCTAGGCCTCCGAATCCCCGTCGTCGCTACTCAGCTCGTAGAAGCTAGGATCTCTCATCAAATCCTCACTGTCACTCACATCAGAAAGATGGACATTCACATGTTCATACTCAGCTAACTGCTCCAGGATGCCGGTGTTAGGTCCATGTCCCCGAGGCATGGCACTAGAAGAATACTCTGAAGCCGATGAGGTGGATGCCGTGCTCCCGACATGCCTTCTTTTGTTCACGGGCTCCTGCACATTCACTGTAGCCTTTGAAGCGCAAGCCAGCTTCTTCACAAGGGACCGGCACACATCCTTCCAGCCCCTGTTCTGCCTGACCAAGCCGTCATAAGTGCGAGCTGGAACCTGAGAAAGAGAGAAGGAAAACTCAGAAAATCTCAGAAAAGCAAAGAAATCCGAAAAAAAGGGAAAAGACCCTAAAGTGTACTCACAATGCTGTCAGGCGGTAGAGTGTACTGGGGCTCCCTCGTGTCGGGGACAGGTATCATAAACCTCCTCGGTACCCCGTTGACCACATAAGAAAGGTGAGCAGGAGGCATCGGCGGGTCAGTAGGCTCAGCTTCCCCGTACCCCTGGGCAATAGCCAGCTTCACTAGCTTCTGTGGTGTCCTCAGTCATTGCTCCACAAAGGTAGCATACGGGTTAGCCAAGTCAAAATACTCCTCAGCCGCCACACCTGCCTGGTACCTCGCTATATCATCCTCTGACCAGTCCCTGGGTTGCAGCATCCGTGCTGGAGGATCGTGAGGAGTGATGGCGTCCAAGGGAGGGACATGGCCATGCTGCCTAGAAAAACGATCCCCCGGATAAATGACATCACATGTCAGACCCGTCAACCACCTCCTCTGTCTAGTCGCCTCCATGGCATCCCCTAGCAGCACCTCCAGATACCTTCCCCAAGGATAAAAGTCCACCTTATCATCACCATCCTTATTAAGGACGGGCCTCACCATCTTGTAATCAAAGGTGATCCGGGTCTTCCCGGTGAACTTGTCCCTAGCCTCGCCCCTCCAGCGAATCATAGCAGGGAAAATGGTAGGATCGCTCTGCTGGTTCCAGGGAAAGAACCTGATCACCTCGCAAAACCAGACCTGCATGTTCAAGAAAAGAAGGGTCATTTCTCTCATAAAGGTCTCAAGACACAAAAGGAAAAGAGAAAGGAAAAAAAGTGAGAATACCTCAAGAGCAAAAGAGAAGCAGTCCATAGAAGCAGCCTTGTTTCGGTTGTACAAATCTAGAGAGAAAAAAGCTCAGCCAATCCGGCCTCACCCCAAGAGACCGTCCCAATCTCGTCCACATCCTCCAAGGAGTCAAGAAGGCACACCAAAGCCAAAGTCCCAGAATTAGCAAAGATGGTGACTGACAGCATCAACCACAAAAAAGCTCTCGCAAGTGTAAGTGCTCCAATTTGAGCTTGTTAGAATTTTCGTTAGAAAATTAACGAAAGTTATAACATTCCTAACATTTCTAACAAAGCAAGGGCAAAGTGGGCATTGTTATTTAAGGATAAACCAAGGAAAGGAATCAAAAAAGCAAAAGAAATTAAAGAAAACCAAAAAAAGAAAGCTATTTGGAACAAAAGCGGCCATTAATTTGATTTTTTTTGAAAAATATTCCTTATGTCCAAAGCCTGAAGCAGCATTTAATGAACAGTGCACGCTGACATTCCCATCCGCGCGGACATGTTTGCATTTTTCAGAGGGCTATAAATTAAGCCCTCCAGTCTCAAAAAAAAAGGAGGAGAGAACAGAATCCACAGTTGCACCTTGGCAAAAATACTCGAGAAAATAGTGAGAATTCCCTTGAATTGTCACTCTTTTCTCTTGATTATCTTCCCAAATCTCACTCACTCACTATCATATTCAAAGCCTCAAACACTCTTACATTCAAAGCCAAAGCTCCAAAACACAAAGAAGATAGGTATAACCTCCCTCTTCTTACTCTAAATCTCTCACCCATGCATGCATTTTCAAGCTACAAAATGTAGTTCATTCATCTTCTTGTCTTAGATCCAAAAAGATCACCATGGAAGTTCATCTCCATGGATGATCTTCTACAAGGATCAACATTATTTTCAAAGTGTTCTTAATTTTTATCCAAAGAAAACACATTTTCAAAACCCTAAAAAATCATTTTCATACATCAAATCTCATTTTCAAAGGATAAAATTCCCCTTCCCAAGCAAATGAAATGCTTAGTCCTAATGTACCCCAAGGATGGTTTGATATAGTTGATTCACCACTAAAATGTCAAGTGATCACTAATCAAAACCTAGGGAAATGGGGACAAGCATGGATGCCAAACCCCCTTTAAAACCACATTTTCTTTCTTGAGAAATTGCTGTCCAGTAGCAATTTTCTAAGGCCCCAGTCCATGGTCTAAATTTTTGGACACAGATAAACTTGGAATTTGGTGTTGACTACGAAACACTTTTTGTAGACAACATCCAGAGATTTCCAGACATATTTTTATTTTATTTTTTGCGTAAGTAAAACTCCCTTTTCCCAATTTTCTTTTGAAGGTCAGATCACCAGTCTCTGGGAGTCCAGATCTCATATCTGAGATTTACAGAAGGTTTTGAGCCCTCAAATCTTCTCCAAAATGAAAAATTCTTTCAAAGAAATATTATTTGAGGTGTTCTGAACAACTTTCATTCTCTGAGTTTTCTCATATTATGAAATTTTGAAGCCCTTAAATCCATTTCAAAATCAAGTGTCTACTGCCTTTTTCATTCTGGCAGAAGTGCTCTTCAACTTCCAAAAATCTTTTGAGCACCAAAACTCTACCCAAAAATCACACCAAAAATCATGGGATCTTACCAAAGTCTAATAAAGAATTCCCAATTTTTACTTTTCTGAGTTTCAACTTATTTTGGCCAAAACACACACATACACACAAATGATTTTCAGCTTGGAAGACTCGTTTTACGAGGCATTCCGGGTGCACACTAATGTCCTTCCCGGCGTGTAACATGACCTCCGAACCCAAATCTCTAATCTCGGGCATATTTCAAAGTTTTGGCCCTTAAAACAAAAATGGCATGGCGACTCCGTTTTCCGGTTTTATTTGGTTTTCAAAGAAACAAAAAATTGAATTTTCCCGCGAATGGCACATCATCACAGTGGCGACTCCGCTGGGGAATAGCTTTTTCTAAAAAAAAAATGATATTTGGTATATTGGTGGAAACCATTAGACTTCCCGTTATCGCCTCCTAACACGAGTCGGGGATAAATTGTGGTTTAACAATCCCACATACCGGTATCATTGTTTTTAAAAGAAAAAAAAAAGCTTTTGAGGGTCAAGCTTCCGTCCCGGCATTTAAAAAATCATTTGTTGTATGTGTCGATTTTTGCACATTTTTCGTGTTGTTTTGGCCGCCTTGGAAAAAGTCAAAATTTTGACTGTCGGAATCATGTCCCTAACTGTCGGAATTCTTGTGCTTATGTGCTTATGTGTTCATTAAATTTCAAAAAAAAAATTCAAAAAAAAAGATTTTCAAAAAAAAAAAAGAAAACTTTCAAAAAAAAAAATCATGCATCATATTTTTAAGACACATAAAAAATTTCTATTTTACTCAGAAAAAGAATATAGACTGCTTGCACACTACGCGCACGTGACCGTACACTGCACACTACGTCCCTAACCCGGGGAAATCCTTGTCGCGGACCGTTTGGTCTTATTACGCCTCTCGGTGCAAGCACAGGACTATCCAAACATCCCATGGAGCCTCGTGTCGCCATGCACTTGTCCGTGACACACTTTATCCGAGACCCGGTTGGTTTTTAGTTTGGTCTGTGTCATGCCCTGTCTGTGTATAGACCTTTCCTTTCAAGCCTTTGTCGGCATACCGACACTATATCTTTCGGGGACCCTAATCAGTCGAAGTTCTGCCGGTTTTTCGCCGCAGACTTTGACCAAGATATTGGCCGGCGCCTTGACTTCGGCTCTGACTGGCACAAATTATACACTGACTCCCAGCATTGACACTGAGTCATCAAGGATTAATGATTATTCCATGCCTAATTACGACTTAACTGACGACAAGTCAAGATCAATCGTGGACATTTATCAGTCCAAATCATGCCGACTTTTCGTCGAGCCCTCGAACATGATCTTGACTTTGACGTCAGCTTTGTCCGTAATTTACATCGAATGCTCGTTAAGACTTGATTACCCGCCAGACTTTTAGGATCGTTTTTCTTTCGGTCGGTGGGACCCGCTTGCCCTATAGGACCCTCGCCCGGGGCTGTCCACCCTGGGAGGTCGAAATACAGGTGGAATACGAGGGGCTTATAGACGTAGTGACGGGGCCCACTGATCCAGGATCCAGAGTAGTTTGCAAAAAAGAAGAGAAATCTTTTCCAACCGATTAGGTTAATAAAACATGTTTTAAGTAAACGTGAACACATAACTGCATGTTGCATGAGCCCAAAGCCCAAACACTTACCCTCCTTCCATTCCCAGACATCTGAACCCTCGTGTCTTTCCCCCGCAGCTCCTCATAAAGGTTGGTTCCGGACACCGGGTCACCGTTTGATCAGTTGGGAAGAGTCAAGCGCGTCATCAGCTTCGCCGTTTATTCCGACTCCGGGTTTCAGAATGTCTGCATCAGCCGGTAATGATGGGGACCACGTTGTTCCATCCTCCAAAATCCCTCGAACAGAGACCGGCATGTGGATCCGGTTGGTAGAACAGATGAGACTTCGACATGAGGCTCAGATTAACGACCTTCTAGGGGTTGTCGCAAGTCATGGTTTGACTATCAGTCTCAATTCCGATGGCACTTTTACCGCGAAGAAGGAAGAAGGTTCCCCTCCTCTTCTTAATCATCCCGGATACATCAAAATGCTACCCCAAGATTCCTATGTCTCCACCACCGGGACTCCTGCCCGTCGGCTTACAGGGCAAGCTGGCCCCCAACGGCGATCCAAAAGGCCACCATTCCAACAGCAGTCAGGGACGAAAGAGTTCGGCATACCGTCAGTTGTCCCCTCTCAAAGTAATGATCCCACAAATATCAGCCTGGGTGATGAAGATCAAGAAAGCTTGAAGAAATATGGTCGGCCATCAAAGCCACGGAGGAAGGCCGGAGCAGACGGCAAGCCTGGATTGAAGAGGCCACACGCCACTTCGGGACCTTAACAATCTCCCAAGCGGCCGGGGCTACCACGAAGAACAAGCATGTGCTGCTCCCTGGATCTTAATGCCTCCCATTATCCGGCAGAGTCCAACCATTCGCTTCCAAATGAGCCTAACGACGAGATCTCCCGGACCGGTTCAACTCAAAGTCATTCCTGGCAACGCTCAACACGAGGTCCCAAATCCACCACCAGTCGTAGAACACATTTGGTGGGATATCTGTGACTACCCCGACTGCCTTGAAAGGGACTATCAAGACTGGATACACGAGGACCGTCCTCCTAAGAAGAAGAAAATTTCCCCCCAGCAGAAATTGAAAGAGAGGTTCGAGGCCGGTGATACCAGTGTGGGTACGCTCGGGGAACCATCTGGGGGATTTGATTACTACGTACTCTACTCCAGCCAGTCTTCCTCAAAGCAAACAGGGGTAGAAGAGCCTAAAAGCCTTACCAACAATAGAGTTGAGACCTTCGGACACCAGAATACTGCAGATCAGAAGTCTAACCCCCCTCGGGGTCAGCCAAGATTCAGTTTGTCCAGCCCCCGAGAGCATGCCGGCAAAGAAAGACCAACGCCAGTTTGGCGCTCCCACTCAATCAACATGTTGACCGGAGATGGCAACCGCCACAAAAGGCCTCAGTATAACCTAGGGGCTTCAGCAAAGGCTCTACCTCGCAAGAAAAAGGCACAAAGTGACTGGCTTGATGGCTCTCTTTCTCCAGACCAGCACCAAATCTATGATCCCCGCCTATATGGTAGCATGATCACCTTCTACGACGAAGATTTGCCAAGAGATGTTTCCCAGCACAATGAAGCTTTGTACATCACCATTAAGCTCAACACCGTGTCGCTTCCTGGAGTATTGGTGGATAATGGATCGGCCATTAATGTCCTTCCCCTTAGCATGATGCGGGCCCTGCGCATCAATGAAAGGCATATGATCCCATCTACCCGGATTATCAAGGCCTATGACGGCTCGTCTCGTCCAATCCTGGGGACAGTAACTCTGGAACTCTGGTACGAAACCCAAATGGTGCCAGCAAAGTTCCATGTAATGGACATCCCATTCGAGTTCACAGCCTTTTAGGGCGCCCTTGGTTGCACCACATGAAAGCCATAGCTTCCACCCTCCACCAATGCGTCAAATTCATTAACCGACAAGGGGACCTTGAAGTCATAAGGGGTGACAGTTTCCTCATAGGGAACGAAGCAGAGACCGTCACTAAGCATGCTCTTAGCCAGACACCGGGGCTACCTCCTCCGAGTCGACCAAGGGACTATAGGGGCAAGTCTCATCAGAATCCCCCAGAATCCGGTGATGCCAACTATGTCAACGCACTCAGCGAGCGGACTCCGAAGAAGTTCGATTCATCAAATTCAATTGTCATTTCCAACATTTGGAGGCATACTTGGAAGGAAACATTGAACACCGCCATGATACGGGCACACAAAGCCCGGTCCCTAATCACGGCTTTGTCACCATTCTTCAAACCCACTCTCGACCTGCCAAGCCGGGAAATTTTCATGATAAAGATCGACAAGCATCGTCATACCCAACTCGAATCTATGAACGTCGTGTGGGACGTCCTCCTTATTTGAACTGCACGCTAGGCCTTTCCACTCGAGTATGGGACATGAGATTTTTCCGGACACCGAGACGCAATACGTCCTTACATATGGATTGAGCGGTCGGATTGTGACGAGGTAGAATTCCCCGAGGTGAGGAAGATCCCTACATCCACATGCTCGGTTTTCGGACGCCAAACACAATTGATTACGGTTCGGGCAAAGAGATGATAGCAACAGCGAGGAAGGAGGACGAAACGAGAGACGGCCCCAGAATCATGAGGCCTCTGACGGCAATGCCGCTAAAGAATTGGGAAACTCTCTCGGGCTGTCCGCGACCAAAGAAGAAATGATCACCAAACTTGGATTGGTCCCCGTCCCTTTGTGTCAACCTTTGTAAAGTCCTCGAGTCTCTCATTGTTGAGTTTGAATCTTCCGAGTCGTCCAGATGGCCTCACGCACGAAGACCCACGAAATTGTAGCCAATGTTGTATTCCCTCTTATTCTCAATGAAATGACGAACCTTTACGAGTATCCCTTAATTGCCACTTTAACTAATGATGAATTAACTAATAATCTAAAAACAGGTTAATAACGATTCACTAGATGAAGAAGCGAGACACATTAAATGGACAATTTATCAAAGAAATCTTTAAGCGGGTTATCAGGAAAGAGGAAAATCGAGCCCAAGTGCCGAAGAGATTTTGACGAGTGTGAATTTGGGAGCTGCGGAAGAGCCTAAAGAGACGCAGATTGGTAGTTTCTTCGAAGGGAATTTGAAAGGGATGCCCTAATTGAGTTGCTAAAAAATTCGTGGATGTGTTTGCATGGTCCTATAAAGATATGCCGAGGCCTCGATCCTTCCATAGTTGAGCATCGAATACCGCTCGACCCGGAGGTCAAGCCGATAAAGCGAAGCTAAGAAGAATTAAGCCCGAATGGTCCCTACAAGTGAAAGAGGAGATAGAAAAGATGCTCGGGCTGGGTTCATCATGGTCATTGAATATCCTACATGGCTTTCCAACATAGTAACGGTGACCAAGGCCAATGGAAAGATCCGGTCTTTGCGTAGACTTGAGAGACTTGAACAAATCCAGTCCAAAAGATGATTTCCCCACTTGCCAAACATCGACATTTTGGTAGACTCCACGGCCAACCATGAAGTTAAATCCTTCGTCGACGGTTTTGCCGGTTACAACCAAATCAAAATGGCAGAAGAAGATCAAGCCAAAACGACCTTCACAACCCCTTGGGGTACGTGCGCTACACGGTCATGCCGTTCGGACTAAAGAATGCTTTGGGGCTACGTACCGGAGGCGGCTACGGCTCTGTTCCATGATATGATCCACAAAGAAATTGAGGTCTATGTGGACGACATGATAATACACTCCCGAGGAGGATCGAGATGGCCAACACTTTGTTGATTTGAGAAAATTCTTCGGCCCCCTCCGAGACCACAGCATGAGGCCGAATCCGGCCAAATGCACCTTCGGTGTAAGACGAGGCAAGGTGCTAGGATACATGAGTGATAGAACGGGGATCGAAGTAGACCCTCGAGAAAATCAAGGCGATAGTTGAAATGAAGCCACCGGACGCCGACGAAGTGAAATCCTTCGTGGGAAGACTTGAATACATAAGCCGCTTTGTAAATCGGTGACCTCGATCTGCGAGCCGTTCTTCAAGTTGATGAAGAAAAATGCCTACACAGAATGGACTCCAGAATGTCAGCTCGCTTTTGAATAGATCAAGGCGTACCTCGTGAATCCTCCGATTCTTTGCCCACCACATCAGCAAAAGCCACTCTTGCTATATCTAACTGTCACGGATACAGCAATTGGGGCTATGCTAGCTCAAGAGAAGAAAGATTCCAAGGTCGAAAATGCCATCTATTTCGTAAGCAGAAAGCTCCAAGGAAGCGAACTCAATTACTACGCTTGCGAAAAGACTTGCGCGGGTTTGGTGCGGGTAGTGGGAAAGTTGAAACACTACATGCAGTCTCACCCAATACATCTCGTCTCAAGGATAGACCCCATCAAATATCTGTTCGACAAGCCTTCCATCTCTATGAGGTTGGCAAAATGAATACGACATCACTTATGTTTCAAGGAAATTCGTAAAAGGACGTATAATGGCAGAACATTTGGCCGATTTCCCAAGTGATGAGTCAGGGACTGAACCTCAATTTCCCGATGATGGAATCTTTGCTCTAGAAGGAGAAAATCGCGGCAACTCTTCTTCGACGGGCGTCAAACAAAAGGGGAACAGAATAGGAATGCTTACGGTCGATCCTGCCGACGAGCACACCCCATAGCTTGATGGAGTTGAACTTCGAGGTCACCAACAACGGCGCCGAATATGAAGCTTGCATAGCGGGTTGGAAGCCGCCCTTGAAAGAAATATCAAGGAATTGGAGGTGTATGGTGATTACGCCCTCATCATCAATCGGGTCTCTAACAAATGGAAGACCAAGGACCCGGGTCTACGAAATATCACACTTACATGGAAGAGCTAGTAACTCAATTCAAGGAGATCGGCTTTCATTACTTGCCCGAGAGACCGCAACAGTTGCGGATGCTGCGCAACGCTAGCCTCCTCGTTGAAATACCCGAAGGGAAGTCCGTCAAACCATTCGAGTCGGGAGAAGAGAAAACCCCGCTTATTGCTTTGAAATCGAAGCGAGGGCCGAATCGGCCGGTGATCCACGGTACACTCGGATCTATCGATGGCGAAGAATGGAGAAGCCTCCTTCAAAAATGAAGATGGGGAATATAAAGAAGGAATCAAAGCGAAAAGTCTCTCGGCCACAGGCGACTCGCCTCCCATTATGTTCTTTTGGGAAACATGCTATACAAGAAGCGTTATCAAGGCCCCCTCCTGCGATGTATCGGCAAATAAGAGGCTACCGAACTCATGAAAGAAATACATGGTGGTACCTGCAGCCCTCACATGAATGCTCGAGCTCTGATGCAAATCATACTGAGGATGGGGTACTTTTGGATCTCCATGGAAGCCAACTGCATCCAGTTCGTCAAAAGCTGCGACAAATGCCATCGATACTCGAATCTTAATCATTTGCCTCCTCACGAGTTATACTGCATGACAACCCCTTGGCCTTTCGTCACTTGGGGAATTGATGTCATAGGCAAAATCACACCATCAGGCAGTAACGGCCACGAGTTCGTCCTGGTAGCCGTGGACTATTTCACCAAATGGGTTGAAGCCAAATCCTACAAGATCCTCAACTCAAAGAAAGTTTCCCTCTTCATCAAAGAGAACATCATATGCAGATACGGGTTGCCAGCCGAAATCATCTCAGATAATGGATCCCACTTCGAAGGGGAATGTGAAAGACTGCTGGCAGAATTCAGAATAACCCGTCACAAGTCATCTCCCTACAGGCCCCAAACCAACGGAGCCGTCGAGGCAGCAAACAAGACTTTGGAAAACATCATCCGGAAAATGGCTGTCCGAGGCAGAGATTGGCCCGAGAAGCTACACGGCACTCTGGGGCTACGGAGACATCCCGAACGGCAACCGGGGAAACACCGTTTGCCCTCACATACGGAATGGAAGCCGTACTCCCAATCGAGCTAGAAATCCCCTCGCTCAGTGAGCTGGGAAAGCCCGGATCAACGAGGTCGAATGGCTCAGTCGCCATGATGAATTGGCCCTGCTAGATGAACGCCGATTGAAAGCAATGGAACACATCCGAGCCTACCAAGGAAGAATGGCCAGAGCCTTTGACAAGAAAGTAAAGCATCGGGAGATCCGAGAAGGGGATCTCGTTTTGAAAGAAAAGCCCCCAGTCCGTATCAACCCCCTCGGCAAATGGGAGCCTGTTTGGGTCGGGCCATACGTCGTCCAAAAGATCTTCTCCGGAGGAGCCATGCAACTTGCAGACCTCGACGGAAATCCCTTTGTACACCCAGTGAATGGTGACAAGCTGCGCAGATACTATGCATAAAAAAGAAACAAAAAAAAAGAGTGCTAAAAGAGTAATACCCAACTAGGTTGAAAACCCGAAAAGGGCGGCCTAGGTAAAAAACAGGGTTGCACCAAAAAGAAAAAAAAAAAAAAAAAAAAAAAAAAACAAAAAAAAACAAACAAAAAACAAAAAAAATTTGACCGGGTTGAACTACGAAGACCTGAGCTCCTCAAAATGAGGGGAACGTAGGCAGCCGGAAACGGTTCGGTCTAAAGCACAAATAAAAGTCAAAATCTGACATCAATACAATTGATCAGACCATGAAAGCGTCTCAAAAAAAAACTCTGAAGCAATTCAAACATTCATTACAAGTTAAAAAATTTTTGATGAGTCTAAGCCCGATTCATTCCTACAACTGGCAACCTGCTAAAAGAAATTAAGATACATAATCAAACTAATGTGTCTGACATGACAAGAAAGGGATACTCGGAAAACCTCAGAGTCACTCCAAGCCACTCGAACTGGCCTCTCCCCTCTTCTTCCCCCTTCGAGTCTTCTTCTTCTGAACAGGAAAAATGTCGGTCTTCCTCCTACCAAGCTCTCGTATAGGAACAGGATCTATCAAACCAGCCTCTGTCAGGGCCTTAGTAGCCCTAGCGTTATCTCTCATCTCCTGTAGCCGGGCTGGTAAAGTAGGAGTCCTCCTCTCTTGTCTCTTGACAAAAGACTCATAGTCGGTCACAGCGTCTCCGCTCCTGTCATGAGGGTTGGCCCTAGCCTCGGCCCTCCTCCTCTCAGAAACTGTCAGGTCCTCCGCACCCACAATGGCCTCACGCCGTCTCAAAATAGCCGTCTGAGTCTCTCCCAAATGCCTTTCGTACCAATCCAGGTACCAAGTGGTCAGGAACACAGGTCTCGGACGCCTGAGGATAACCCGAGGAGGAAAGACGTCATACCTCCATGCCCGGGAAAGAAAGGAAAACACCGAAGGATCATCCATAGAAACAGGAGCCACCACCCTGGTGGCTATATCATCAAAGTCCTCCAAAGGAACCTGCTCCAAGCCGAACTGTCTCAGAACCAAGGACGGAATATAGAAGCTGGACTGAGAAAGCCCCGGAAGCATGACCACATGAGACCCGTCCTGAAGCACTCTGCGAGTCTCCACCCGCCATCAAGGCATTGACCATCTGATATCTTCTCGTCCGGCGACCAGCCATCCAACGCTCCCATGAGCCCCGATCATCAAAATCTACAAAGAACCCCTCTCTGGCGAATGTCCAAGGCTTGATCATATCGGGAGTCTCCCGAAGAATCCCCAAGCGCTCCATCGGCCACGAGTCAAGAGGAACGGGCTGCCCCGTGCATATACCGTCTCCCGTAGCCAGCCCTATCAAGAGCATGGAAAGTCTCCCCAAGATCAAAGGTACAACATCTCTCGTCCAAGCGACAATGAACGACTACATCCAGCAGAGACCGATGACAGATCCCAAAAGAATAGACCATGAACAAGGTCCCAAACATGCAAAGTGCAAAGCCATCCCAATAGGCATCGTCAACCAAGCCTAAGCCCCTAAACCTATCAGGGAGACCGGAAATATCAAAATGATCGGGACCATAGATCATACCTTGCGCTTCCTCCGGGGAAAGATGAAGGAGGTTGCACAATCTGTCAACGAAAGAAGCCCCTCCAGGCAAAGGAACCGCTATCTCCTCCACCTCCGGGCCACCAAGCAAAGCCCGAAATTCTTCCACGGTCGGAACAACCTCATTGTAAGAAAGGCAAAAGACATGCCTTCTAGTGTCCCAGAACGAGGAAGAAGCTCTCAAAAGCTCATAATCCGGAACCAATTCCTTGAGGGACCATAAACACTTCACCTTGTACCTTTCTTCAAAGAATGACCTCCTCTCATGCATAATCTCCCGAGACCACTCTTTGAACTTGGTGAAGAATTGCATTTGAGAATTTTGGAACAATTTGGGTGGATTTCTCATACTCACAATTCTCTCCATGGTTTTTCTCTCCTTCTCCCCGAAAATGGCTGTTTAAACTGGTTGTTGAAAAAGGTATTTGAATTTGAAATGAGGGAAAACCAGATCTGAAGCAAAATTAAAGACAAAGTGTCGAAGCACATCTCATCCGCGGATAAGTTTGTTACAAAAAAATCTTTGCAAAAATCCAAACCGCTGTATCAAAGGAATATTTTGTCCCGGCCCAAGCTTTGTCCAAACCAGTCCATGCACCAAACATCTACACCCTTGCCAAAAAAAAAAAACCAAGGCTCATGCAACATTGCATTCGTACTGCATTGCATTCATAAAAATAAAATCCTAAACTATTACATTCCAAAAATAAAGGGAGTGTGCAAAAAAAAATCAAATAAAAAAAAAAAGGTAGGTAACAATAATCCTAAATTATTACATCCAAAAAAAAGAAGAAAAAAAAATGTGCATAAAAAAAATAAGCTGTATCTGTACAAATCTCAAATCTCAGAAATCAACTCAATCTCAAGTAATCAATCGGAGTCCCCAGCGGTCGACGTCTGCCCCCGGTCCCTCTTGCGGCTCGGGCCCGCCTCCTCAGGAGCCATGAAGATCTCAGGCTCAGAATCATCGTCCTCGTCCCCGGAAGAAGGCTCATCAGGACCAACCGGCACGCTCTGATAGGGCAAGCCAAGATCTGCGAAGAAATCATATCCGAAGGTGAAGGCGTCGGACTCCTGGACGTGCGAAGAAGATCCGCCATGCTGCCAGACGTGCCCCTGCCCGTAAGGATCTCCGAGAATGACGTGGTCCGAAGGTAGTACCGCGCGAGGATCAAGGAGAGGAGACAGAGGAGTCTCGAAAGAAGTCTCTGAAGGAATAGTGGAAGCCTCCCGCCTGACAGGCGCCGGCCGTGGTCGCCTCGCTCTAGCCTGAGGAGCCCCACAACAACCATCCTCCTGATAAATCTATTAGCCCCGATCACTTGTTTCGTCAGCTTCTCAACGACCACCTCCGAAAACTGCACGAAAGCAAAAGTGTCAGAAACAGTTGAAGCGAAAAATGATGAAAGGAAAGAAAAGAAAAGACAAAAGCAAAAGAAAGAAAGGTGGAAAAGAGAAGCCGTACCTTCATACCCGAACGAGGCCGGAAAACTCGTGGAAGCCGCTCAGGCTGAGGGATCTGCACCCTCAATCGGACCCCATCCTGGACATATGAAAAGTCCGTCTGAGGGTACCGCGGGACCCCTAACCCCTCTCTATCCAGAACCTGGGGCGTCCTCAGCCTCCTCAAGACAAATACTGGATACGGCTTAATCGCCACAAATGCCGAGAAGTGCTGGCCGGCTCGGTAATCATCCCAGGTCGCAGATCTATCACTCGGGTGCATCATATCGGTGGGAGGCTCCACCGGTGTCATCAAAGGCGAATTCACGCCATGCTGGCGCGTCACCCTCTCTCCCAGATAATAGACGTCGCAAGTCAGACCTCTCAGAATCCTCCGCTGCACAGTCCATATCTCAGCGCCCTTCAGCTGCGCCACCTCGAAACGATCCCAGGGATAGAATATCATCTCCTCATCCGTCTCAGCCCTCGTCAAAGGAAGGCAATCCAAGTACCTAAGGGTCGTGCGCCCTCTGGAGCCCTTCTTCTCACGGGCAAACTTGGACCAGGAACGCATGACTGGATACGCCCCGACGTACTCCGCCGTCTGTCGCCACATCGTGACATGGAAGAACTCCAACGCCCATACCTGCGAAAGGTAAAAATCAAATCAATCCAGTGCAAAAGAAAAGTGTGTGCTCAAGAAAAAAGGGGAAAAGCAAAAAGAAAGCTTATACCTCCAGAGCAAACTCGAAGCAGTATAAGGAGCTCACAGCCTTTCGGCTGTATCTATCAAGAGCAAAGTAAAGCTCTGCCAGCCCGGCCTCTCCCCAAGAGACATCTCCAGCCATCTCCACTTCCTCCAAACTCCTCAGCAAAGCAAACACCGCGGTCCCCTCGGCGTGTCCAAAGAGAGTGCTCGAAAAAGTAAACCATAAAAAGGCCCTAGCAATCTGCTCAGCGCCTATCCTCTCATCCCCAGCCTCGTAGCTCCCGATGGTCTCCACAATCTTCCCATAAACCACGGCGTACTCCATCCCCATACCCTTTTTGGGAATGGGGGTAAAGCCCAGAAGAGCCTGCAGGTCCACATCGATGTAGCCGTCCCGCCACTCAATGCTGCGTCCATTGAAGGACAGACCCGTGATCGCAGCGTAGTCGGAAGGCGTAACCGTAGCCTCGCCCCAGAAGAAGTGAAATGTGTGGGTCGCATCCCACCAATGCTGCGCCAAAGCAAACATTAGGCCCTTGCTCTTAGGGAACTTAACCAACCCCCTCAAGCACTCAATGAACTCCCAAAGCCCGGTCTCAACGACAATCTGTCTCGGACTGATCAAAGCTCCTCGGCCCGCATTCGGAAGCCGGTCCCACAGGTCAACTACAGACTCCACTGATCCTCGAGTCTTCATCTTATTCAACTGCTCCGTCACGTAATTGTTTCCACCCTGCAATAAAACAAAAAAAAAAAGAAAATGTCAAAAAAAAATTGCATTTGCATTTGCACAAAAAAAAAAGAAAAGCATATACGTGCATCATTCCATCACAAAAGCTTTGAAGAAAATTCGGCAGCATAACGGCATGCAATAAACCTAGCCCCATTTTTTTTTCTCCCACAAAAGAAAGCAGTTTTCAACAAATCCCAATCAACACTCATACAAAAAAAAATCATACAAGGAGTCAACGGAAATAAAAACTCCGTCCCATTTTCAAAAAAAAAATGCATACATGCATATCATCCATCATCATACAAGGAGTCAACGGAAGTAAAAACTCCATCCCATTTAAAAAAAATGCATACATGCATATCATCCATCATCATACAAGGAGTCAACGGAAGTAAAAACTCCGTCCCATTTTCAAAAAAAAAATGCATACATGCATATCATCCATCATCATACAAGGAGTCAACGGAAGTAAAAACTCCGTCCCATTTTCAAAAAAAATGCATACATGCATATCATCCATCATCCCAAAAGATCCTACATTCATACATTCATACACGGAGTCAATAAATCCGTCCCACTTTTTCAAAAAAAAAGAGGAGCATGCACACATTCATATCAACAGTGCAAGAATCCTACATTGCAACAAAAGAAGTCCGTCCCAAATTCGGGAAATCATTCATCATAGTCTCATATTTCAAAAAAAAATGGCGAAAATGCCAATTCTTTTTCCAAACAAAATGCACATTTTGAGTTACCCATATACTCATTACAACATGCAAAGCATCAAAATCAAGATCATTCGAATTTTCAAAAAAAAAAAATCAAAAATCACCCAAAATTCAATTTCAAGAAAAAATCGACAAAGGGAATGAAAAGATTCGAAGTATACCGTTCGGAGACTCGGATCAGAAGCCCAATGTTGCCAAGCATCGGGATAATGCTCCTCCGCAATCGATTGCGAAAGAGAATAGTGCCTCCTCATTCGGACAAGCTCTAATCGTCTCTCCGCGACCGGGCCACGTCCTTGGCCTTGAAAAGCACCTCCCGCGTGTTCCATTGCTCAAAAATCGAAGAAAAACGGAAGAATTTTGGAGCTTTTTGGACAACAATGGCGGCTTGGGCGATTTCTCTCTCTCTCCCTCGTAATTTTCTGAAAAAACTGCTTGGGGAAGAAGAAGGGCGTTGGCCCTCATTAAAACAGTCTGGGAATTCAACCCTATTCACGCGGATGGGTTTATAAGGGTCAAAATGACCCTTTTGCACTTTAAAAATCCAGAACTCTGCAATTTGATCCTAGACTTAACAGAGTTAACCAAAGTTAACCAAAGTCGACCCTATTTCATCAAACGGCAGTCAAACGTAAGACCGATTTCCCCGAGAAAGATAACGAGATCCCGTATCTTTCATCAAAATCATTCCACGGCAGTCAAATGTAAGACCGATTTCCCCGAGAAAGATAACGGAATCCCGTATCTTTCATCAAAATTATCCCCCGGCAGTCAAACGTAAGACCGATTTCCCCGAGAAAGATAACGGAATCCCGTATCTTTCATCAAAATTATCCCCCGGCAGTCAAACGTAAGACCGATTTCCCCGAGAAAGATAACGAGATCCCGTATCTTTCATCAAAATCATTCCACGGCAGTCAAACGTAAGACCGATTTCCCCGAGAAAGATAACGAGATCCCGTATCTTTCATCAAAATAATCCCCCGGCAGTCAAACGTAAGACCGATTTCCCCGAGAAAGATAACGAGATCCCGTATCTTTCATCAAAATTATCCCCCGGCTGTCAAACGTAAGACCGATTTCCCCGAGAAAGATAACGGAATCCCGTATCTTTCATCAAAATTATCCCCCGGCAGTCAAACGTAAGACTGATTTCCCCGACAAATACGTCTGATTTTTTCCAGCAAAGGCTAACAAAGTCCCCAGCAAAGTTAACGGAATCCCAAAAGCCAACGAAATCTCAAGTAGAATTCGAACTACGATTGGCTTGATTCCTCTTAAGGATACGTAGGTAGCCTACCATAGGTCAAGTCCCCCCGACCAAAACGGTCACCCTCTCCTTCGGCAGCAGACGAAGTCCACCGAAAGGCCTTTTCAAATTAAGGTCTGAGGCACCTAAAACGCCATCATCATCAAGGTCCGAGGCACCTAAAACGCCATCATCATCCAGGTCCGAGGCACCTAAAACGCCATCATCATCCAGGTCCGAGGCACCTAAAACGCCATCATCATCAAGGTCCGAGGCACCTAAAACGCCATCATCATCAAGGTCCGAGGCACCTAAAACGCCATCTTCAAGGTTTGAGGCACCTAAAACGCCATCATCTCCAGGGTCAGAGACCCAAACTACGACTGGCTTGATTCCTCTTAAGGATACGTAGGTAGCCTATCATTAGGTTCAGCCATCCGACCGAAAATGGTCATTCCTATCCTCAGCAGAGCGGATAGCCATCAAACCTAAAATGGTCTTTCCTATCCCCAGCAGAGCGGATATACAATTTCAGCCATCCGACCAAAATGGTCATCTCTTGTCCCCAGCAGAGTTTCTCTCCAGCACCGACTGCAGAACTCGCTCATCAGGTTCGAGACACCTAAAACGCCATCACCTCCAGGGTCAAAGACCCGAACTACGGCCGGCTTGATTCCTCTTAAGGATACGTAGGTAGCCTATTGAATAGGTCCAGCCACTCGATCACTTGATCATCCTGCCAAATATGGAGCCTTACTCTTATCGACGACCCCGCTTCCTTCGAAAGCGCCGTCGCCGAGGGGCTACTGTAAGTGCTCCAATTTGAGCTTGTTAGAATTTTCGTTAGAAAATTAACGAAAGTTATAACATTCCTAACATTCCTAACATTTCTAACAAAGCAAGGGCAAAGTGGGCATTGTTATTTAAGGATAAACCAAGGAAAGGAATCAAAAAAGCAAAAGAAATTAAAGAAAACCAAAAAAAGAAACTGCTGGAACAAAAACTGGCTGTTAATTTGATTTTTTTTGAAAAATATTCCTTATGTCCAAAGCCTGAAGCAGCATTTAATGAACAGTGCACGCTGACATTCCCATCCGCGCAGACATGTTTGCATTTTTCAGAGGGCTATAAATTAATCCCTCCAGTCTCAAAAAAAAAGGAGGAGAGAACAGAATCCACAGTTGCACCTTGGCGAAAATACTCGAGAAAATAGTGAGAATTCCCTTGAATTGTCACTCTTTTCTCTTGATTATCTTCCCAAATCTCACTCACTCACTATCATATTCAAAGCCTCAAACACTCTTACATTCAAAGCCAAAGCTCCAAAACACAAAGAAGATAGGTATAACCTCCCTCTTCTTACTCTAAATCTCTCACCCATGCATGCATTTTCAAGCTACAAAATGTAGTTCATTCATCTTCTTGTCTTAGATCCAAGAAGATCACCATGGAAGTTCATCTCCATGGATGATCTTCTACAAGGATCAACATTATTTTCAAAGTGTTCTTACTTTTTTCCAAAGAAAACACATTTTCAAAACCCTAAAAAATCATTTTCATACATCAAATCTCATTTTCAAAGGATAAAATTCCCCTTCCCAAGGAAATGAAATGCTTAGTCCTAATGTACTCCAAGGATGGTTTGATATAGTTGATTCACCACTAAAATGTCAAGTGATCACTAATCAAAACCTAGGGAAATGGGGACAAGCATGGATGCCAAAACCCCTTTAAAACCACATTTTCTTTCTTGAGAAGTTGCTGTCCAGTAGCAATTTTCTAAGGCCCCAGTCCATGGTCTAAATTTTTGGACACAGATAAACTTGGAATTTGGTGTTGACTACAAAACACTTTTTGTAGCCAACATCAAGAACTTTCCAGACATATTTTTATTTTATTTTTGGTGTGAGTAAAACTCCCTTTTCCCAATTTTCTTTTGAAGGTCAGATCACCAGTCTCTGGGAGTCCAGATCTCATATCTGAGATTTCCAGAAGGTTTTGAGCCCTCAAATCTTCTCCAAAATGAAAAATTCTTTCACATAAATCTTATTTGAGGTGTTTGGAACAACTTTCATTCTCTGAGTTTTCTCATATTATGAAGTTTTGAAGCCCTTAAATCCATTTCAAAATCAAGTGTCTACTGCCTTTTTCATTCTGGCAGAAGTGCTCTTCAACTTCCAAAAATCTTTTGAGCACCAAAACTCTACCCAAAAATCACACAAAAAATCACGGGATCTAACCAAAGTCTAATAAAGAATTCCCAATTTTTACTTTTCTGAGTTTCAACTTATTTTGGCCAAAACACACATACACACACACACACAAATGATTTTCAGCTTGGAAGACTCGTTTTACGAGGCATTCCGGGTGCACACTAACGTCCTTCCCCGCGTGTAACATGACCTCCGAACCCAAATCTCTAATCTCGGGAATTTTTCAAAGTTTTGGCCCTTAAAACAAAAATGGTGTGGCGACTCCGTTTTCCGGTTTTATTTGGTTTTCAAAGAAACGAAAAATCGAATTTTTCCGCGAATGGCACATCATCACAGCAAGCTGGTAGGCAGTCACCTCATTGGCAGCAAATCCCTGCATGCAGTTCAGGACTACCACCTCCACGTTCCTTGTCTCCATCCAGAGCCCCTTAGGACTAAGGTCAAACCCAACCAGAGCTCTGAACTCCTCAGCCGTGATATGGTCCCTCCAAGTCACAGGCCTCCCGGTGAACTGTAAGCCCGTAATAGCAGTGAAGTCGGTAGGCGTCACCGTAAGCTCTCCCCAACTGAGATGAAAGCTGTGGGTGGTGTCCCACCAGAACTCCGAAAGGGCCTAGGCCAAGCCCTTGCTCTTGAAGGTTATGTGAATACCTCTGCCAATAGCCTCAATGAACAAATCCAGGCCGGTAGCCCTCACTAGCTGCTTGGGGTTCACCCCATTCTTCTCAAAGTTGGGCATCCTATCCCATAGCTTCACGGCCACCTCAAGGTCCCCTCGACTTGCTCTCCTGTAGGAAAGCACAACAAAAAACGTGTCAGTCCTTCATCTCATTTCAAAAGCATGCATATATTTAAAAGTGCACATATTTTCAAAGAAAAGCATTCATAAAATATTTCTAGCATCCTTTGCATAGAAAACGTGTCTTTCATCATTTGAAACACATCGTGACAAGCACATTGCTCTCCTAAGCGCGAAATTCCAATTTTCACAAAATTCTTTGCACATAAGCATTAATTTCTCAAAAAAGTGGCATGCATGAATCCTTTTCATCGTCCAAAATCTTGCCTTCACATCCATGATCAGAAGTTGACCTAGTTTAAGTGCATGCAAGAACTTCTTCACCTTTTAGACATTATTTTTCTTACTTTATTTTCAAAAAATGGGTCATTCTCGGAAGGAGGCGTATTGAAATCGTATTTTCGCTCGGTTCTAACCAACTCCCTCCGCCTCATTCTTGCGGCTTGTGACAAGACTCTTCGTGCTTGTCGGGGTACAATGTTACCCTCTTGATCCATTTCGAGCAATAGAAGGTAGGGAATCGAAGAAATTTGGAAATTTCTCTCTCTACTCTCTCTCCTCTCCTCGGTGGAAGCCACAATAATGGTGCTTTGCCCGTTTGTAAATCTGTTTAAACAATCTGGTGAAATCAAGATTGAAGCTGGGCGGCTTCTTTTTCCTCCATCTCTTGTCGGGTGGCCTCATTTGCTCTGAGCAGAAATTACATCTTTGCCCTTGGACTTTCCACTTAGGCATATAACTCCCGTTATTTCTTAACTAGAGTAACGCTGTTTCCTAAGTATATTCGTTATCTCCAAGAAGAATTAACTTTCCTCCCGAGTCGCCTCCGTTACTGCCGTTATAACGGAATAACGGTAGGTGACATCCTTCGAATTGTCAAAAAACTTTAGCTACCTCTATCACAGATTGAGAAGTACGCTCAAGTTCTCCAAACTTAAGCTACCTCTATCACAGATTGAGAAGTACGCTCAAGTTCTCCAAACTTAAGCTACCTCTATCACGGATTGAGAAGTACGCTCAAGTTCTCCAAACTTAAGCTACCTCTATCACGGATTGAGAAGTACGCTCAAGTTCTCCAAACTTAAGCTACCTCTATCACTGATTGAGAAGTACGCTCAAGTTCTCCAAACTTAAGCTACCTCTATCTCCTCGATAGTGACGTAAGCTTTAGTTTAATCAGTTGACAACCTCCATTAATTGTCAATCAGGTGACAACCTCCATTAATTGTCAGTAAGGTGACTCATCCATTAATTGTCAAAACCTCAAGGATCCTAGACACGTTCTTAACTATCTAGTGAGACTTGAACTACGACCAAGGCTTGATTCCTCCGGGATACGTAGGTAGCCTTTTATAAAGGTCCAGCCATCCGACCGCATTGGTCACCCTTGTCATTCATCACTCCTCAGTGGTGAAGTAGCCCCTCATGGAGGTCCAGATATCCGACCACATCGGTCACTTCCTTCATCTAGCGTATCCCCAGTAGGATCGGTTACTTGACCTCTCAGGTCACTTTCCCTTCTATCTCTCCAGCAAGAAACCAGTTTCTCTTCGCTATTCCCCAGCGGATCTTATTCTGAACTACGATATGGCTTGATTCCTCCGGGATACGTAGGTAGCCTACTTTAGGTTCAGCCAATTCGTCACATATGACACCCCTTTCCCCAGTGGATCTCTTTCGAACTACGATTATGGCTTGATTCCCACTCGGGATACGTAGGTAGCCTTCCAAAGGTTCAGCCACTCGACCACCATGGTCACCCAATTCGTCTCGGCATTCGCCAGATCGGATTCTTTTCTATCGATAACCCCACTCGCCCTGCAAGTGACGTTGCCGAGGGGCTTCTGTAAGTACCCAAATCTGGCTCATGCCTTCCGGTTAAGTTTCCCGGCAATTCCCCGGGCTTTCCTAAAGTTCAGGAGCAATTTGGGATCTTTTCCGAACCTTCCGAAGGGCGAAGGACTTACTAGGAATTAAAATTCCACGTATTCCTTCGGTGGAAATACCCTTCTAGAAGGCCACCTTGCATGATTCTAGAAATATGCTGAGTCATAAGGGATAATTCTGCACGGCTGCATTAGGCAAGAACTCCAGGCCGCACGGCTTCATTAGCTTTTGCCAGACTGCCTATAAATAGAGACCTCCTCTATTCATTTTAGGGAGGAGATTTTTGGAGCATTGTTATTCTGCCAAAATACCACCTCAAAATTACAGAAAGGTTGAGAGTGCCAAAACCCACCTCCCTCCTCTTCAAAACCTTCCAAAGTTGGTCCTTCCCTAGGCAAACTTCAAGGAGATAGAGGAACACCACCATTGGTAACCTCTCATCCCCTTTTTCTTGAAATATACTTGTATTTATGTGATATATTGCTCATTGCTCTCCATATCATTATATGCTTGTTTGGTATTTGATATATTGTCACTAAAGATCCTTTCTTTAAGCATGTAAATCACCTTACCCCTATCCCCTTTCACATAGGATCCATGGAGGATCCAACCCAAGGATGAACAAATAAGACCTCAAAAAAGGCTTGTTCTAGGGTGGATCTCTCACATGGTGATGTGAAAAGTAGCATCCTTTGCTCTTAAAATAACATCTTTTCATATAAAGTTGCATCATTTGCATTAAACAATTTATCTTTGCATTAAAGTTGCATCCTTTGCACTTGAAATGTCATTTTTACACATAAATTTGCATCCTTTGCATTAAAGATCATTTCTTTACATCCAAATAGCATCCTTTGCACCCAAAATGTCATCATTTTCATTAAAAGTGTCATTTTTAGTTTAGAATGCATCCTTCATATCCCTCATGGTTGGATCTCTCTTTCCTAGGATTTCTTAGTGACCTTTTAAGGCACGGAAAATCATAGGAAGAGCATAAAGATCCAATCTTTATACCCTTCCCCTAGTCCCCTTTGGTATTTGATGCATTCCTTGTAGCGGACCGATGTAAAGATCCCATCTTTACGTCATTTCTTCCATTAAAGGTGCCACAATCTCTTTAGAAATGAATAGGCCTTGAACCCTATATCTCCGATTATCACTTGAGACGAGTATAATAGTCCCTACACAAGCTCAATCGTCTCAAAATGTAGGATTGATGGGCTAAGGGTATTCCTTTCTAAAGAACCTCATTTTTGGACCATAAGAGAGAGTCCTTCTCTCGATCACACATGACCCAAGGTCAAATAGTGATGATCACAAGTCCAAGATGAGGACGGGATCAAAGTCCCGAACACATAAAAATCCAAGGAATCCCGAGCGATAACCAACTAAATGGTTTATACGTCCGGAAGACGACTTGGAACATTTCCCCCCCCCCTTTTCTTTCCACACATGCACACAAGAAAGCACGCAAGCAAGCACGAAAAATGGAATCTTGGGAGACTTGCTTCGGCAAGGCACCTTGGGTGAACGCCAAACGTTCTTCCCAAGGGGTAACTTAACCTCCGGACTCTAATTCCTTTTTTTCAAAGTTTTGAGGAAATCAAAATGGCGTGGCGACTCCGTTTTTTCAAATTAAACCGGATGTTTTCAAACTCAAGTGAATCCAAATAAAACACAAAAAATATTTGGGCCCCCACATTCACAAGCCCCTCGCACAAGCAAAGCATGATGGTCATGTTAGGTCCATGGGTATACGATACATATGAGATTAGGCCTAGTGCAAGTGGGAGATTTTTGGTGTTATGCCCTAGGCGTATAGTTATTTTGACTCATAACTAATACCGTTATGTAATCGTCTTTACCATTTATAATAGAAAATTTTATCTTTGAGTATTATATGTTTTACATGTTTGTTATAATATTCTATGTCCCTAGTTATTGTGAATAATTAGTATAAGTTGGTAATGGATAATCATGGAGATGATTATATGCATGGGGATGCACATTACACTTATGGGTACTTGTTAGAGAACAAGGCACTGGATCGACCCATCTATGAGATTTATGACATGGTCTATGGTCATATATGTCATGATTAAATCTCATGATAGTCGTGTCATTGGAATCCTTTGTACCTGAGATTATCATCGTCTTCCACATGATGAACGTTGTGTTTGATGTAGTCTAACACTATCTTTAATAGGATAGCAATAGGGAATATGTTAGCACGACTGGATTCTTGTAGGGAAGAATGATAAGTCAAGATGGGATTTGTCCCTCGTAAAGAGAGCTGTCTGCTTGGGCCCCTTGATGAAATGTGTGGTCACACTCAAGAGATTTGATAGATATCAAATGCACTTTGATTATCAACATATTCGGAATCGAGAAAGCATTGAACAATATAAGTTGACATGGACCATGACTTATGTTCAATATGACATCGTGTGACAAAGGGATTGTGACATTGATCCATCAAGGAATCAAGCTTTGATGTTATATTTAATTGGTTGACATAATGTCTTGCTAGAAACTACTTATGTCTTGTGAGGTTGATGTTTCAACTCACTACCAACATAAAATATAATTCCTAAAGGGTCACACACAAAGAACAGATTGAAATTGGCTCAAATATGGAACTGTACAAGTGGGCGACCGCCGGAGGGGATAGTAGGCGACCACCCACAATCCACTGTTCATCTGGGCGACCGCCGGGATTTTGTGACGATCGCACACAAGGATTTTCGAAATATAATAAAAAGGCTGTACAACTGGGCGGCCGCCGAGCCTTTGTAGGCGACCGCCCAACCCCTGTTTCAGCAGTTCCGTTTTGGCTTTAGATTAGGGCTTTTCTCCCTAATAGTTAAGGATATTTATAAAGTATAAATAACCCCTTTTGCCTCAGCCAAGACACTTGAATTTTAGGGCTTGAGAAACACAAATATCCTGATTTTGATTACGAATCAAAGATCAAAACACCCTAGATTCAATTCCATATTAGCTATAGATTGTTGAAAAGAGTTTCAACAATCGGGGATCATCTAGCAATCCAACAAGATTCGATCTTGGTTCGTTCATGTGTTGATTCATCACAAGGAAGAATAAGGAAGGATATCTAAGTTTCGTCTACGACTCAAAGGTGAATTATGAATCGTGTACGAAAGACAAATTCGCAACAAAGGTTAGTAAATCTATATTCATGGTTTTAATCTCATCATGTTAAACGGATTCATGGCTAGGGTTTTGTGAATTATGTAAATCTTCCGTTGGGCATATAACCCCTAAACCCAACAAAAAGGAACTAATCCAAATAGAACATGTTGATACCAAACATCAACTTGCTGATATTTTGATCAAAGCTCTTGACCATGAGAGATTTTTAAACTGGAAAAGATCTCTTAGTCTTTTTTTGTTTAATTTGCTGTCTCGAAGTGTTGCCATCTGTCTTGCCAACACAGATAGCAACACTGTGTACCACTAAAAAATATAATATAGATATATTATATAAGTCCTATGGGCGGCACATGCTGACCTTTTTATTTTAGCATGGGGGTATACTTAAGTTAACATGTTGATAAGTTCCCCTTTGTGTTTAAAGTGACATAGTCACTAATTTTGTGGTTGATGATTAATAGGAATATATTATTTGTAATACTCCTAAAGTAACTCGGGGTATGACGTTCGCTGCAACGATGCTTCCTTGCCAAACGGGAGTATAATATATTGGTTTTATACTTAGTATTAAGGACATGTAGCTCGCTATTACAGTGTACCCTACTTAAAAGGTATAAAATTAAATATATATAGATTTACATTTTAATAAAAAACACGGGGCATGGAGCTCGCTACTACGATGCTTCATTGTAAATAAAATGAGTATAAAGTTTTCATACAAAATGCCTAATTATTGATAATTAAAAGTTCATATATATTGAGAAATGTCAAGTAGATTTTATTCAATGGTGTTATCTTGTATGTTGCCTAACATTGCTAGTAACACATTAGTATGCGCTACATTTATTTTTTCTTCTTCTTTATTTCTGATTTTTATTAATTAAATTTTGAATTTCAAAAAGTCTATTTACATAGATTAGAGTTTGTGAAATCAAAAGGTTTTTAACGAAAAATATCTAAATTTTAATTTGCTAGAAGTAATTAAGGATTTTTCATTATTTTGAAGTTCAAATTAAGTTGAACTTGATTCTCAAACATGAAATCCAAAATATTCTAATTTCCTTTAATTACTTTTATCTTTAATTTTTATTTGTATAATTAACATAAAAAAATAAAAATCATTGTGGTCGGATTTCTTTGTGGTAGTTGGGATAGGGTTGTTCCTCTTTTCGTTAAGATTTTTCACAATTTTGTTAATAAAAGAGATTGTTAAGAGATAATAGGTTAGTGGAAAATTTCAAATCAATCTCTAATTATATCCATATTTTCTCTTCTCATCTCCCTTATTTACTTCCTCTTCCATCGTCACTTTCTCATAGGCCTGTTTGTAACCAAATTAAGATCTTAATTAGGAGCAAATTAAGGGATTTTAGAATTAATATTGTTTGATAAGGAAAAAATAAAATCTCTTAAAAAATTAAGAAACTCTTAAAAACCGATCTAATTTTTAAGCGGGGGAGGGGAGTCTTAACTCTTATCTATTAACACGTTAACGGGGGAGGGGTTTTATAACTTTTCTGAATATGACCAAATCACCCCTCCTTCACTATAAACAGGCCACTTCACCGCTTCTTTGTTCTTCTGCGCCATATCCTCTTCTTTACTCTTGCAGTCTCGCGCCATCCCTCCAACGATTCATCAATCATCATTCTCAAGGTTAAGGTATGCCACCGCTTCTCTGATCATTCCTCCTCTTCTCTTGCGTGTAAATTTATCTATATTGTGAAGATGGTGGATTCGTAGAAGCATACTCTCTTTAGATTTGTTGATGTTTTGTTGTTGATTGATTTGATGAGATTTGGAGTATGATAATAAAGTGGTTGTTGTGTGTTTTTTCTTGATCTGATTTTCAAATCCTTTTGGCAGTACATTCAATTTTGTTCTTTTATTACTCCAGAACTCCAAGAGAGAAAATTTATGTGTATAGGAATACCATAGTCTGCTATAGCCGAGAACATGGGAGGGACTTGCCAAATCTCCCCACAAAAAACTGCAGCAGCTTTCCTGATATCCTCATCTTTAATGTGTCCCATGGCTCGCGTTGTATCACCTTAATTTATTTTTTATTATTTATTTATTTATTTTCTTTTTTTTTACCTGGGAGGATTTTATTGATCATAAAAAACTGTATATGTTTCCCCCATGGGGACAACCAATCACCATAGTGATATGGAGCCTAAACCTCAATTTTACCTTCTAAGACCATCTGTAAGGATATTCCCCATAGAGTCATTTCTTGTACCATTACCATGAAATTTGGACAAAGCTGCCATTGAAACTCTCTTTTCTTCCTTTGTCAAACCACTACCAAATTTGCCTTCCATATTTCCAAACAGATTATTACCATGACTGCTTGATGTATTATTCTTCCATACATTCCATAGGTCTTTGTATATCCTTTTGACCACAGAAATAACAACCAACATAGTGTCAATGCATATGAAATGAACACTTCTCTTGTTTCTGATAAAACCCCCACCAATATATTTACCATTTCTAACTAAACCATCTGTGTTCAAATTATCCAAAAGCTGATCGAAGGTAGTATAGCTATTCCATTTCCAAAAAACAGCAAACTGATGCCAGGTTTCCTTAGCTACTTCAGATTGAAAAAATAGCAAACTGGAACCACCATCAGAACAAGTGGGTATTCCTTGCTGACCCATCAAATCTCAATTTGCTATTTGGTTTCCACATATCCAAGCATCCAAACAGATTCCATATGTATTCCAATGAAGTATAAATGCAAATCCATCCAAACAAAATAACCAGTTGCTGCCAACAACCAAAATTCAGATCTAAAAGGAAACAACAGATGTGTACCTGATTCATTGCTACCATTGAAACTTCTTGCTCACACCCCTTAGCTACATCAGACTGCATCAAATCTGAATTTTCCAAGCCTTTATGAATTGCTTTAACCATAGAAACAACCATCACTATGAACTGTTTCGTTGCAGATGAATAACAGTGCAACATAACCATTTCCATTTGTCCAGATGGCCATAATGTAAACATTTCTGAATATTTTTTAAAACCATTGAACCCTCTTTCTTCAATGTACATAACCCTAAGCAATCAATATCCTTTTTATTCTACTTTTCCAACCTGTTTTCTGATTCCAACAAGTATATGTATGACTGCTAATTGAAAAGACCCAGATATGTGCAAGATGTTCATTGAGTTATGTGTGAAAGAATCTTCCGAGAAAGGTTACTGTGGAGCTAGTCTCAAAAAAGAATCATGGGACAGTATGAGGGCTACTTTTAGGGAGAAGAAAGGTGTTGACTTCAATAAAAAACAATTAAAGAATCAGTGGGAGTATCTGAAGAAAAACTATATTGCATGGGCTAAATTAATTAGCAAAACGGGGAATGTGTACAATTCAGTAACTAATACTATTACAATGAGTTCAGAGGAGTGGGATGAATACATTAAGGTATGTTTCTAAAATATATAAAGCATTTATATTTTTTCATCCATCCCTAAATGATTTTAGATATTTGTTCTTGATCAAGAACAAAAAAGATCATTAATTTGAGTGGGATGACTAGATAAAAGTAGTAGTATATTTAAAGATAAATTTATACATACTGTTTGGATTTTCAATTGACAGGCTAATCCAAATGCAAACCAATTTCGATATAAAGGATTGCAAAATCACGAGGAACTGAGTAAAATATTTGATGGTTTAACAGCAACCGAGAAAACAGCATGGAGTCCAGCCATGCAAGGATTACCTACAGATGAACTTAGGTCTTCGTCTCAAATACCAATTGATTTAGAGTCAGAGTTTCTTGATACACCAGTAGTTGAACCAAAAGAAGACTTAATAAAAACTTTCAAGCGTCGTAAGAGAGGCAAAGATGAAGATCTTAATGGCTGCTTGGTGAAAGTATTGAAGACATTGGAAGAATCTGATGGACCAAATATAGAAGAACGCAACAAGATTTTGGATGAAACTGTAGAGGCGACCGATATGTTATATATTGTAGTTTGCAGCATCTTTTTCCATGGTAAGGCATATAAAGAGCAATGAATGATGTTGAGCCAAAAGCCTAAAGAAGATAGGAAGCAATGGATTGAGTTAAATGGCAAAAAGATGGGATATCTCCAAATATGAGTAATGAAGTTTGATAAGAACTATTCAATTATATTAGTTTTAGTTATTAAGTTTAGAAATAAGTCTTATGGGACTTATTAGAGTAATATGAGAAATTAGGTATTCTAAATAGTTGCAAATTACTTTTTTATTAGATATTCATTATTTATATTTTCTTGATTGGTAATAGATTGATTGTTTTCAACGGTTATATTTAGTTTTGTTATATTACCATTCTATTATGCAATTTTCATTTCTTTATCTTATATTCTTATGTACGTATTATTTTGATTTACAGTATGGTTATTGAAAAGCGAAAGAAAACAATAAAGATTATTGCTTTAATATTAATTGAACGGAATAAATGTGATGGGCTAGGCCCAACTAGTAAAGTCCAATTATCTACCTACTATTGCCACCACATTCTCTGTGGGCTAGGTCCAATTATTACCGGGCCCATGGCCCAACAGCATGATCTGTCGACCTAAGCTCTTCGTTCGACCTACGACACACGATCCAGATCTCAGTTCAGGCATGAACCGATCCCATCCATCAGTCAGGTCGACCTAGACCCAATAGGCGACATTGACCTATTATATTACATGACGACCTGCAGAATTCGAGTGTGAACACAAGTCTTTCCATAACGGACTCCCTACAAATCAGGAGTTATTCGTGGACAAGATATCTTATGCATATCTGATCCGAGATTATAGGGATTTAATGCAATCCTACCACAATTATATCTCTTATCAACAACTATAAATACAAGGCAATGTCAACCGTTCTAAGGTAATTGCTTTTAGATTATTTGAGAATACATTGTTCCTTATAATTATTTAGCTCTCATACACCTACTTACTCTCACGCCCGAGGGTCTTCGCCAGAGACCATTCCGACAAGTCGTGGGTTCTGTTTTCAGGTCAAAGTCAGGAGATTGATCTTGCAGCTGGACGAAGATTGATAAATGGCACGATTCTTGCAGCATCAGTTTGGTTTCATTGACGGGAATCGTGCTTTTTGACCTCGAAAATTAACCAGAGAGTAATATGGCTCAAGACGGACAGACTGCATCCTCTTCCAGTGATCCGACATTCATTTTGATGGTAAGAAATGCAGAGGCTGGTATAGGAAACAGGTCAGCTAACCTTCCTCCTCCTCCCCCGGGTAATCCGCCTAGGAGGGCTACTCACTCTAACAGCATAGCTGATGGCAGGGATTTGCCCGACAACAGTAGGGAGAAAAGGCCAATGACGGAGACAAGAACACAGCCCCCTCCAAAGCGTCAGCAAGCAGGGTGAATGACTGCAGGCGACAGACCATCCCTCAACCAATCCCCTCAGTAAGAAGGAGATGATGCTGGAGCGGGCTAGACTGTTGGAAGAATTGATAGAGATGGAGGAGGAGCCTGAGCAGAATGATAGAAGGTCGAAAAGGGCAGCTCCCTCTCAGATCTCTCACAGGCCATGGAGCGAGAATGGTAGGCAGAATGGAAACGCTATGACGAACGAGGAGCACCGAATTGTGGAGCGATCCATCCATACGCACATGCATGTCCCCAATGACGACCTGAGAAGTCATCTTGACAATAATAGGGAGTAGGAAGCTGAGTCTGAGTTGAGGCGACAAAGGGAGGCTGAAAGGAATAGGCGTAGGTCGCCTGCTGGAACCGAGAGATCGCAGTCCCACCGCGAAAGAAATGGGCGCAGGTCGCCAGTCAGACCAGTTAGATCACAATCTCACAGGGATAGAGATGGGCACAGGTCGCCAGTCAGGGAAAATAGGCGCAGGTCACCAGTGAATTCAGTGAGGTCGCCTTCCCACAGAGACAGGCAAAGTAGAGAGGAGACTCCCCCTAGAAGCGAAAGGCATAGGGCTGACTCAAGGAGGGAACCTCACCGTGATGAGTGACAAAGATCTAACAACGTCTCCCGTGCAAGGGACGACCATCCGGATACTAGAGAATGGTTGCAGTGGAAGAAGAGGCTAGAGCAATGGGAGGCCGACAAGAAGGAGGGCACTGGAAAGGACAAACGAAATGACTTTACTATTCGTCCCTTATCCAAGGAAATGCTCGACAGACGACCTCCTCATGGTTTCAGGTTGCCCCCTCTTGAAAAGTATTCGGGTGCGACCAATGCCCAGAGCCATATACAGCATCTAGAGGCTACCATGTGTTTCGTCTCCAATGAAGATGATATGAAGTGAAAGGCACTTACCAGCACTCTCACTGGGGCGGCTCTGACTTGGTTTAACGAATTGGCACCAGGCTGCATTACAACATGGCATTACATGAGAAATAAGTTTTTAGATCGCTTCCCGACAGCTGGAGCTCGAAAATTGACGGTCATCGACTTGAACAACTTGGCACAGGGAAAGAATGAAAGCTCAATGAGCTATTACACCAAGTTTAAGGAGATGGTCAACCAAAATGAAGAGGACCTGACAGATATGGAAGTAATAAATTGATTCAGCAACGGGGTGGCCTCTGCAGATTTAGACTACGAGCTAACAGTCCAGAGCGTAAAGACCCGAAAAGAACTATTTGAAAATGCCTACAATGTGGCACTAGCTGAAGAGAGGAAGGAAAAGAAGAATGGAAAGAGTTCCAAGTCTGAGGTCGTAGATATTGATAAAAAGGACTCAGCAAAAAGTCGGTCTAAAATTTTGAATACGGTCGAGCTAGGTCCACCAGCCCCAATGAACCTAGGAAATAAGTTCAGAAGGGACAACAGTAAATATTTTGATTACCACAAGGATACGGGCCATACTACAGAAAATTGTATGAGTCTGAAGCGTATCATTCAGAAGTGGGTCGACGATGGTAAGCTCGACATGTATGTGAAGGCGGCTTATCCTGGTGGAGGTGAGCGACCTGCTGGTGGTATGCAAGAGCCAAGGCAGCCGAGATTGAATTTGGGAGTAATCACTGAGCAAGCTAGTAACACCACTCTAAAACACAAGATATTCCAGCTCAACAAGGCCCCTCACATACCACCTAGAAGCTACATAAGAGACGAGGTTATCAGCTTCTATCCAGATGAACTAGCAACTAATGTGGCAGCCAGAGAGCAAGTTCTCGTTATCCCAGGTCTGATTAATGGGTGTACGAAGAGCAGACTCTTGATAGACATGGGGGCATGCAAAGACATTCTATTTTACAAAATGTTCAAAGAAATGTGATTCTCAAAGGAGCAGCTCTCACGTTATGATGGTCGACTTGAGGGCTTCACCAATCATAGGGTGGATGCAAAGGGGCAGATCGAGCTAGATGTTGATATTGGCCAGCATCCATTCAGGGTCACTACTAAGGTAACCATTGTTGTTATTGATGTAAATAGTGATTATGCTGCCAATTTAGGTATTCCTGGCCAGGTCGCTCTTGGAATGGTAGCCTCCATCCCCCATCAACGAGTTAAGTTTCCCACTTTACTCGGGTGCGTACAAAGTACAGCTTGAGCCTACCTTGATCATTTCATTCGAATGAGAAAGAAGAGGGAGCTAGAGGTTGAAACTCCAGAGGGATACATGAAGCTATCAAAGTCCGTCACCACAACTTCATGACTATCTACAATCACCTGCGTGGAAAAGAGACCTATCACTCACATGACAACGTCATGACTGAGCCGACACATCCTTCTCAAAACACCATGGTAGATTCAGATGCAGTTATGGTCGACCAAGTCTTCATAGGCGAGCTATGCCTACAGATCGACAATAACTCGGGGGCCACCACCAGTGAGATCGCAGCTGAGTTGGACGATATGATTGTTGAAGAAGTTCCACATTTGGGGGCTGAGGAGAGATGGAGAGTTTGCGAGATCATTATCGAGACCTTGCAGTTTAGAGATGGTCCAAAACATGAGGCTATTGACGAGCTAGAAGCAGTGATAACAAATCCTTCTTATCCCGAACAAAAAATTCAGATTAGTAAGCTGTTGTCAGCTGAAGAACGAGTAGAAATTGTCGAGCTACTAAAGGAAAGCAGTGATGTTTTTTCTTGGCAAGTAGAAGACATGAAGGGAATAAAGGAGGAGGTCGTTGTTCACAGGCTAGAGGTTAACCCAACCATGAAATGCAAAGCACAGAAGCTGCGAAGCTTTGCTCGTGACAAAGAGGAAGTAATCAAACTTGAGGTACAAACGCTTTTAAGTGCAGGTATCATCAAAGAGGCTACTCACACTAATTGGCTAGCTAATGTGGTAATGGTGTAGAAATCAAATGGCAAGTGAAAGATGCGTGTCGACTTCACCAACCTGAATCTAGCCTGCCCCAGGGATAGTTATCCTCTGCCTCGGATCGACAAGCTCGTAGATTCAATAGCTAGACACACCACATTAAGCTTCCTCGATGCTTACTCGAGATATCATCATATCAAGATGCACGAGGACGACATAGTGAAGACGGCTTTCCAAGCTGCAGGAGGTATCTATTGTTACACTATGATGCCGTTCGGTTTGAAGAATGCAGGAGCGACCTACCAAAGGATGGTCAACAAGGTCTTTGCCTCATAAATTGGCCGAAACATGGAGGCCTACGTCGATGATATGGTCATCAAAACAAAGGCCGGACGTCATGTGGTCGACCTAAAGGAAACGTTCGCCAATTTATGAGCAAACGACATGAAGCTTAACTCGAGTAAGTGTGTGTTCGGCGTGGCAGCTGGCAAATTTCTTGGCTTTATGGTTTCTCAGCGAGTCATTGAGGTCAATCTAGAAAAGATAAAGTCTCTGATCGACATGAAGGAGCCTACAAATATCAAGGAGATGCAACGACTCAACGGTAGGGTTGCAACCCTAGGTCGCTTCATAGCTAAGTCGGTGGAAAGATCTCTCCCCTTCTTTAAATCATTGAGGGGGATGAAAATTTTTGAGTGGATGGCCGAATGTCATTCGTCGTTCTAGCAGCTAAAGGAGTACCTCGCCACTCCACCATTATTGGGCAGCTCGGTTGTTGGGGAAACGTTGTTTGTTTATCTATCTGTTGGCGACCAAGTTGTGGCCGCTGTTTTAGTTCGAGAAGAAGGAGTGCTTCAGAAGCCCATGTATTATGTAAGCAAGGCCTTGTCTGACGTGGAGGGCAGGTACTACAATGCAGAGAAGGTAGCCTATGCCCTGGTCATAGCTTTTATAAAATTGCGAGCTTATTTTATGGCTCACCCAATTGTCGTACTTACAAATGCACCCTTGAGGGAGATCCTACACAAGCCATAAAGTTCAGGCCGCTTACTCAACTGGTCAATTGCTCTGACCGAATTAGACATCGAGTATCGGCCTCGAAAGGCATTAAAAGCTCAAGTTTTGGCAGACTTCTTGGTAAAGCTTACGTTCACCAAGGGAGATAGCGAAGTTCGACCTCAGAAGGAGAAGGCAAAAGGAAAGGAGATAGAGACTCAGCCTGCCACAAGTTTACCCTACGATTGCTTGAAGGTGTACTCTGATGGGTCGGCAACCAAGAACGTCAGTGGTGGTGAAATTGTATTGGTCGAGCCAGAATCAGGGACCGTGTATGAAGAGGCACTGACATTCAAATTTGAAGCTTCCAAAAACCAGGCTGAATATGAAGCTTTGGTCACTGTTATCGAGTATGCAAAGTGTTTTGGGGCGACCAAGATCGTAGCCTACTGTGATTCTTAATTGATAGTCAACCAAGTCAGAGGAGAGTACGAGGTGCTGAATTCCACCTTGACCAAATATTGTGACCTGGTGAAGAAGCTGATCAAGGACTTCGAATTTTGGGAGATACAGAGGATTGGTCGAGATGACAATGAATTGGCCGACATACTCACAAATCTGGCTACATCAAACAAGCCACACGAGGAGCCTATCTCTTATCTCGAACATCCAGCTTATGAGAGAGTTCAGATTCAATGTTTGGAGGACACTACTAGAAATTGGGTCTACACTAAGTGCTGGATCGAAGAAATGAGAGCATATCTGGAAACTGGTGAGTTACCTGAAGAAGAGAAAGCAGCTCGAGCCATCAAGAAAAAGGCTCTGAGATATGTCATTCAAGGAAACGCGTTGTTCAGAAGGTCCTTCAGCAAACCATTATTACTATGTGTACACCCTCAAGAGGTAACCCAACTGATGTACGACGTATATAGTGGAGTTTGTGGTGGACACCCGGGCGCCAAAACTTTGGCCGACAAGCTGATTACAATGGGCAATTATTGGCCTCACATGAGGGCGGATGCTCACAATTTTGTTCAAGGGTGCAACCAGTGCCAAAGATTTGCCAATCTTCCTCACCTGCCTACAATCGAGCAAACTCCAGTGATCGATACTTGGCCTTTTGATATGTGGGGTGTCGATTTGATTGGACCCTTCCCGCCCGCCCGTGGAAATTGCAAGTACGTGATCGTAGCTATTGATTATTTCACAAAGTGGGTCGAAGCCAAGCCACTAGCCAGAATTATTGAGGAAAATGCCATCAACTTCATTCACGACTTCATTTGGTGCCGTTTTGGGATCTCTGGGGCAATAGTATCGGATAACGGGTTACAATTCTCCCAAGCTTTCGAAGATGAAATGAAAAGAGTTGGAGTCAAGCATTGGAAGTCGTCAGTCGCCTATCCCCAAGGCAACAGGCCGAAGCAGGGAACAAGTTGGTCCTCTCAGCATTGAAAACCGGTTTGGTTGGTCGTAAAAGCAACTGTTTGGATGAACTCCCCCTTGCTCTCTAGGCAGTCTGCATAACCATTCGGGGGCCTACGGGGGAAACCCCATTCGCTCTTGCATATGGATAAGAGGCCATGGCACCGGTCGAGCTACGATTTCCCACAGCTAGAGTAATTTTCTTCAACCAAGAGCAGAACGAGGTCAATATATTGATCGACCTGGATTTGATCGATGAAAAGCGAGATACAGCTCATCTAAGGATGGTAAATTACAAGCAGAAAACCAAGAGCTATCACGATAAGAAGGTGAAGATAAGATCGTTCCAAGTAGGCGACCATGTTTTGAGGAGGATCGAGTCAACTGGAAGGCGAACTCAGATGAACAAGTTGTCTCCCAATTGGGAAGGCCCCTACATCATCACTCGAATTATTAAGGAAGGAACTTACATGATCGCACATTTGGATGGAGACGAGTTGAAGCACCCATGGCATGCTACTCACCTTATCAAGTATTACTTCTAGTCCAGTTCTAGTTCAGTTTCAAAAGTTAGTTTCCGTTTCCAAGTTTGTGTTTAGTTTTGGCCTAGCTCTCAGTTTTTTCGATGTAAGCATGTTACTACTTCAATAAAAGTTGCAGTTCTATTCCAACAAAAATTGTGTTACATTTGTGCATCGCTCTAACAAGCTTGACTCTTAGTCAGCTACGTTCCTTTAAATAAGTCTGACTCTTAGTCGACTTCGTTCTAACAAGCTCGACCCTTAGTCAGCTTCGTTCATTTAAACAAGTCCGACTCTTAGTCGACTTCGTTCTAACAAGCTCAACCCTTGGTCAGCTTCGTTTATTTAAAAAAAGTCCAACTCTTAGTCGACTTCATTCTAACAAGCTCGACCCTTGGTCGGTTTCGTTCTTTTAAAACAAGTTCGACTCTTAGTCGACTTCGTTCTAACAAGCTCGACCCTTGGTCAGCTTCGTTCATTTAAAACAAGTCTGACTCTTAGTCAACTTCGTTCTAACAAGCTCGACCCTTTGTCAGCTTCGTTCATTTAAAAAAAGTCTGACTCTTAGTTGACTTCGTTCTAACAAGCTCAAACCTTGGTCAGCTCCGTTCTTTTAACAGGCTCGACCCTTGTTCAACTTCGTTTCCTTTAACAGGTTCGACTCTAAGTCAATCTCGTTTGCAAAAATCATGCAAGTACAAGGTCGACTTTATTGTTAAATAACAAGTCCGATCAAAAAATTGTAGTGATTCATCTATCCTATTAAATCTAGTTCGACATTCAAGACAAATAGTTGGATTGAAGCAAAACAGATTCAAGCAAAAAGTCAACTACGATTAAATAAGACTAAGTCCCCCAAAGCGGGCCAGGACTTGAAAAAATAAAAGTTACGAGTTAGTATGCCTCCCAAAAAGCTGGGCCAAGGCATCAATACAAACACAAAGCAAAAAATAAAAATTATTTTGGGACTTGTTTGTTACATAACCACCCTAATATTCAATAAAAGTCAAGTAGATTGATCGGATTCAACTTAGCCACTTGTGGTATCTCGATCATCTACGTTTCCTTCCTGCTGTTGGAAATCATTGAGCTTGCCCGAGCCAGTGAAGCCATGCTTAGGAGTATCACCCTCAAAAGATAGCTCGTCAGGTTCCTTAAGCTCCTTTAGTATAGTAAAGTTAACAGGAGCAACAGGAGGAGGTACCCAAGGTTCTGCCGCCATATCTTCATCTTCTTGGGCCAAGGCCGCCAAGTCATTTTCAGTATAAGGCACTTGAGAATGGCCTTGACGAGCTGCCATATCATACGGATCCGCTGAGGCCCACTTTGCAAGTTTTTCAAGGGATAAGTCGATAGAGGGGTCCACCATGATACGTCGAGCCATGTGGCTACGACCTACGTCAAAGAGCGACCTAGATTTCTCAGTGACGTAATCGTGATACTCGTCACTCTCCTGTACGCCTCAATCGCAGCCTTGCTAGCAGCTTCCTTGGCAGCCTCAACAGCTACTCTCAAATCCTCTTCCCAATTTAGGCGAGCTACCTTAAAGTCTTCAGTCTGTTTGCCCAACATGGCAGTGCTCTCCTCCAGCATCTTGGTCGCCACCTCAAGTTCCTGGTCAACCTTCTCCTTGTCCAGCTTGGCAGCAGCAAGTTCCTTCTGAATGCCTCCAAGTCTACCCCATGCTTCCTGCTTGTCCTTCAAAGCATCCTCCTTGACAAGCTTCAGAGACTCATAGGCCGAGTCTAAATCAGAGTGCTCCTCCTTCAAGTTGGCATGTTCCCCCTTCAACTCCTCCAGATCGTTATTCTTCTTGCCCAGTATCGTCTTGGCCAGTCTCTCCAGCTCCTCGGCTGCTTTCCAGTGGCTAGTAGCTAGCTCAATCATGGCAAGAGACTACAGTGAAAGGACCAGGATCATCTCGAATAAGAAAGGGTTAATGGGAATATACGAGCCAAAAGAAAGCATGATAGATTTTCAAAAATTAGGGTAAAGTATTACCTCAGAATGTATAAGCCCCGACCTGGCTTGGAACATCTTTGCAGTTATTCCCTTACTCATGAACTTGTTCACCAGGTCCTGATTAGCAGCTCGCCTCACTGCGACCTTCCCAAATTCAAGCTCCGGGTATTCTCTACACAAGCTGTCTACCCCTGTCTGCAAAGGAACATTACTTAACTTGTCAACACGAGCCTGGACCAACTCGGGATAAGATACTGGGATGGTTGGTGGCTGAAGGTTGCTAGTAGTAACATCCCCTTATTTAGATTGGAGTTAAGGCTCAGACCTCTTCTTCTTGCTAAGGGGAGCGTCATCATCTTCTTCTTCCTCATCTACATCAATTATGGGAGTCCTGGCCCTAGACTGGGCTCTAGTCCTAACTTGTGGAACCTCTTTCGTTGGCTCCAAAGTTTGCTCAGTCTTCTCGGTCTCAGCAGCAATGACCTCTTGGGCCTCTTGGGCCCCATCCCCAGCTCTTTCCACCTCCATCTCAGCATCCTCTTCCTCCATAGGGATCAGCCCCTCAGTGTTCTCATCAATCATCTTGAACTGCTTCTGACGGCTCTCAGCCTCCCTCTGACGATTTTCTTGGGCATTGGCAGCCCTACAACTTTTCTTGCTCTTCTTTATATTGATAACACGGCCCATATTAGCCTCTTCCTCAGGAGTTAAAACTGTACAAAATCAAGAAGTAATGTGTTCGCTCAATAAAAAGCAAGTTCTATGTACGAGCTAAAAGTTCTACATACGAGCTAAACATGTATGAGCTAAAAGTTCTGCATACGAGCTAAACATGTATGAGCTAAAAGTTCTGCATACGAGCTAAACATGTACGAGCTAAAAGTTACATATATGAATTAAACATGTACGAATTAATATTCTACATACAAGCAACCAATAGACGAGCTAAAAGAGATAAAGACAAGTAAAATACTTACTACCAAAGTGGTCCACCCTCAGCCTGCAGTGGTCTGGCTCTCTCTTGCGCTCGTGGCATTGGCTTTCAAATCTAAACCTACCCCCCTCATGGGTAACCCAATCTGGATACCTCTAACTCCTAGCAATGGGAACCAAGGGAACCACATCCCCATTACCAAGCATCATTCAAGCTTGGCTATAATTGTTTTTGGTCATTCCAAGAATATCCCAGCTAATGGGCCCCTTATCGGCCACCTCGACCAACTTCTTGTATAGCTCGATACTCCAGTCAGGCTCCCAATAGTCCTCTTCCTTTACAACCTTGGATTCAGTATTGGGCAAGGGGAACTCCCATCCTCTCCTACTCTCCACTACCATCACGTGGGCATTCTAGCCACTCACCTTGCTGGGAAGGTTGACAAATAGCTTAGGGGCATTAGGTTTGGAGGGGGTGCTAATTCCCAGATCGGTCTTATCTATCTTGACACTAAATAACTCCCTAAAAACTTTCATACAGGGCTCATATCCAAGGAAGCAACATACCATGGCGAAGCACACTAAAACCCTACAAGTATTAGCTCCTAGGTGAAGAGGCAAAGTATTCATGCACTCCAGGAATTCATTGATAAAGGGATCTAATGGCAATCTTAAGCCATCCTCGAATTGACCATAATAAAAGGCCACCCTAGTTGGATCAGTGGCGTAGGTACTACCAAACAAGTACAAAAACTCCTTCTTGCTGAAGTGGGTCACGTTGAACTCTTTACTATCCACCTCACAGAAGTCGTATACCATGGCTATTCGAGATTCTGAGTTCCTCTTTCCTCGAATTGGTTTGGGAGGAACATAGCCCCTCTCATTCCTCCCTTTGGCCACTGAGGAATCAAATGCGTCCACGATCCGCAGACTAGATGAAATGGAATCTGTAGCTCCTCCTTGAGCTTCCATATCTGTACAAGAAGAAGAAGAAACAGGGAAATCAGACCTATATTCAGGCGACCTACCTAAGGATGACCTAGATTCCCCTGGAAAACCCTTTCTATTTCTAAGGAAGGAAGGTTTATTGGGGTCCTTGACATAAAACAGTGATATATGGTCGAGTAACTCGTGGAAAAGATGAAAAGATACAACATTGGGGTCGTCTACTTCTAAATCTCCCAAATTCTCTCCTACAGGCAAACCTAGGTCGCTGAAAGTCAATCCCCACCTTGTCAAAATAGAGGCACACTCAGCTATGGCCATCTCTTTCCACACTCCCCCTATGTGCTTATATACTCGATGATTAACGGTGCAATACCCATACCAGGCCCCAGGTTCGCAACTAAAAGTCCTAGCCATGGCAGAAATCAACAAAAATTCAAGAATAACACAGAAGAGCAAAGAAATCGAAAAATACCTTAAATTGAGTTGATGACGAAGGTCGCACGAGGAATATAAAAGGCTGAAGACAATGGAAATCAAGAGATTCGCTTTCACCGGTCGTCGAAGTTATACGCCTGAGTATCGAAGGTTCTCAAAATCCAAAAGGGAAAAGGTTTTCTCTCTCTTAATCCTTACTAAAAACGGAAAGGCTGGGGCTTCCAAACGGTTAAAATCACATTTAAATACCCGGACGATTTTCGAGGCGGTAATCATTACGAAATTTCGGCTCTTCAATTGATCCAGTCGTCCGTAGTCAACGTCCAGGATCAAGCCACGTCATCATTTGTCGACTTACTGTCAACTCGAGCCTCGACCTGCGATCTACTTCAAAGAAATATCAAAAATACTTTTAACTTTCTGGTCGACAAAGCCAACTCAGAAAGTTGGGGGCCACTGAACGGAATAAATGTGATGGGCTAGGCCTAACCAGTAAAGTCCAATTATCTACCTACTATTGCCACCACATTCTCTGTGGGCTAGGTCCAATTATTACCAGGCCCATGGCCCAACAGCATGATCAGTCGACCTAAGCTCTTCGTCCGACCTACAAGGTCCCGACTTGGCATGGTCCGACACACGATCAAGATCTCAGTTCAGGCATGATCCGATCCCATCCATCAGTCAGGTCGACCTAGACCTAATAGGTGACCTCGACCTATTATATTACATGACGACTTGCAGAATCTGGGTGTGAACACAAGTCTTTCCATAACGGACTCCCTACAAATCATGAGTTATTTGTGGACAAGATCTCTTATGCATATCTGATCCGAGATTATAGGGATTTAATGCAATCCTACCACAATTATATCTCGCATCAACAACTATAAATACAAGGCAATGTCAACCGTTCCAAGGTAATTGCTTTTTGATTATTTGAGAATACATTGTTCCTTATAATTATTTAGCTCTCATACACCATACTTACTCTCACGCCCGAGGGTCTTCGCCGGAGACCATTCCGGCTAGTCGTGGGTTCTGTTTTCAGGTCAAAGTCAGGAGATTGATCTTGCAGCTGGACGGAGATTGATAAACGGCACGATTCTTGCAGCATCATTAATTTTTAAAATAATACTTAAAAGGCGAATTAGACGCAAGCCAGATACTAATTCAATGCATGTCTGCATATCTATAAGAAATTCATAATGGGAATGATGCACATTGTGAGGAAACACTGAGAATGAGCAAAAGAGCATTTTTAGAATTATGTGCATATTTTCGAAATAGAGGTTGGTTGAAAAATAGTCGTTACATATCTTTGAAAGAAAAGATGGCAATGTTTCTTATAACAATAAGTCACAACCTTCGAAATCGCATTGTGAAACGAAGATTTAATCATTCGACACATACAATACATACATACTTCCATGAAGTTTTAATAGCAATCCTGAAGTTTTCGAAAGAGATGATCGTTCCAAACACAAATGATCCAGACTTGTCTCAAAGTGCATCCCATCAACAGCTAAGAGAATTTTTTTCGGTAATTGTTAAATGCTAGATTTATAATGTAGTTTTAGGTATTTTATTTGTAAAATTATTTAATAAATTTTCTAATGCATTTAGGGTGGTGTTGGTGCACTCGATGGAACTCTAATCAGTGATGTTGTACCATCAGATGAACAATTACCATACAGAGGACGCAGGAATGGAGAATGTTATCAAAATGTACTGGCCATTTGTGATTTTGATATGATTTTCACTTATATTTTAGCTGGTTGGGAAGGAGTGGCACATGATTCAAGGGTGCTTTCAGATACTATCAATGATCCCATAAATAATTTTCCACTTCCTTTGCAAGGTAAAATAAATTTGCTATATTAACAAGTTGGTTATGAAATTATATTTTATTACCTAGATACTTATAAGATTTAGCTTTTGCAAATGAATATTACTTGTATGATGCAGCTTATATGCATACTCGTTGGTTTATGACTCTTTATCGAAACATACGATACTGGTTATCTGATTTTCAACGTGGTGGGCGTGCTAGAACAAGAGAAGAGTTGTTCAATCAGTCACATGCCAAACTAAGAAATGTGATTGAACGTTCTTTTGGAGTATTAAAAGTACATTTTCCAATATTAAAAAAAATGGCCCCTTATCCTTTCCCAATTCAGCACTTAATTTTAAGATTAACACAAATAAATTTTCAGCTCTTAAAATCCAGCAACTTAATGGTTTCAGCTCTACTTTTTCAGATATAAGTTTTTAGAGCTTAATTTTCAGTTTTACCAAACAGGCCCCTAAACCGTTTCTCTCTCTCTCTCTCTCTCTCTCTCTCTCTCTCTCTCTCTCTCTCTCTCTCTCTCTCTCTCTCTCTAAAACAACCTTCCATATTCATCTACAATCTTTCCAAAATTCTTCCATGGCTAGTCCTTCCAACAACCCTCAAAATCCATCAACCATGGATATCTCCCCTCTACCTTTATCTAGTGTTGCGTCCAATATTGCCATACCCATGGAAACATCACCTGTGATAACACTGTCAGCAAAACCAACTCTTGATTTGGTGTGATGAATCCCCCTCCTACTCTTGTTTCAATAGCCGTTCCTGCGAGTCCTCAGCCTCAATAGCTCACTCTTGCTCTTCCAAAGAAGACCAGGAAGCGAAAATCAGTGGTCGCCCCTTCTAGGGCTCAACATAATGTCCGACGACAATCGGAGAGGCTCAAGACCTTGGCAAGACCAAAGGGTGTTGCTTCCAACACTCCAGATGATCAAATTGAGATAGTTGATGAAGAATCAAGTGCCTCACTTGAGGCATCTTCTGAGGAGGGTTCGAATGAAAACTACAAGGTAGACAAGGATCAATCATCATCCTTTGACGAAGAAGCTTGGTTGGAAGATGATTTTGAATAGCCCCTAGCCAAAGCCCAGGAAAGGTTGGTCAAGAAACAGAGGCTCCAACAAAGTGTTGTCTCTAGTGTTGCTGTGATAAAGACAACACCAGCCCCAACACCTGCAACAATCTTAACACATGCAACCACATCCATCACCACACATAAGCCAACACTTGAGGTATCACCTACTCTTTCTCAAGACTCTAGGAATGAGCATGAATCTTTTGGGTTTTATGAACTGCCCTTTCTTTCTGATGAATTTTTTCGTAAGGTTAACTTAGACAAATGGGTTAAAGACTCAGAAAAGAAAATTCTAAATGAAAGAAATATTGATGTTACTAAGTTCAAAGCACATGTCATTTATCAGTTTCTTGAGGATAGGAGATTTTTTCCTACTGTCACTAAGGTCTCAAAGTATGTTGAAAGTGTGGTGAGAAATTTTTATGCCCATCTCCGTGAAGAAATAGATGATAGGAATACACCCTATTATGGAAAGATTTTTGTGAGAGGTACCATTTATGACTTTAACCCCTCGGTGATCAACAAAGCCTACGACCTTCTCAATGTTGACGATGAGAGTATGGCTATTGAGCCGAATACCTTTGCCAATTATCTTATGTGTGAGAGAGTGAGTATATGGAGTGATAAGGCAACCCATCTTACCTCTTTGTTTTCTATTCTCCATAAACATTTTATAACCAACTGGCTTCCCACTGCTAATGAGAATATTATCACTCTTGAACAAGCCACCTAGCTATAAAAATTAGGGAAAAGACAGAAGGTCAGCTTTAGGAGAGTTTTGTTCACCTATTTAGCTGTATATGCAAAGAAAAAGAGCACCTCAACATTCATCTTCCATTCTCTCATCTATAATGTTATCACCTTTCAATCCTTAATCCCTTGGAATGCTAATCATTTTTCTGAGAAACCTATCTACTAAAAGATTAGCAAGAATTTCATTGAGGGAGATAGACACAAAGATATCCCTTAGGTTTTACCTGTTGCTCCTGATGGACCTAGTTCTACCACAGTTCCAGGTGTTTTCCTCATTGTTGTCCCAAGAGAAGCCAAAGCTCAAAGCAATACTCCACCAGTTATGATTGATGCTTCGGTTGTATTAAGATTTTTCCATAATCAAATGAAGCACATTAATTCTCAGATCAATGGGTTGCTGGAAATGTTTGAAGACATCGAGCAGATGATAGACTTGATTTCTTCCCAAATAGGGGGAGCTAGACGTCGTGATGTTACTGCTGGAGTAGGTACAAGTAGAGCAGGTGCAAGTGCTGGAGCTGAGGGTACAAGAGCTGAAGAGGGTGGAACAGAAGGTGCAAGGGTTAATCCAACCACTAAAGCATGAGGATAAGTATTTGGTTGATGTGTTTAATATTTTGTCTTGGATTTGGTTCCAAAATAATTTTTTATTTGTTTTTTTTTTTTTGCTTAAACAATTTTTTTGGTTTGGTTGGTTGTTTTGCTAAAATATTGGATAATTTGTTGTTGAGATATTTATTTGCTTAACATATATAATCCTTGGGGTTTTATTTACTTTAAGTCTAGGGTTGAGGGGGAGTATAATACTAAGTGGGAGATCTGTTTTGGAGTTATTTGTCTAACACTCTTACGCAAGAACATCACTTGTGTTTTGTGAAGAAATATGTAACTAAGGGGGAGATTGTTAGTGTTAACACCTGTGTTGGCAATTGTATTGCCTTCTGTGTTGCCACAGTGCTGTCAGTTTAAAATGTGTAAATAGTTACTACATTTTATTCATAAAAACAAAGTGATTGTTAATTATTTTCATGTCTAGTTTTAGTGTGTTAGAAGTGTGTTTTAACAAGTCAAAAGGGTTGTGCAAATGTGGACAAATAAGTCAGAAAGAAAGTTACATGTAAATCACTATTTATGTATAAATGTGGAGATCAAGCAAAGGTTGTTGAAGAGTTATCTACATTATAGGACTAAAAAGATAATGAGTACAAGAAAGGAGAAGCACGAGAGTACAAGAAAAGAAGCAAGGGAAGACCAAGTCTCCCTGTAATCAAGGAAGATGGAGCTTAAAGTGGAAAGTGGTTCCACTTCTGTCACATGGCAGAAATCAGGTTACATTTAGTAGGCTGCAAGTTTAACCAGCCTATATAAGTGCAAGGATATTACAACTTCACACTACACAATCCAAAGTTGATAATTTCACAAAGAAAGAACACATCCTCAGAGTGTTGTGCTATGTGTTGCCAACACCCTATCCAACACCAGTGAGCTAAAAGTGTTTAACTTTTATTCTTTGTGTGTTTCAGTGTTTGAGATAGATGATTGTTTTATAGAGTGTGTACTAGAGTAGTAGTTCCATTGAGTTTTTGGTTTATAATCATTAGGGAACTTTCTGGTCTTGTAATTAACGTTTATTTGCTGGAAGGTTTTCGCATTTGAGCAACCTCAAGTTATATTTATATAACTTGAGAAAATCTTCTCTCTTATGTTTGTTTAAATTCCGCTGCTATAAGTATTTCAAGTTTATTCAATTTATTGGATTGGTGTGAACAGTGTTGTCCTTAGTATTGCCAATACTATTGACAACACCCGTATTGTTTTTCTCCTTTCTTAAGCCATTGACAATTTCATCCTCCAACTACATCCTTAATAGGATACCTAAGAATTGAAATAATAAGACTCCTTATGAATTATGACATAATCGTAAGCCATGTTATAAATACCTTATAGTGTGGTGCATAAGTTGAACATTCCTGATATCAATGAAGGAATGGCGATAGAGTAAAGGAATGTGTCGTTCTTTGAGAATATATTTCCTGCTAAGGAAAGGAAAAATACAAATTCGAATAAGAGAACTTATAAATCTACAAGTGGTACATTTCAAGAGGAAGACGAAGGACATAGACGTTGTAAAAGGGCAAGAGTGGAAATGTCTTTCTGGTCCTGATTTCTATCATATATGTTGGAAGAGAACAAGCTAATGTTAAAGAAACGTTATCTAGTCCAAATGGTCCGTTCTGGAAAGAAGAAATTGATAGTGAAATAGAGTCCATTATGCATAATACTTGGGAGTTGGTTGATCTCCCTTCAAGATGCAAGCTGTTGGGTTGCAAGTGGATCCTTAAAAGAAAGTATAAGGCCATTTGATCTATTGATAAGTGTAAAGCCTGGCTGGTAGCCAAAGGGTTTAGAAAAATTGAGGGATATGATTTCTTTGATACATATTCTTCTGTCACAATGATCACATCCGTACGTGCTCTCATTGCAACTGCTGCAGTGCATAACCTTGAGATACACCAGATGAATGTCAAAATAGCTTTCTTGAATGGAGATTTGGAAGAAGAGATTTACATGGAACAACCTGAAGGGTTCAATGTTCCTGGTAAAGAGCAAATGTGTGTAAACATGTAAAGTCATGTATGGACTAAAACAAGCGCCTAAACAATGGCATGAGAACTTAATTTGATCGAACAATGTTTTCAAATGGATTCGAGATAAATGAAGGTGACAAGTGTGTTTACATTAAATGAACATTTGAATCATTAGTAATTGTTCGTCTTGTTGGTGTTATGCCCTAGGCCTATGATTCATAGACTTATGCGTTGACATTATTTATTATTATATGAGATGTTTATCATTTGATTATTATATGGTTTTTGTATATTTGTTTATAATAATCTGCGTCCCTAATTATTGAAAGAATGATTAGTATAATTGTCAATGGATAATCATGTGATGATTATATGAACATTGAAATTATGAGTACTTGTTAGAGAACAAGTGACTGGACATGACCCGCATGAGATTTATGACATGGTCAAGTGTCATAAGTAAATCTCATAAGGTTACTTCATTTAGTCCCTAGACCTGAGATTATCATGACCTTACATATGATGAAAAATCATGTTTGATTTTAGTCAAACGATATCTTAACACGATATCTATAAAGGCTATCTTTGGCATGATCAGATTCATGATGGGAAGGATGATAAGTCAAGATGGAATTTGTCCCTCGAAAGAGAGATGTTTTGCTTGGGCCCCTCGATGAGTGATAATGATGAAAGTGTATGGCCGTACCCCAATATGATTGGAATTATCATTATACTCAAAGAATCGAGAAAGCATTGAACAAAAACAAGTTGACAAGGACCATGACTTGTGTTCAATATAACATCGTGAGACAAAGGGAGAAATGGAAGTACACCATTGGAAACGTGAACTCTTACGTTACATTATTTGTGTAGACATAATGGCTTGCTAGAGTCCGCTTATGTCTTATGAGGTTCGATATGATCAAACTCATTGCCAACATAATGTAATCCTATTAGGTCACACACAACTAGAATGAATTGGTTAAACCAGAGGAAGAATGATTGAGAGTCTCTGTAACTGGCTACATATGTCACGCGACATACTAAGCCATTGGCTTAATATACCGCGCGACATATCAAGCCCATACGCGGTTTGACAGCCTGTTCTCCTAATACGATTAGGAGACGTATTCATACTATTGTAGTATAAATATGGGAGGTCTGTCAGACCTAATTCTCTAGCCGAAAATTTTCAAGCAAAATTCACAATCAAATACTCTCAATATTCTTCAAGGTTTAGATCTAGCAATCATAAAGAAGTTGTTCTTGAATTCATTCAAAGGTGTGGATACCGAAAGAGGGTCTTCGCTCGTTCATCGATCAAGGCCTAGAGTTCAAGCAAGTTGAAGAACGAAGTTTGTGATTCGATATCACACAATCAAATCGTTTGATAGCTCAAGAACGGAAAGCGTTCAAGGTTGGTATAATTCTATCTCATAGGAATTTAAATTAATTGTATAGAACGGATCCTAGGGCTTCTTGGGTTTTATGTTTTAATGCTTAATTCCGCTGCGCATGGACCCGTAAAACCCAACAGTGGTATCAGAGCCCCGTTCGTATGATTAAGTTTGAATTAACATGCTAGATTTAAGATATAAATTGTTTATATGCTTATTGCATGTTTTGTATGCGATAGAATTTTTAATTGTTTATGTGAAACAATGTGAAAATCGTTTTCTAATTATGCTGAATTAAATCTGTAAAAGGTTGTTTTATGTGATTTAATTGGTTGCGATCTGAATTGGTTCGAATCTGGAAATCCTGTAATCCGGCTGCTTAGGTTGCGCGACATGATGAGCCATGTGGAATTCTGGTTATCTGGCCTGTTAGGTCGCGCGACATATCAAGCCTCCGGCGATGTTGTCACGCGACATAATAAGCCAAAACCAGGCGTAATCGCTTTGTTCAAATTTTTACGCTATTTTGTGATTGTGTTTACAATCTGATATGTTCATATGAAAATCTGGATGTTATAAAATTGAGTTTATAAGACCATGCTAGATTGATTCATTGATATGCATGATTAATTGATTAAAATGTGATTTTAATAATTATTGCGTTGCATGTTTTATTTGTTCTTACATGCTAAGAATTTTTTAATTAGATGTTTAGTTGAAACATGATATTTAGTTTCCTAATATGTTTAGATTTAGACATTGTAAATTTTGGATCTTATGATTGTTTATGGAAACAAGTCATAAATACGCAAAATTTAAAAGGAAACTGATTGTTTAGAAAAAGGTGGGGATTATGTTGCCTAATCAGAGTTGATTTCTAATTATGCATGTCTAGGAGAGTTCTGTCTAAGGAAGAGTTGGTACTTAAGAAGTCCTTGTGGCTCACCTATCTTCCTGGGAACTTACCTGGTGCATAATTTTGACTATCTTTCTGATATGCTTATAATCTACCTTTAAAGAACCTTCATTTAACTTTTAAGTTCTTTATCCCAATTCATGATTAAACACTTGAGACCATTCGGATAGTTTTGGGTAGGCTTGCCATAGCAAGGTGCTTTGATTCTATTCAAATGCGAGCAAGATGAGGAAATGGTGGTTCCTATAAGTTTAAAATGAATGAACTTAATTGAGTTATCAAAATGGTTTTGGACCCAAGGCATAAGATGAGATTAAAATATGCCTAGACATATGATGTCTTGAATAAATCTCATAAAAGATCTAAGAATCATATATGTGATATGATTGATGTTTTCTACCTAATTAATTTAATTTTGAGCGGTTTGCCATAGCAAACTTGAAATTGAATTAAAGTTGGATCTTAACCCATTAAATGTATATTATGCTCATTTGCATTTGAAGGTGTATAATTTAGTGGGAGCATTTATTTAAATGCATTATACTTCTCATATAATATGTTTACTTATATGTGTTCATATTTTATGTATATCTTTTTGTAGAATAAATGGCATCAAACAATAATCACTTTTCACTGCGATCTGTCCTTGAGAAGGAAAAGTTGGAAGAGAATGGTACAAACTATATGGATTGGATCCGTAGTTTGAGAATTGTTCTCAAACAAGAGGAGAAACTGTACGTTCTCGATGAACCTATTCCACTCCGAACCTCGTCGCCAATGCCGCTAGGGCTATAAGGGAACAATATCTGAAGCACAAGCGTGACTCTACAGATGTTGGTTGCCTTATGCTCTCCGCCATGTGCAAAAACCTTCAGAAGGATCTTGAGCACTTGGGGACAGTCGACTTAAACAATCGACTAATGGAAATGTTCCAAGTTCAAGCTAGGCAAGAAAGGTACAACACAGTTGCAGCCTTGACCTCATGCAAGATGAGTGAAGGACAAGCTGTTGGTCCCCATGCTCTCAAGTTGAAGGGCCACATTGAGCATCTTGAAAGGCTCGGTTTTCCAATTAGCCAAGAGTTGGCTACCGACATAATATTGAATTCATTACCTAAAAGTTTTAGTCATTTCATAATGCACTATAACATGGGTGGAATGAATAGGAACCTTTCCGAGTTAGTTCAAATATTGAACACTGCGGAAACCAATATTGTCGAGAAGAAAACCGACCAAGTGCGAATGGTTAACAAAGGGAAGGGTTTCAAGGGTATAGGAAAAGCAAAGGTTGCTAATCCTAAGGCAAAAGTTGCCAAGCCCAAAGAGGCTTCCAAGCCTAAAGAGGCTAAGCCTAAGTCCCAAGAGGACGCAGTCTGCTTTCATTGCAATGAGATTGGACATTGGAGGAGAAACTGCGCAAAATACAAGGAAGCACTGAAGAAGGGCAAAGGAGTTGCTTCAACTTCAGGTATCTTTGTTATAGATATATTCCTATCTACTTCTAGTTCTTGGGTATTGGATACCGGATGTGAAACTCACATTTGTCTAAATGTGCAGGGTCTAAAGAACAGAAGGATGCTTAAGGAAGGCAAAGTGGACCTACGTGTGGGGAATGGAGCAAGAGTTGCTGCATTAGCCGTAGGAACTTATGAAGTTACTTTACCTAGTGGACTAATACCTGTTTTGAACAATTGTTATTACGTTCCATCTTTAAGTAGGAATATTATTTCGATTTCAGCTTTGGATGATGAAGGTTTTAATTTTCTTATACGTGATAAGAAATTTTCTATTTACAAGAGTGATATGCATTATTGTACTGCTGTTTCATTCAATGGCCTTTATATTATTGATGTTGAAAATCAAGATAATGATATCTATAACATTAACAAGAAATCTAAACCCAATGATGTAAACCACACTTACTTATGGCATTGTTGTCTTGGCCATATAAACGAGAAATGCATTTCTAAACTCCACAAAGATGGATTTTTGGACTCACATGATTATGAATCATATGAGACATGCGAGTCTTGTTTACTTGGCAAGATGACCAAGGACCCATTTACCAAAACCGGTGAAAGGGCGGGCGACTTACTAGGACTCATACATACCGATGTATGTGGGCCTATGAGTAGCGATGCTAGGGGAGGATTTCGGTACTTCATAACATTCACTGATGATTATAGTAGATTTGGATATGTTTATCTAATGAAACATAAAAGTGAATCGTTTGAGATATTTTGAATATTTCAAAATGAGGTGCAAAATCAACTTGGCAAGACTATTAAGGTACTTCGATCCGATCGAGGTGGTGAATATTTGAGCCAAGAATTTGACAATCATCTTAAGAGTTGTGGAATCGTTTCAGAACTCTCTCCACCTGGAACACCACAATGGAATGGTGTGTCTGAAAGGAGGAATAGAACTTTGTTGGACATGGTTCGTTCTATGATGAGTCAAGTTGAGCTTCCTTTATCCTTTTGGGGACATGCACTAGAAACTGTTGCTTTCACTATAAACAGAGTTCCTACCAAATCGGTTCAAAAGACCCCATATGAGATGTGGCATGGAAGAAAACCTAGTTTGTATTTCATGAAGATTTGGGGTTGCGATGCATATTTCAAGAAGTTAACTTCTGACAAGCTAGCACCTAAATCTGATAAATGTGTTTTCGTGGGATATCCTAAGGAAACCAAAGGATACTATTTCTACAACCGAAACGAGAATAAAGTGTTTGTTGCTCGAAATGGTACTTTCTTAGAAAAGGAGTTTCTTCGCAAAGGAACCAGTGGGAGTAAAATAGATCTCGAAGAAATTCGAGAACCCGAAAACAACATTGAACCAATGGTAGAAACTGAACTAAGTTCACAAACCGTCGTGGAACCGGTTTAAGGTGCACAAGTTCTTCGCCGAAGTGGTAGGTCACGATCCGAACCCGAGAGATATGGATTTCTCGTTACGGAAAGTGATGAAGTGGAGTTAATCGAAAATGATGAACCCACTTGCTATCAAGAAGCGATATCCGCTCCTGATTCGGAAAAATGGCAAGAGGCCATGAAATCCGAATTACAATCCATGGCTGATAATCAAGTTTGGAACTTGATTGATCCACCCGAAGGTGTAAAAACCATAGGGTGCAAATGGGTCTTCAAGAAGAAGACCGACATGGATGGGAAGGTACACACCTATAAGGCTAGGCTAGTAGCTAAGGGATATAGGCAGATTCATGGCATAGACTATGATGAAACCTTCTCGCCTGTAGCTATGCTTAAGTCTATTAGAATTTTACTTGCCATAGCAGCATATTATGACTATGAGATATGGCAAATGGATGTCAAAACAGCTTTCCTTAATGGGAAGTTACTTGAGGATGTATACATGATACAACCTGAAGGTTTTGTCAATCCAGAAAATTCTAACAAGGTGTGTAAGTTGCAGAAATCCATTTATGGATTGAAACAAGCTTCTAGGAGTTGGAATCTACGTTTTGATGAAGCAATCAAGGAGTTTGGCTTTATCAAAAACGAAGATGAACCTTGTGTATACAAGAAAATTAGTGGGAGCGTAGCACTATTTTTAGTGTTGTATGTCGACGATATCTTACTCATTGGAAATGACGTTTCTGCACTACTGCATTGTTAAGTCTTGGTTAGGAAAGTGTTTTTCAATGAAAGATATGGGCGAAGCCGCATATATCCTTGGTATCAAGATCTATAGAGATAGATCTAAGAGGATGATTGGATTAAGTCAAAGTACTTACATTGACAAAGTCCTTAGAAGATTCCAAATGGAAAATTCTAAAAGAGGAAACTTGCCAATGTTGCATGGTATATTTCTTAGCAAGAATCAAAGTCCTAAGACTAATGATGAGCGAAAGAGAATGAATGGTATTCCATATGCTTCGGCAATTGGGTCTATCATGTATGTTATGTTATGTACTAGACCCGATGTCTCGTGTGCTCTAAGCATGACGAGTAGGTACCAATCGGATCCCGGCGAACCACATTGGATAGCAGTCAAGAATATCCTTAAGTACTTACGAAGAACTAAGGATGTATTCTTGGTCTTTGGAGGAATGGAAGAAGATCTTGTAGTCAAAGGCTACACAGATGCTAGCTTCCAAACCGACAAATATGATTTCAGATCGCAGTCTGGATTTTTGTTTACGCTTAATGGAGGCACTGTGAGTTGGAAAAGTTCCAAGCAAAGCACCGTCGCTGATTCTACAACCGAAGCTGAGTACACGGCATCCGATGCAGCTAAGGAAGCAGTTTGGATCAAAAAGTTCATTAGTGATTTGGAAGTCGTTCCAAGCATCAGAGATCCTATTGAACTTTACTGTGATAACAATAGTGCCATTGCACAAGCAAAGGAACCAAGATCACACCAGAGATCCAAACACATACTTCGACGTTTCCACATTATTCGTGAGATATGTGAAAGGGAAGATGTTAAGATATGCAGAGTAGACACTGATGACAACGTGGCAGACCCATTAACTAAGGCTCTCCCGCAAGCTAAGCATGATGGTCATGTTAGGTCCATGGGTATTCGATACATGGTAGATTGGGCCTAGTGCAAGTGGGAGACTGTTGGTGTTATGCCCTAGGCCTATGATTCATAGACTTATGCGTTGACATTATTTATTATTATATGAGATGTTTATCATTTGATTATTATATGGTTTTGTATATTTGTTTATAATAATCTGCGTCCATAATTATTGAAAGAATGATTAGTATAATTGTCAATGGATAATCATGTGATGATTATATGAACATTGAAATTATGAGTACATGTTAGAGAACAAGTGACTGGACATGACCCGCATGAGATTTATGACATGGTCAAGTGTCATAAGTAAATCTCTTAAGGTTTCTTCATTTAGTCCCTAGACCTAAGATTATCATGACCTTACATATGATGAAAAATCATGTTTGATTTTAGTCAAACGATATCTTAACACGATATCTATAAAGGCTATCTTTGGCATGATCGGATTCATGATGAGAAGGATGATAAGTCAAGATGGAATTTGTCCCTCGAAAGAGAGATGTTTTGCTTGGGCCCCTCGATGAGTGATAATGATGAAAGTGTATGGCCGTACCCCAATATGATTGGAATTATCATTATACTCAAAGAATCGAGAAAGCATTGAACAAAAACAAGTTGACAAGGACCATGACTTGTGTTCAATATAACATCGTGAGACAAAGGGAGAAATGGAAGTACACCATTGGAAACGTGAACTCTTACGTTACATTATTTGGGTAGACATAATGGCTTGCTAGAGTCCGCTTATGTCTTATGAGGTTCGATATGATCAAACTCATTGCACAACATAATGTAATCCTATTGGGTCACACACAACTAGAATGAATTGGTTAAACCGGAGGAAGAATGATTGAGAGTCTCTCAGAATCGGCTAAATATGTCACGCGACATACTAAGCCATTGGCTTAATATACCGCGCGACATATCAAGCCCATATGCGGTTTGGATTGAAACTGTTCTCCTAATACGATTAGGAGACGTATTCATACTATTGTAGTATAAATATGGGAGGTCTGTCAGACCTAATTCTCTAGCCGAAAATTTTCAAGCAAAATTCACAATCAAATACTCTCAATATTCTTCAAGGTTTAGATCTAGCAATCATCAAGAAGTTGTTCTTGAATTCATTCAAAGGTGTGGATACCGAAAGAGGGTCTTCGCTCGTTCATCGATCAAGGCCTAGAGTTCAAGCAAGTTGAAGAACGAAGTTTGTGATTCGATATCACACAATCAAATCGTTCGATAGCTCAAGAACGGAAAGCGTTCAAGGTTGGTATATTCTATCTCATAGGAATTTAAATTAATTGTATAGAACGGATCCTAGGGCTTCTTGGGTTTTATATTTTAATGCTTAATTCCGCTGCGCATGGGCCCGTAAAACCCAACACGTCTTTATATAGACGACATGTTAATAATGGGAAGTACTCATAAATGAATCATGAATACTAAAGGTATGTTAAAGAAGCATTTTGACACGAAGGACATGGAATTAGCTGATGTTATATTAGGAATAAAGATTTCTATAACATCAGATGGGATAGTCCTTTCACAGTCCGATTATCTAGTGAATGTACTTCGAAAGTTCGAAGTCATTGATAGCCCTCCGGCTAAGACCCCAGTAGACTTGTGTCTACACTTAGCTAAGAATAAAGGGGAACCATTTTCTCAATTGGAATATGCAAAAATAATTGACAGTCTAATGTACTTAACAAATTGTACACGTCCAAACATAGGACATTCAGTGAGCAAACTAAGTAGGTTCACTAGTAATACCAATGCAGATCATTGGAACGCCTTAATGAGGGTATTGAGATATTTAAAGTATACATTTAAACATGGATACTTTATAAGAGATATCCACCATTATTAAAGGATATTGTGAAGCCAATTGAATATCGAATCTTAAAGACTCTAATTCCACAAGTGGATATGTATTCACAATAGGTGGAGGAGCGGTGTCATGAAATCCTCCAAACAAACGTGTATAGCTAGAAAATCTGAGTTTATAGCTTTAAATAAAGCTGGAAAAGAGGTTGAATGGCTTAAGAACTTATTGGAGGATATTCCTTGTTAGAATAAGCCTATATCTGTTGTACTGATACATTGCGATAGTCAATCAGCAATAGGAAGAGCACAAAGTAGTATGTATAGTAGTAATTTTAGGTACATTTGCCGTAGACATAATACCATCTGACAATCGATAAAAATGGCATTATTTCAATTGACTATGTGAAGTCAAAAGATAATATAGAGGATCCGTTTACGAAAGGTATAAACAGAGATCAAATGTATAATCTGTTAAGGGGAATTGGTTTAAAATCCACAACAAAAGAACTCATAGTGGACACTCAACCTTAAAAATTGGAGATCCCAAAACCTTAGTTAAATGAGACAACTAAGTTATAATATTCGGTAGAACACTTGAAACTTTTTTCATACTCTTTCTAGAACATTCGAGTGTATATATCTGCAACAATGGTGAGGTTAAGTTGAATTTTTTTTTAATGATTTCTATACCTACATGATGGAGTAAAGCAGGATAGTCTTTTTATAGTAGAATCACCTATATAAGTGAAAAGTAATAAGGTCACTTCTAAATGAACACTTATTAATGAGATACGCTCCATGACGAAATGGGCATAACGTGAGAACTAATAGTTTTAGAATTATTATTATCTAAGTACTATTGCCTTGGTATATATATGTAGTCACTAATTCAAAGTATCGCGCCAATAAGCGTCTAGTATATCTGATATTAATATACTATGAAAGGTTCAAGGCCATAAGCTACCATTCTAGATACAATAATAGTTTGCCGAAACATTTGTACAAATTTGCATACATACATTAATTGTCATTTAAGTGGTGGATTATTGGAAATTGGTTCCAAAATTGGGTTTGACCAATCTTTGATTAAAAATTTCATGGTATTTCATTTTATGTAAATGAATATAAATTGCATATTTATAATCTACATTTGCAGTAGATTAATTTGATGTAGTTATTTTCTCAAAATCAAATTGTAATGATGAGAAATTAATGCTCAGAGCATGCAAGTTGAAATGATTTTCTGAAGAGTTTTGTTAATATAGAAAATAATATCACACATTTGCTAGAATGCACAAAATTGGAAAGTATTTAAGCTCATCCACTTCAATAGATAACAATCAAGTGTTATTCTCTTACCATGCAAGGTAGTGGTCCATTGGACACTTTAGGGCACACTTTGCACGACCGCATCGTCGCTAGAATTTAAGGATTTTTAAAGTTTTGTCCAACTCACTCAGCTGGATGGTTTGGCTCGTGGGTCGAACGGGGCGATTCGATGATTGCAGTGGTTTAAATTAGTGGAGAGGTTCGGCTAAGGTGTGGTTGCCGATTCATTCTATGGCTACCCAGGTGGAACGGGCCACGGATTTGACTGAATAGGTGTGATGGGCAGACTAACGAATCGAGCCGAATAGGTGAAAGGGGAGAATGTGTCCCTTCGAATGGGCATGGGTCGGTTCGAATGGATGATCTGCGTCACTTCGTATGGGCATGGGTGGATGCACTGAATCTGGTGCCTTGTTTGATCAGGATCAGATTTGACGGTACATATCCATCCGACCTGAATTGTGCCTCTTTCCAACAGGTACTTGCAACTGTTCGAAAACTATAAATAGCCCGCAAAATGTCAGTTTCATTCATTTTAATTGTTCAAAGTATTAGTATCAATAAGCAAGAGAGAATATATTCTAGCATAATTCCTTTCAAGTTCATCAGAAATTTCAAACATTCAGATTTTATCACAAAATTAAAGTGATTTTATTAACAATATACAAATAAATAAATGACATTAATCAGTTAAATGCAACTTATTAATATTATTATTATTATGAAGGAAGGAAGGAAGGAAGGAAGGAAGGAAGGAGGGACTAAATAATTAGCATTGGTATTGAGACGGTAGAAATTAAAATAATGGTCACAGTGCATTATTAAATTGTCTATTGTCTTATCCTTTGACGTAACTTAACTACGTATCTGTTTAAGGTATTCTCCTTAAAAACTCCCACTTGACAAAGTTTATCTGTTACAACCCATTTATTTTTTCTTGAAATTTTATTATACAATACACATTATTGTTTAATAATAATATGTTCTGCCGTCCAACTATTTTCAAAATGCCAACCAGTTGGTTGGCTTAGCAGAACCAAAGGCCGAGTCTATAAATAAACGCAACATTTTTGTCCAACTCCTACCATCTCTAATAATAATATGGGTCTGCCGGCCAACTATTTTCCAAATGCCAACCAGATGGTGGCTTAGCAGAACCAAAGGCCGAGTCTATAATTAAATTCAACATTTTTGTCCAACTCCTACCATCTCTTCTCTCCCATTCTCTCTCTCTCACTCTGTTTTTGAGTCTCTCCCATGGCAGCTATTTCACCTTTAGCTGCAAGTGCAAGAAGGTACGTTGACTTTATTCAATATGTTCATCTATTTTATTTCTTATTTTTTATGTACCAAAATAAATGCTTTATACTCCCTCCGTCCCACTATACTTGACACTTCTTTCCATTTTGGGCCGTCCCACTATACTTGACACCTTCCAAAAATAACCAAGTTTTTATATTTTTATATTCACTCTACCCCACCACTCATTCTCTTTCTTCATTTTCTACCACACATTTATTCAATCAACACTACTATTTACCCCACTCATTCTCTCTCTTCATTTTCCATCACACATTTTTTTTATTTTATTCTTTTTCCTTGGTTTTTGAACCCACCCCTTGGGTGTCAAGTATAGTGGGACGGAGGGAGTATATATATATGCATATATATTTATTTACAAACTTTTAAATATTTATATATTTAAAAAATTGAAAGTTTACCAAGAATATTTTGCACTTTTGACATTACATTTTATAGAAAAAAATATAATTTTTAGAATGTCTCATGAATAAAAAGTAAATATTCGAGATGAAGAGTATGGTCATGAATGATGACTAATTGTTCAGAACATAATGCTAGTACTGTTTCCTTTGATTTGAATGAAATTTATGGCAGTTTAGAACTCCTTTATTCATTCATTCATTCATTCAGTGATCTTGACCAAGATCATAGCTAAAAAACAAAAAGTTTGAAAAAAATAAAAAGAAAAAATTAATGAAAATTGGTGATCTTGATTGGATCACAATCAAGGATTGTGATCCAATTTTTTCTATGATGGGATACATGTCCACTAACCTTTGATTTGATTGGTGGATTTTTCAAATATACTTTTTCACTTTTAACTTAAATTATTTTTAATTATATTAAAAATTTATTAAAATAAAAAATATCAAAATTTTTATTTTTTTAAACTCTATAAATAGAGACCAAATTTATTGAATTTGAAGTGCAATCTAAAATTCTCTCTTTTCTCTATATAAATTTAGTAATATAAAATATTATACTCCCTCCGTCCCGGCCGACTTAGGATTTTTTGAAATGGCACGGGGATTAAGGAAAAGGTAAATGTTGTGAGTGTAATTTAAAAATAGAAGAGAGAATGAGTGGAGGGAATAGTAAATTATAATGGTGTTGTGAGTATTAAAATAATGTACGAGAGAGAATGAGTGGAGAGAATAGTGATTTAAGGTTTCCATTTTGGGCCGTCCTAAGTCGGGTGGGACGTCCAAAATGGCAAAAAGTCCTAAGTCGGCCGGGACGGAGGGAGTATAAATTTATTACAAGACAAAAAATAAGAAAAAATGAGGTTAATAATATATGTAATCAAAAAATAAAAAATAAATGATATTTGAGTTGTGTTGATTGGTTGGTTAGATTGAATTGTGAATAAAGTAAAAAAATAAAGGAGAATGGTTTGGATTGTAGATGATATATGTGGAAGAGAGAGAAATAATATTATATTGTTGAATTGGATTGGATTGGGTTGCTGATAAAGAATGTCTTAGAGATTATTTGAATTTGTTTTGGAGTATGCCCGGTCAGATGAAAAACAAGTTTTTTCGAATATAAAGGAAAAACTAGTTTTAGAAATATATGTTGACATTTTTGTAATTAACTGAAATATCATTAAAATGTGATGTGACATTTTTGGAATTTTTTCTCAAATAATACATTTTTAAAATTTTATTTACGAAAGTGACCTACTGTTCAAACTTTTTCCCAAAATGTCCCATTTTCTGAAAACTCGCTACACCGTGTAGCGAGTTAAAAATTTTTCAATTAAAATCGTTACACGGTGTAGCGATTTTAAATTTGCTAAATTTTATTTAATATTTATGCTTAAAAAAAAAAAAAAAAAAAAAAAACCAAATTTGAAATCGCTACGGGGTGTAGCGATTTCAAATTACAAAATAATAATATAAAAATTATAACTACTTTCTCCTGCTCTAAATTACAAAATAATAATATAAAAATTATACATTAATTAATAAAGAAAACTAAATAGAAATATTATTTTTTTTATCTCAAATAAATATTTTAAAAAATGTACTTCTATAAAAAAATATTTTTCATTTCAAAAATAAATATTACTTTCGATTCAAAATGAATAACCAAAAAATAATACTACATTTTTTGTCCAAATAAATAAGCATTACTTTCTTCGTCTCAATGAATATTTTATAAAATAATACTCTTCATTTGCCTCAAAAATTAATATCATATTTTGAGACGAAGACACTAACATTACAAATATTAATTTTAGAGGCGAATGAAGTAGTATTAATTTTTAAAATATTCATTGAGATGAAGGAAGTAATGCTCATTTTTTTGGATAAAAAATGTAGTATTATTTTTTGGTTATACATTTTGAGTCGAAAGTAATATTTATTTTTGAAATGAATTTTTTTTTATAGAAGTACATTTTTTAAAATATTTATTTGAGATAGAAAAAATAATATTTCTATTTAGTTTTCTTTATTAAAATATAATTTTTATTTTATTATTTTGTAATTTAGAGCCGGAGGAAGTAATTATTATTATATACTCATAGTGTACGTAACTTTGTTTGTTTGGTTTTTTTGTGTATATTTGAAATCGCTACACCCTGTAGCGATTTCAAATTTGGTTTTTTTTTTTTTTTTTTTTTTTTTTTTTTTTTTAGCATAAATATTAAATAAAATTTAGCAAAATTTAAAATCGCTACACCGTGTAGCGATTTTAATTGAAAAATTATAAACTCGCTACACGGTGTAGCGAGTTTTCAAAAAATGGGACATTTTGGGAAAAAGTTTGAACAGTAAGTCACTTTTGTAAATAAAATTTTAAAAATGTATTATTTGAGAAAAAAATCGACATTTTTGTAACTACGTGACACTTTTTCAAAAATAGTAATTGTGTTTTTTTAGTGTCAGGTCTAGCAAAAAATTGTAACAGTTGGTGTTTTTTTAGTGTAAATGTTACTATTAAATAGTGCAACAGTGTTAGTATTAAAAAAATGTAATGTGCAGTGATAAAAAATACCATTTTAGTTATAAAAAAATGTCAGAGTGGTTAATAAGCCACGATTATTTACGAAAATGCCAACACGTCATTTTAAAAAAAGTTCCAACTACCTACAAAAATGTCATCGTGCATTTTTTTAAAAGTTCCAATTAATTAAAAAAATGCCACAACATATTTTAAAAAAAAATATTTTTTCTAAATTAATTGAAAAAAAAAACAGTTTTTTTTTTTCTAAGATTTTGACATTGTTTTGAGAGTAGGTCTGCTGAGAAACGCGTTTCTCCATAACTATGGAGAAACGCGTTTTTAATAGCCAGAAACTATAGGTTTGATAACCAGAAGAAAATTTCTGGATATCAGTCTCAAAGGGTTCTGGATATCCAGAAGCTTTGGAACGGATATCCAGAAGCCTTTGGGCGGATATCCAGAAACATATTTGAAGCCAAATCCAAGGCCAAAGACCACAAATTGCTTATTGAAGGTTTCTGGATATCCAGAAACCTTCAAATGTATATCCAGAAACCATCAAATGAATATCCAGAAACATATTTGAAGCCATATCCAAGGCCAAGACCAGAAAATGCTTATTGAAGGTTTCTGGATATCCAGAAACCTTCAAATGTATATCCAGAAACCATCAAATGAATATCCAAACATTTTGAAAGTTTACGGATATCATTTGAAGGTTTACGGATATCACTTTCATAAGCTTCCGGATATCCTTTCAAAGGGTTACGGATATCCGAGAACCTTTGAGGCGATATCCAGAAGTAACCATGGGACAAAGTCATGGCCAATACAAAAAGTTTCTGGATATCCTTTCAATAGCTTCTGGATACCCGTAACCCGTTTCTCCATAACTTATGGAGAAACGCGTTTCTCCCTAGATTTTACGTTGTTTTGAGGGAGTACAAGTAAACATAGTCGTGTATTTACCCTTGTTTTATACCCTTTTTTTATACAATTGTTCCCGTTGGGAAGAGATTTTTTGAACAATTCATTATAAGAAAATTACCTCCTATTCTCTCGTTTTAACCAAATCTACGTCCCATAAAACCTATAAAACGATGAAATATTATATTTACGTCCTACTCCTATCCCAAAAATATATTAACCATAACACCAACCTCTCCCACAAATCTATTACACACATTCCCATCTCTCTGTACTTTCTCACTCTATCCTTCCTCCGGTCACCTATTGCTCCGGTGACCTCTTTCCTCCCAACTTCGACGACCGTCTTCCTCCTTAACTCCAGCATCCATCTCCCTTCTCAACTTCAGCGTCTATTTCCCCATACTCCAGCCACCATCTCCCCTCTTCCTCTCTCTCTCTCTCTCTCTAAACTTTCTCTCTAAAAGATACTTTCCCTTTCTCTATTTTTCGACCAGATCAACCGTCTGGATCTACCCCTATCAACGTTTATCAACATTCTCAAAATCAATACTACTCCGATCTTTCTCCGACTATCAGATCAACGATTCACCTCTCGTCTCCTCATCTCACAATCAATTTCCATCCTAGCTCAGATCTGCAAAAACTCTAACCCCGATCTTCTTCAATCAGCGTCGGCGACGTTGGATGCAGTTGCAGTCGTGGTGGGAGTGTCCGGCAGAGTAACATGCTTATGCATGGTGGGGAGCTTGGAGGAGTTGAAGTCGGTTCTTAGATGCCGGAGTTAGTTATATTGTCGGTGGCGTTGATGATTTTCTTAACAACTGAGAAATTAATGATAACTTATGTTTTCAATTCTTTGGTCGCCGGAGTTGGTGGTCCCTGAAGTTGATCTTGTTTTTAGTAGTTTAGTTGACTAATGAGAACTTATCGATAAATTCTCAGTTGTTTGGTCGCCGGTTGGTGGTCACCGTAGTTGATCGTGTTCTTAGTAGTTTAGTTGACAACTGAAAACTTACCGATAAGTTCTCAGTTGCCTGGTCGCCTGAGTAAAAAAAGAAATGGTCGCCGGATTTGATGGTTGCCAGAGTTGTTAACCGGAGAAATGGGGAGGGGTGACATAAGGTGATGGTGGTTGGAGAGAAAGTAAATTGATAAATAAGGTGGACTTAGTAAAATGATGTGGGTGTGAACTTAGTAAAATGAGAAGGAAAATGTACTCATTAAGATATGGACTATATGGCTAGATGAAATATTCTTGTCTTAAGAGGTAAAATTGGTAAGTTTGAGAAATTATATGGTAAATCCCTTTAAAATATGGTTTAAATGTAATTAAATTTTAATATTTCTTGTGATTTCAAAATTTTTTATTGATATATTTTGTACTGAATCAATAACAATTTTTTGATTTTAACATGAATAGTCAATTTTTCTTATATTTTTATTTCATCTAGAGTCAATTGAATTAACCACTAAATTTTATACGACGCAAGTATTTCTCAAAACAGAGGAAGTAAGAAATAAAGAGTTGGTTAGATGAATTTTCTTTTTATTCCTGTAATGTAAATCTAGGGGCTCTAATCTCTATGTGTGTATAGTTTTACAATTTATACTTACTCTTTACGTCCAGAATTGAGTGTCACCCTTTCTTTTTCTGAATTTATTATGTTATTTTGTCAAATTTTTTGTACTAAAAATAGAGAATTAATACTATTTCATTTGTTTTGATAAATTTCTAAAAATTATTATTGATATCGCATGTCTCATTGTACTGTGCAGGCTAGTAGGAAAGGTAGCACTAATAACCGGTGCAGCAAGCGGCATAGGCGAGTCAACCGCGAAACTCTTTGCTCAACACGGAGCAAAGGTTGTTGTGGCCGACATTCAAGATGACCTGGGTCAAGCCGTTTGCAAATCCATCGGCCCAAACGACTCAACCTACGTCCATTGTGATGTAACCAACGAAGACCACATAAAAAATGCGGTCGACAAAGCCGTATCGAGTTATGGAAAACTCGACATTATGTTCAACAACGCTGGAATAGTCGATCCAAACAAAGCCCGTATCATAGACAACGAAAAAGCCGACTTTGAACGCCTTCTAAGCATAAATGTCACGGGCGTTTTTCTTGGCATGAAACATGCAGCCCGAGTCATGGTCCCAGCACGTAGTGGGACCATAATCTCGACTGCTAGCGTAAGCTCAGTGATTGCTGGTGCGGCTTCCCACGCGTATTGTTGTTCTAAACATGCTGTTTTGGGACTTACGCGAAATGTGGCAGTTGAGCTGGGACAATTTGGGATTAGGGTTAATTGCTTGTCGCCTTATGCGTGTGTTACACCATTAGCTATGGATTTCACGGGGCTTAGTGGCGAGGGATTTGAAGCTGCTATGAACTTTACTGCGAACCTTAAGGGGGTGACGTTTAGAAGAGAAGATGTTGCTAATGCGGCGCTTTATCTTGTTAGTGATGACGCGAAGTATGTGAGCGGACAAAATTTGTTCTTGGATGGAGGTTTTACCGTTGTTAATCCATCTTTCAATATGTTTCAGTATCCAGAGAACTCATCTTGATCTCATTCGAGACACGAGTTATTCTGTGAAACATACATCGATCGATCTCTAGTAGTATTTCATGTACCGATTTGTAACTCCGATTTGGAAAAGAAACTTGAAGATCATGTGTTTGTTGTATTCACATGTTCTTTTATTTGATATTGTGTTGCCAAAAGCAGAGAATTAGGTATACGTTTTACTTATAGTTCATCCTATGAGATAATAATGGTTGTGAAAAAGAACTTATGTATTATTGAATGACTGATGTAAATATATATACAACCTATGGCTATGTAAAGATTACAAAGATTACATAAAATAATGAAGAGATATACATAAATCACAGGAGAATATATCCTAATTAATGCTGAGATTATTGACTAATATTATGCTAATATTATGCTGAAGATATTGACAAATATTATGAAGATTTATTCTTATCAGGCCCCCGCAAGATGGACGATCCGTTGAAGAGGCCAATCTTGGAGAGGAGAGTAGTAAACCGAGCACGAGAAAGGGGCTTGGTCAGAGCATCGGCCAATTGGTCCTGGCCGGAAATGTGTTGTACCCGAAGTGAGCCATGTTGAACTTTTTCTCGAACGAAATGGAATGCTAGAGCCAGGTGTTTCATTCGCGAATGGAACACAGGATTGGCCGAGTAATGCGTGGCACCCAGGTTATCACAGTAGATCGATGGAGCGGACGGAAGAGTAATGCTGAGTTCTGACAGTAGGTTGCGAATCCATATGATTTCAGATGTAGCATCAGCAACTGCTCGGAATTCTGCCTCGGTTGAAGAGCAAGCTAAGGCTCTTTGTTTTTTGGAGGACCAAGCAATGGGGTTACGACCAAGGTAGACAATGAAGCCGGTGGTGGAGATATAGTCATCCTTGTCCCCCGCCCAGTCAGCGTCACAAAACGCGTGAAGAGAGAAAGGAGTGGTTTTGTAAAGCTGAATACCAAGATGAAGAGTGCCATGTATGTAGCGCAACAGGCGCTTGAGTGCCACCCAGTGAGAGGATTGGGGATGTTGCATAAACTGTGCTAGCTTATTGACCGAAAAAGCAATATCGGGACGGGTGATGGAAAGATACTGGAGACTTCCCACGATTGCCCGATACTCAGTCGGATCACAGATGGATGTAACTGGATGATGAGTGAGGGTGGGGTAGGTGGCCATAGGCGTGGGAGAAGGTTTTGAGTTAAGCATGTTGTGACGAGAGAGAAGGTCATACATGTATTTTGTTTGGGATAGGAGCAGGCCACGGGGGTTTGGAGTTACCTCAACGCCCAAGAAGTAGGACAGGGGTCCGAGATCCTTGAGGGAAAAGCGAGAGGCAAGAGTGTGAATAAATTCTGTTAAGAATTGAGGAGACGGGCCAGTAAGAATGATGTCGTCAACGTATACTAACAGGTAGAGTCTGTGAGAAGATGTGATATAAGTGAAGAGAGAGGGGTCGGCCACGGAAGGTTTGAACCCAAAGTGAAGGAGGTAGGTTTTGAGTTCCGTGTACCACGCACGGGGAGCTTGTTTGAGGCCGTAAATTGCTTTGTGTAAGTGACAAACATGAGACGGGTTGGAGGAATTGACAAACCCCGGAGGTTGGGACATGAAAACTGTTTCACGGAGGTTTCCTTGAAGAAATGCATTGTTGACGTCAAGTTGGCGAATACTCCATCCATGACTGACAGCGATGGAAAGAAGCAAACGAACAGTGACAGGTTTAACAACCGGACTGAAGGTTTCGGAGTAGTCGACTCCGGGGCGTTGGTGAAACCCTTTGGCAACGAGGCGGGCCTTGTATTTCTGAATTGAGTTGTCAGGATTGTATTTGATCCGGAAGACCCATTTACAACCGACAATGTTGGGTGCGGAATGAGTGGGAACCAAGGACCAAGTGTTATTTTTGGTAAGTGCAGAAAATTCCTCCTCCATGGCAGCACGCCAATGTGGAGAAGAAAGAGCCTGTTTGACGGTGGTGGGTAGGTCAGTTGGAGAAGATAATGCGGCAAGGGTAGCATACTTTGGATTGGGTTTGATGATATTATTTTGGAGGCGTGTGACCATGGGGTGATGAGGAGGATTGGGTGTGGCAGGAGGTGATGGGAGGTCGGGGTTGGCAGGTGGGACAGAGGTAGCATGGTCCGGGGATGTGGGAGAAGAAGGATCTGATGTGGTGTCTGAAGTGGGTTGGTGAGTGTGGGAGGCATTAGCAGGGGTTAGCAAGTTTGGGTTTGAAGCAGCCGGTGGAGGAGAGTGTTGTGGTATTGGCGGTGGATGGCCAGAAGTTGAGCTGGAGGGAGGCGGTTGAGGTGGGAGATTAGTGTTTAGGTGCGGCTGAAGTATTGGTATGGAAAGGGTGCACCATTCAGTGGGCGACATAGTGGTAGAAGTGGAACTAGGTTTGACAAGAGAAGAGTACGGAAAAACATCATCTACGAATTTGACATGACGAGACACATAGACACGGTTTGAAGTTGGGTCAAGACAGTAAAAGGCACTTTGAGTTGGAGAGTACCCAACGAAAATACACGGAGTGGAGCGGGGAGATAATTTATGGGAAGTGTAGGGACGTAGCCAGGGATAACAAAGACAACCGAAATTTCTGAGTTTGGAATAATTAGGAGGTGTTTGAAAGAGACGGAGATAGGGAGAGTCATTGTCAAGAGTAGGAGTAGGGAGACGATTTATAAGGTATGTAGCAGTGATGAAAGCGAACGTCCAAAATTGGAGTGGGAGATTAGTATGAGATAGAAGAGCTAATCCGGTTTCGACAATGTGTCGATGGCGTCGTTTGGCATAGCCGTTGTGTTCTGGTGTATGGGGAGGAGTGGTAAGATGGGAGATACCATTTTGTGTGAGGGAGGGAGTGAGTTTTAAGTATTCCCCGCCATTATCAGAGAAGAATTGAATGATGGGTTTGTTGAAAAACTTTTCAACGAGTGCTTTGAATCTTTGGAAGGTGGCGAAAGTGTCAGATTTATTTTTGAGAGGGTAGAACCACATATATTTGGTGAAGTGGTCTACAAAAATAACATAGTACTTGAAGTTGTCTAATGAATGAACCGGAGATGTCCATACATCAGAGAAAACAAGTTGTAATGGTGCAGATGAGACAAGAGACGAGATTGAAAATGGAAGCTTATGACTTTTATTAATGTCGCAGGCATTACAATTTGGAAAATAACTGAAAGGAAAAGACAATGAAAATTGTTTCTTAAGAATAGAAATAACGGAAGAGCTGGGATGTCCTAGCCGATGATGCCAGGAAAGTGGAGACTTTGAGACACTCTGATGAACTTGTGGAGATGACTGGGTCCATAGGTAGATGCCGTGACTACTGGTGCCATGAAGAAGGACTTGGTTTGTCGAGATTTCCTTTATCAAAAAAGAAGATTGTGAGAATTCTATAACGGCATTATTATCCCGACTGCACTGGGACACGACAAGATATTACGGGAGATTAAAGGAACGACAAGAACATTATTAAATTTAAGAGACATATTAGGGTGAAAAGAGAGTTGAAAAGAACCTATGTCGGATATGGGAAGAGCAGAACCGTCACCAATAATAACATCATCACTCCCATTGTAAGGATGATGGAGGGAGAGATTGTTGAGATCGTTGGTGATGTGATGAGTAGCTCCGCTGTCTAACAGCCAGGAAGATGGAGGAGTATTAGAAGGGGCTGTGGCGGTATGAACCTGTGGTTGGGAAGGGGCTGCAATAGAGTTTGGCCGAGAGGGACGAGTGGAGGAGGGGGGGGGGAACACAACTGTGGGATAGTCCCTTTTAAACTGACGACACTGAGATATAACATGACCCACGAACCGACAGTACTGACACTTACCCTTGAATGGTGCAGGGGAGAAGTTTTGGGCGGCTTGGGTATTTGGCTGGGTAGTTGGGGTGGCAGTACGGGTGGTCTGTCGAGGGTTGTTATGGCGAAAGTGGGCGGCATGGGCAGTGATGGGGAAAGGGGTGGGTTGCTGTTGTTGTTTCAGGGAGAGTTCGTGGTTAATGAGTTTTTCGTGGAGGGCTTCGAAAGAGATTGGGGTGTCACGAGCCCTAACAGAGTCTATGACTGGCTTATAGGTTTCATAATCTAGGCCTTTTAGGGTTTTAGCAATAATATCCTCGGCATCCATGGGCTTACCTAGGATTGCAAGTTTGTCGGTATAGGATTTTACGGCATGCATGTATTCAGCAATGGAGAGGGTTGATTTGGTTAGGGAGTCAAGAGAATCCTTCACTTGAAGGATATGACCGCGAGAAGGGTTGGCATAGGTGGTTTGGAGAATATCCCAAGCCTCTTTAGAGGTTTTGGCTTGAAGAACGAGTGGTGCAATGGTGGTGTCAAGAGTGCCTAGAAGGGAACCTAGGAGAAGGCGATCCTGTCGGTTCCAAGTTTTGTGAGCAGGGTTATTGGTTTCTTTGCCATCGACTGTGATTTTAGCCGGAGGTTGTGGGTGAGTGCCATCGACAAATTGAAGCAAGTCGAGGCCAAAAAGAAGTGACTGGAGTTGGGATGCCCATGGAAGATAGGTGAGGGGTTTGAGTTTAATACAACTAGAGAGGTTAACAAGGATGAGAGGGGAGGATGGGTCTTCCGAGTTTGAGATGGTGGAAGCTGGGGCGGCCATGGCAGTGTGTGATGGTGGGGCAGTGGCGAAGCACAGAAGAAAATTAGGGTTGGCGGATGGGTAAGGGTTTTGGATCAAGAAGCTCTGATACCATATGAGATAATAATGGTTGTGAAAAAGAACTTATGTATTATTGAATGACTGATGTAAATATATATACAACCTATGACTATGTAAAGATTACAAAGATTACATAAAATAATGAAGAGATATACATAAATCACAGGAGAATATATCCTAATTAATGCTGAGATTATTGACTAATATTATGCTAATATTATGCTGAAGATATTGACAAATATTATGAAGATTTATTCTTATCACATCCATCCTTAATAATACTACTCCTCCCTTATGTTTCTTTTTAAAAAATAATTTAGGTTTTTCATTAACGAATGGCTTATTATATAATGAATGATCTTATGAGAATTTTTCAATTTTTTTTTTAATTATAATTTATCGTATTTTTTGCAAAACTAAAATTTTAAAAGTAAATAACAAGAATATTTATAATTTTTTATTAATAAAAAATCAAAATATTCAAAATGACCCTTAAATTCAATGATCATTTATTTTGTAACATGGGAGTAGTTTTATTTTATTTAGTCAATAATTTTATCCTTATGTTATCTATATAAATTACTCCTTAATATACCTCAACTTCATCGTCTAAAAATCTTTTTTTTTTTTTAATTTTTTGAAAATAAGCCAAATTAATTTAGATTAAGTGCTCTAAAATTGTTGATATTAATTCCCTTCAGACAGTCTCACGTGTATCAAATTGATTATGGTCACAAATTCATATGTATCAAATTGATTATGGTCACGAATCCTGCAACTAGACCGGGCAATCGGGTTGGGTTGGGTTGGGTTGGGTTGGGTTGGGATGGGTTGAATCGGGTTGAAGCAGGTAAAGAGTTAAGACGAGTAAAACCTGTTACAACCTATTTAACATACAGGTCGAATGAGGCGGGTCGACTCGGATAACCCGACAAGCTCAACTCTTTTTTTTCTTTTAAATTACTAGGCTAGAAAAAATAATTTTCAAAAATAAATTAATTTTTTTGACCCGGCGGTGGGGGTAGGGTGTGGTGAGGGTAGGGGGTGGTAGTAGTGAGTGGGGTGGGGTGGGGCGGGGACTGGGGGTGTGGGTAGAGTGGTTAAAAATAAATTTAAAATGTTTAAATTTTTTTATCGGACATGGGGGTGGGGTAGGGCTGGGGCTGGGGCTGGGGGTAGGGTAGGGGCTGCGGTGGTTAAAAATAAATTTAAAATGTTTATTTTTTTTTTACCCGACCGGGGGAGGGGGGTTGGGGTAGTTAAAAATAAATTTAAAATGTTTAAATTTTTTTTTGACCCGACAGGAGGGGTGGGGGTAGGGTAGGGTAGGGGTGGTTAAAAAAAATAATTTAAAATGATTAAATTTTTTTATTAATTTTTTTTTTACCCGACGGGGGGAGGGGGGGTACTACCAGAAAAATGTGTTTCCCGCTAGAGTATGAATTCCGTCGCTATAGGTGAGTCACTGAAGGAAAATTTTCGTCGGTAGTCCGCCACTGTCAGCCCTCCGCAATGGTCCGACAGACCAAATTCCGTCGGTGTACACCGACGGAAATAGTATTCCGTCAGTGATCTTTTGATAACAGTGACGGAAATTTTCGTCGCTGAGTTAATTTAATTTAATTAAATATTTATTTCACTGGCGAAATATTTCGTCGCTGAATAAAAATTTATTTAAAATAAATTAATTCACCGGCGAAAATTTCCGTCACTGAGTTAATTTATTTTAATTTAAATTTTTATTCAGCGACGGAATATTCTGCCGATGAAATAAAAATTAAATTAAATTAACTCAGCGACGAAAATTTCCGTCACTGAATTAATTTATTTTAAATAATTTTTTATTCCAGCGACGGAATATTCCGCCGGTGAAATAAAATATTAATTGAAATAAATTGACTCACCGGCCGAAATTTCCGTCGTTGAATTAATTTATTTAAATTAAATTTTTATTTCACCGGCGGAATATTCCGTCGCTGATATAAAATTTAATTAAAATAAATTAATTCAGCGACGGAAATTTCCGCCGCTGATAATGCAATAAATTAAAAAAAATCGCAAATATCAATCATAATTTTTTTTTGTACCTAATATAACAATTGATAAAACTAAAACTATAAATCTAAAAACCAAAATACAGTACCAAATCGATGGGGAGGCTGGGGCTCCCATTACCAAATCGGTGGGGAGGGCGGCGGGGACATCCCAGTACCCAAAATCGGGGGGAGGGGGAGGACTTGAAATGGAGACATCACAAATGTTATTACAAACAAATATCACAAATGTTATTACAAAAAAGTATAAAATAGTACGAAATCAACTCGGGGGGGGGGGGATTGGGGAGACTGTAAATTACCCTGCTGCACTAAGGCCATCAACATCGCAAATCGACGATCCGTCTCCTCCCGATGCTGCGCAACCTGTGCCTGAGCCTCTGCAGCCTTTGTATCAGCCTCCGAAGCCTTTGTCTGAGCCTCCGCAAGCTGTGCCCTAGCCTCTGCAACCACGCGTCTCTCCTCAGCCACCTGAGCCTCCAGAGAGTCGATCCTCGAAGCATACTGAGTATCGGGCCTGAAAACATTCGCGCGACGGTGTGATATACCCGATTTTTTTTTGAAAATCAAACGGAGTCGCCACGCCATTTTAATTTTAAGGGCCAAAACATTGAAAAAAACCCGAGATCAGAGATTTGGGTTCGGAGGTCACGTTACGCGCCGGGAAGGACGTTAGTGTGCACCCAGAACGCCTCGTAAAAACGAGTCTTCCAAACATTTGAAATCCTTTTGTTGTGTGTGTGTGTGTGTGTGTGTGTTTTTGACCAAAATAATTTGAAACTGGGAAAAGTGAAAATTGGGATCTCTTTTTAAGACTTTAAACTGATCCCATGATTTTTTGGAGAATTTTTGGGTTGAGTCTTGACACTCAAAAGATTTTTGGATTTGAAAAGCAATTCTGCCAGAAGGAAAGAAGGCAGTTGACCCTTGACTTTGAAATGGACTTAAAGGCTTCAAAACCTCAGAATCTGGGGAAAGTCCGAGAATTAAAGTTGCTTAAAACACCCTAAATAGGGTTTCTGCAAAGAAACTTTCCATTTTGGAAGTAATTTGAGGGGTCAAAACCTTCTGGAAATCTCAGATGTGAAATCTGGATTTCCAGAAGCTGATGAACTGGCCTCTAAAAGAAAAATTGAAAAAAGGAGTTTTACTTACTCAAAAAATAAAATAAAAATATGTCTGGAAAGATCTGGATGTTGGCTACAAAAAGTGTTTTGTAGTCAACACCCAATTCCAAGTTTTACTGGGTCCAAAAAATAAGAAAATGGACTGAGGTCTCAGAACAATGCTACTGGACAGCAAGATGTTCTTGAGGGAAAATGTGATTTTGGGGGATTTGCATCTATGTTCACCCCATTTTCATCCCTAGACTTGATACCACTACTTTTTATTGAGTGGTTATCATATTCAAGTCATCCTTGGGGAATTTATAGGGTTTAAACATGTCCTTTGCAAAGGGAAAGGGGATATTTTGTAGAAATGAAATTAAAGAGAAAAAATCAATTTAGAGATTTAAAATATAGACCATTTGAGATGGTCATTCATGAAGATGAACTTCAAGATGACCATCTTGGGTCAAAACTCAAGTTAAACAAGACATCAAGTAGATCCAAGTGAGAAGAACAAGATGAACAAGAAGTTAAAAGAGGATTTTAGGGTTTTGAGAAGGAGGGCTTTACCAATGGTGACACCCTATCTTCCTAGGCTTGGAATTTGACTTGAGGAATATCAAGATTTGGTGTTTGGCTTGAGGAGTATCAAGGTTTGGTGTGTTTGGTATTTGATTGGGAAAGATTCAAGAGAAAAAGGTGGCAATCAAGGGATTCCCACTGTTTTCTCTCTATATTTCGCCAGAACTTCGTTGCTGTGATCAAAATGTGTTGTGTAAACTGAGAGAGGAGGGTTCAATTTATAACCCCCTGTGAGAGTCAAACATATCCGCGCGGACAAGGTTGGTCGCGTGCACTGTTCATTAATTACAGCTTCAGGCTTTGGACAGGAAGAATAATCTTTTCAAAATTCAAATTAATCAGCCAGTTTTTGTTCCAGCCATTTCTATTTAGGGTTTTTCTTATTTCTTTTGCTTTTTTGATTCCTTTTCTTGGTTTATCTTTTTTTGGCAATCCCTAATCTACCCTTACTTGGTTAGAAATGTTAGGAATGTTAGGAATTGTTAGAAATGTTATAACTTTCGTTAATTTTCTAACGAAAATGCTAACAAGCTCAAATTGGAGCACTTACAGTAGCCCCTCGGCGACGGCGCTTTCGAAGGAAGCGGGGTCGTCGATAAGAGTAAGGCTCCATATTTGGCAGGATGATCAAGTGATCGAGTGGCTGAACCTATTTAATAGGCTACCTACGTATCCTTAAAAGGAATCAAGCCAGTCGTAGTTCGGGTCTTTCGACTATCTTTAGTCGTCGACCCTACTGCTTTAGGAAGGTCGCCCTAAGATTTGACTATTTTTGGGAAGTCTCCCTAAGGTTTTGACTGTTTTCAGGAAGTCACCCTATGATCTGACTATTTTTGGGAAGTCTCCCTATGGTCTGACTGTTTTGGGGAAGTCGCCCTATGGTTTGACTATTTTTGGGAAGTCGCCCTGTAATCTGACTGTTTTTGGGAAGTCACCCTATGGTTTGACTATTTTGGGGAAGTCGCCCTATGGTTTGACTATTTTTGGGACGTCACCCTAAGGTTTTGACTGTTTTGAGGAAGTCTCCCTAAGATCTGACTATTTTGGGAAGTCGCCCTATGGTTAGACTATTTTGGGGAAGTCGCCCTATGGTTTGACTATTTTTGGGAAGTCACCCTGTGATCTGACTGTTTTGGGGAAGTCACCCTAAGATTTGACTATTTTGGGAAGTCACCCTAAGATTTGATGATAATGTTCTTTTAGAAAAGTAGTTGACTAAGATATGCTTTCATACCTGTGCTGTGCTTACCTGTAGCCGCCGGAAGGACTGAGGCTTCAGCTGATGTTGATGAAGAGTTGTTAGGTTGCCGTTCGTGGGACGGTTTCTGCCGACGATTTGCTGTCTTTGGAGGCATTTTGACCTGAAGGAGGAGTCTGGTTGAGTCTGTATCTTGCTGGTGATCGTTAACCTTGTAGAGTTTGTTGAGCTTGTCTTCACATTGGGACTTTTTGCTTTTGAGAATTTGGTGTCTCTGACCGCATTGTATTTGAGAATTTGGCGTCTCTGACCGATTTGTATTTGAGAACTTGGCATCTCTGACCGAATTGTATTTGAGAACTTGGCGTCTCTGACCGAACTGTATTTGAGAACTTGGCGTCTCTGACCGAATTGTATTTGAGAACTTGGCGTCTCTGACCGATCTGTATTTGAGAACTTGGCGTCTCTGACCGAATTTTATTTGAGAACTTGGCGTCTCTGACCGAACTGTATTTGAGAACTTGGCGTCTCTGACCGATTTGTATTTGAGAACTTGGCGTCCCTGACCGATTTGTATTGGAGAACTTGGCGTCTCTGACCGAACTGTATTTGAGAACTTGGGCGTCTCGACCGAACCGTATTTGAGAACTTGGCGTCTCTGACCGAACCGTATTGAGAACTTGGCGTCTCGACCGATTTGTATTTTGAGAACTTGGCGTCTCGACCGAGCGGTAGACACCGGAGGTGGTCTTCATCAAATGTTTTCATCCATTTGTGGACATTGGAGATCGTTTTTAGCAAGTTGCAGACGCCGGAGCTTGTCTTTGCCAAACTGTAGATGCTGGAGGCTGTCTTCATCCATTTGTGGACATTGGAGGTCGTCTTTGGTGAAGATCATCCTTGTCGAAAAGGGGGATTTGATTTCACGTTTGAATTCCTGCATTCGTTAGTGAAGAGGAAGATGCATATATGACATTCATGATGACAGATGCATGCCTAGAGCTAAAAATGATTGTGAGAGTATCACTGCATATGTTCGCGAGATGATGCATTTACTTGCTTTTGAAGGTGCACTTAGCCTAAGCTTTTGGCAGGGAAGTTATGATCTTCAATCACTTAGGATTTTTCCTATTGATTCAAGTTTTGTGCATGCTACATGAGCCCTTGGGAGATTTTTGTGGGGATGCATGGTGATGTATGTGTCTGGAGACTGTTTGGAACAGATTTTGAGCATGTGGGGGATGAGAACCCTTGATCGCGATTTAAACAGCGGTTGTTGGTGAGGTTTTGTCAGCAGTATCACATGGACCTCAATTTTGATGAGATTGGATTCGGATCCCGGGTCTTGGTTGACAGTTTCCCTCTCAATCTTGGTCATTTGAAGCTGATGCTGACAGGCTCTAGGGCACGTTGATATGAGTGAAGCTTCTTTCATTTGGGTGAGCTGTGACCTCGGCCGAAACCTTATCCGGAGAATGATTTGATGGAATTGCTAATGCCGGGAGAAACCCTGATCTTGAATTCCGATGCTACGGGAGGCTGCCGTGTACCAAGTTCTGAAGCTGAAATTCTTTCTTGATAAAATTCGGGTCCAAAAGACCGTCTTGACAAAGCCCCCGATCCTGAGTAGGCAAAGCCCGGATTTTGAAGAAGTGACTTGGCGAATCTATCTCGTAGTGAAGAACGCAATGTGGACCCAAGGATGACTATGGAAGCCCCAGCTTGAAGAGCTGATACAGGAGAACCTGGGAGAACCGCTTAGCAAGCCCTAGCGTGAAGAAATTCAGAGCAGTCTTGTTGCAGACAGAGTCATTATGTGGCCGAGGGGGTACCCATCTTTTCAAATCTTAGTCAACCAGTCACTGGACAAGACTCAAAAACGTTTACGTGCAGGGGCACATCTTTCGAAAAGTGGGAATGAATCCCGATTTTGTGTATACACACTCGCTTTAGGTTTGACTCTTTTGAGAGAGTATAAGCATCACAAGGTGTGGAAAAGTGTATGGAAGCCCCCGCCGACGTAAAGACAAAGTGTTTGGCTCTATTTTCCTATGATATAGAAAGAGAAGACTTGTCGAGACACTTGAAAACTTGTCTTATTCATGATGATCACAAAGCTGCTTAAAACCCTTTGTTAATGTTCGGGTTATTCAATCCCTAAATCTGATATGAACAAATATTTTGATTAATCATAAGGAGAAAACCAACTGATATCGAGAATCAAGCTCGGAAGGGTGGAAAGTGTATAGGGACGATCCTTGATGAGACCGGGTTTTTTTTTCTTTTTTCTTTTTTTTTTGAGATTTGTTTATGATTTCGACCGGACCATTTCTGGTTGCCTACGTTCCCTCCATTATGAAGAGCTCAGGTCGCCGTAGTTCGGGTCTATCCCGAATGAAAAGAGAATGAATGTTGAAATTCGAGGGTCTGAGGACCTTTGGGGATTTTGAGGATTTGGAGGATTGAATAACATATCCCCTTAGAGTGTCCATGAAAGACACGGATGCGAAGCCCCAGTGGGACATCCACGGCAAGTGTTTGTGAGGAGAAATGAAATATGCTCACATGAAGGGAAGGGTTGAATTTGCACAATCTTTGATTGGTAATTTTGAACCAAAATGGATTAGATTCCAATTTAAGCAAGCAATGAAGCATTAATTTGATCCTGACATCGAGGATATTAGAATGAAACCGCTATCCGGTAGGGACCGTAGTTGGGTTTCCGGGCTTCGATCGGCTATCGGGTGATTTGGGAGATTATGACCTCTGAGATGAGAGGTCGGCTAGGCCTTTTACCGACCGAACCTCTAAAGATGAGAGGTTGGCTCGCGGGATGTGTTTGGGAAATCTATGGCGAGGAAGATTGATTGCCTCCAAGAATGAGAGGTCGATTTTGACTTGGCCAAGGGCAAGGGTAATGGTGATGGGAGTATCCTCTAAAATTGAGAGGATGGCTTGGGATTGGTTTAAGGTAATGATAAGAGGAAGTCCGAGCACGACAACTTTTTGCGATCTTGCGAGAATTCAGCTCCTTTTTGATCATTGGAGAGCTTCTTGAGATGTCGGGACTTTTGAGTTCTTCTTCTTTTTTTTTTTGGAAGGCTTCCGAGGAGCTTGGAATTATATCCGAGATTGTGAGGATTTTAAAATCCTTCTTTTTTTTGTTTTTTTTTTTGTTTTTTTTTTTTGTTTTTTTTTTTTTTTTGTTTTTTTTTTTTTTTTTGTTTTTTTTTTTTTTTTTTTTTGACTTGGAAAGCTTCCTGAGGAGTTGAGGATTATCTTTGTCCTTCCTTCATGGCTTGAGATAATTTGCGCATCGCCGATTCTCGAAGCTAACTTCTCGGGCTCGCTTGGACTTTCTCTCGCATGGAGCAAAAATGATGGCTAAATCGGGTTTCAAAACACGCCGATCTTGAAATGAGAGGGTAGTGTTTAGTAAGGGTGAGGTAATGGCTTTCCTATGGGTGAAAGGTTTCAACCGCAATCCCTACTGGATGACCTAAACGAGATTAAGTCTTCATTGCTTGCTTAAGCTTTATATGAGAAAAGATCCATGCAAATTCATCGAGCAACGAGATGATGATGATGATGAAAGGGATGTGAGCATATGAGATGCAAGATGGGGAGTTGGTAAGCCCCAATTTGGGAAGGATATCAATTGATTTTCTCACTCCGATTAGTTTAAATATTAATCATTTTCGAAGAATTAGTGGTTGAGCAAAGACAAGTGATCATTTTGGATAAAACCATTTCAATTAAGTGTAACGTGGGTGCGCAAGTGATGTCTCGAGTCTAGCAAGAAAAGAAAAAAGACTTATATTAAAAATTAGACACTTAACCACTATGTCCAAAATGGACTACAACGACAAATGTCCAGGAAGGACTTAGGTGAAAGAAAAGTACTAGAACCTACGAAGGTTGACTCAAAAGACTATTTTAAAGATAGGTAGCCCCCGCCTAGCCGCTCTTGCCGTTGAACCATGCATCTATTCTTCGACGCCGGAGACGGAGCTATCGCAGACCTTTCCATCAGGATTTCCTTGGCAACTTTTGCTCAATCCAACCATCTTCATTGCCCGCGATGACCGGTTCATTGACCTTTCAAAGGGACGAGTCAAACTCCATTGTGCCCACAAGGCTTGAACCACCAAACTCGATCATGTTGACACTCATGTTGTTAGGGAGCGGGTTATTGATAGTATTAGGTCCTTCGTGCATCTCTAACCTCCCTTGCTCAATCAAACCTTGGATGGCCTTTTTCAGGGGACGCAATCATCCGTCAGTGCCCATGGTACCGATGAAAGGCACAATGCTTGGAGGTATCCAAAGGAGCGTTGGGGTTTCTAGGCCGATAATTTTCCAAAGGCCTGAGCAAACCTTCTCTCACCAAACCTCAAGATATCACTCAAAGGCATCCCAAAGTTTCTCAAGTCTTGGAGCCGGATCCGGATGCATCGTGCTTCTTGGGAACAAAGGAAGTGGCATTGTTACGCCCCGTCCCGCGTAGCCGATCGCCTCTTTGCCTTTAGCGAAAGTGAGAGTAGTTTTGGAGGGAGGAGCCCGATATCCGTAGGGTGTGCAGCTACGGCCGCCGATTGTAAGCCTTTTCAAACTTAGCCCCGGAATTAACCATTGCACGCAAGTCGCCGTAGGGAAGTGGCCGAGGGAAGCTCTCAAATGCGGCTTCAAGCATGACCGAAAGATGTCTAATCGCTCCTCGTCGAGGGAGGAATGGCCATTTCACCGAGCTTTAAGTTCCATCTCTTATAGAAATCCCCAATATTCTCATTAGTGGCGCCGCATCGTTGTTTGGTGTCAACTCGTTTGTCTCCCACTCCAAGTTGGCTTTATACTTATCTCGTGAAAGTACCGGTAATTTGTTCCCAAGTAGCCCTAGCTTCAGCCGCAATCGGAAAAACCATTTCAAAGCCCCCGACTTCAAAGAGAGACTAAAGTAATCGGCCAACCGCCGGTTTGTGCATCCCTTAGCCTTCATTGCCAAAGTATAGGTGTCCAAGTGAGTTTTAGGGCATGCACTCCCGTCAAACAATTCCAGAGTGGGCATCACAAACTTGTGAGGCAGGGGGACAATCGAGTCGGGATCTCGTAGGCCGAAGAGCAAGTTCTTTTTGGCGGTCAATTCAGCAATCCGTGCTTTCATTTCCTTGTGTTGCTCCATAAACCAAGCCAATTGGGGATCCAAAGGCGGAGCGGGAATTCCCGAGCCGATATTTGAGCTAGGAAGAGGACTAGCCGTTGGTGGTGCATTGGTGGAAGGAATACCATATCCCTGAGCATAGGTGAAAACCTCGTCCTTGGCCCAAATTACCCCGGGGAGTGTAGGTAGGAGATGGGGCAAAAGGATAGAACCGCGCGACTTGCCGTTGGCTTCCAATCGGCAGAGAAGATGGAGGCAGATCTCGAGGTAGCCATATGGCTTGGATTTTCGGAGTGAGGCCCATAAGTAGGCTTAAGTGCGGCCGCCGTCCCCGGTTGTTGAATTGCATGGCCGGTTGTGGCGAGGATGCATAACCGAGAGGATACTGTGGTCCCGGTGATTCGGATGAAACCGGGATGAAGGCTTGATAACCCATAGAAGTCCGAGTGAATGGATTTGTGAAAGCCGTGTGAGGAGCAACCGAACCAAGCACCATTCTCGAGGAGGGGCTCGATCGTGGCCCGTAACTGCATCGTGGCGGCATTCCAAATTGTGGCCGCTGATGTGAAGGTCCGGATTGATCGGTTCCGAACCGAGGTGGGATTCCAATCCGCCGTGGCATTCCGAGGTATCCCCAACCATGAGAGGACATTCCGTATCGACTTTGCCCCCACCGAGGAGCCGTGAACCGATTCGTCCCCATCAGCCGCATGGATCCAAAGGGTCTCGACTCGTAGATCGAGGAACATGTGTTCTCGGTAGCACCGAAGGAGGTTGGTGGTGGCATCCCGGAGTAATCGGGGCGACCGAGATTGGGATTGGGGTCATCCTCTTCTTCCACAAAGGAAGGTGCCATCGGGATTGAGGCCGGCGGCCAAACCATGGCTCTTAATAGCCTCGATAAGGCTATTCACCTGTGCTTCCCGTCGCATTCTCATCCGTTCTCGCTAACCGATTCCATTGCTGTTCGTCCGAGGAGTCCCGGAGGCGGAGTGACGTTGTCCCCTCAGCTACACGCCGATGCAGACATTCTCGAAACCCGGAGTTGAAACAAACGGCGAAGCCGATGAGGCACTCGACTCTTCCCAACCGATTAAACGGTGACCCTGCCCGAAACCAAGCTTTACGCGGAGTCCGCGGGGAAAGACACGAGGGTTCGATGGCGGGAATTGAAGGAGGGTAGGTGTTTGGGCTCTTAGGCTCATGCAACATGCGCTTATTTGTTCATGTTTACTTAAAACACGTTTTATTAACCTAATCGGTTGGAAAAGATTGCTCTTCTTTTTTTTTCGAACTACTCGATTCCCGGATCGCCGGGCCCCGTCACTACGTCTATAAGCCCCTCGTATTCCACCCGTATTTCGACCTCCCAGGGTGGACAGCCCTGGCGAGGGTCCTATAGGGCAAGCGGGTCCCACCGACCGAAAGAAAAACGATCCTAAAAGTCTCGGCGGGTAATCGAGTCTTAACGAGCATTCGATGTAAATTACGGACAAAGCCGACGTCAAAAGTCAAGATCATGTCCGAGGGCTCGACGAAAAGCTTCCGCATGATTTGGACCGATAAGCGTCCACAATTGATCTTGACTTGTCGTCGCTTAAGCCGTAATTAGGCATGGAATAATCATTAATCCTTGATGACTCAGTGTCAATGCCGGGAGTCAATGTATAATTTGTGCCGCCGTAGCCGAAGTCAAGGCGCCGGCCAATATCTTGGTCAAAGTCCGCGGCGGAAAACCGGCGTAACTTCGACCGATTAGGGTCCCCGAAAGATATTGAGTCGGTATGCCGACAAAGGCTTGAAAGGAAAGGTCTATACACGTACAGGCATGACACTGCACTGCACTAAAAACCAACCGGGTCTCGGACAAAGTGTGTCACGGACAAATGCATGGTCGACACGAGGCTCCATGGGATGTTTGGGTAGTCCTGTGCTCATCCGAGAGGCGTAATAAGACCAAACGGACCGCGACAAGGATTTCCCCGGGTTAGGGACGTAGTGTGCAGTGTACGGTCACGTGCGCGTAGTGTGCAAGCAGTCTATATTCTTTTTCTGAGTAAAATAGGAATTTTTTTTTTTATGTGTCTTAAAAAGGCATGATGCATGATTTTTTTTTTTGAATTTTTTTTTTGAAAATTTTATGAACACATAAGCACATAAGCACAAAAATTCCGACAGTTAGGGACATTATTCCGACAGTCAAAATTTTGACTTTTCCGAGGCGGCCAAAAACAAACACGAAAACTGTGCAAAAATCAACACACACAAAGCAAAGGATTTTCAAATGTTGAGACGGAAGCTTGACCCTCAAAAGCTTTTCTTTTTTTTTTTTGAAAATAATGATACCGGTACGTGGGATTGTTAGACCACAATTTATCCCCGACTCGTGTTAGGAGGCGATAACGGGAAGTTTAATGGTTTCCACCAATATACCAAATATCATTTTTTTTAGAAAAAGCTTAAAATCCCCAGCGGAGTCGCCACTGTGATGTACCCGATTTTTTTTGAAAATCAAACGGAGTCGCCACGCCATTTTTGTTTTAAGGGCCAAAACTTTGAAAAAAACCCGAGATCAGAGATTTGGGTTCGGAGGTCACGTTACGCGCCGGGAAGGACGTTAGTGTGCACCCGACGCGCCTCGTAAAACGAGTCTTCCAAACATTTGAAATCCTTTTGTTGTGTGTGTGTGTGTGTGTGTGTGTTTTGACCAAAATAATTTGAAACTGGGAAAAGTGAAAATTGGGATCTCTTTTTAAGACTTTAAACTGATCCCATGATTTTTTGGAGAATTTTTGGGTTGAGTCTTGGCACTCAAAAGATTTTTGGATTTGAAAAGCAATTCTGCCAGAATGAAAGAAGGCAGTTGACCCTTGACTTTGAAATGGACTTAAAGGCTTCAAAACCTCAGAATCTGGGGAAAGTCCGAGAATGAAAGTTGCTTAAAACACCCTAAATAGGGTTTCTGCAAAGAAACTTTCCATTTTGGAAGTAATTTGAGGGGTCAAAACCTTCTGGAAATCTCAGATGTGAAATCTGGATTTCCAGAAGCTGATGAACTGGCCTCTAAAAGAAAAATTGAAAAAAGGAGTTTTACTTACTCAAAAAATAAAATAAAAATATGTATGGAAAGATCTGGATGTTGGCTACAAAAAGTGTTTTGTAGTTAACACCCAATTCCAAGTTTTACTGGGTCCAAAAAATAAGAAAATGGACTGAGGTCTCAGAACAATGCTACTGGACAGCAAGATGTTCTTGAGGGAAAATGTGATTTTTGGGGGATTTGCATCTATGTTCACCCCATTTTCATCCCTAGACTTGATACCACTACTTTTTATTGAGTGGTTATCATATTCAAGTCATCCTTGGGGAATTTATAGGGTTTAAACATGTCCTTTGCAAAGGGAAAGGGGATATTTTGTAGAAATGAAATTAAAGAGAAAAAATCAATTTAGAGATTTAAAATATAGACCATTTGAGATGGTCATTCATGAAGATGAACTTCAAGATGACCATCTTGGGTCAAAACTCAATTTAAACAAGACATCAAGTAGATCCAAGTGAGAAGAACAAGATGAACAAGAAGTTAAAAGAGGATTTTAGGGTTTTGAGAAGGAGGGCTTTACCAATGGTGACACCCTATCTTCCTAGGCTTGGAATTTGACTTGAGGAATATCAAGATTTGGTGTTTGGCTTGAGGAGTATCAAGGTTTGGTGTGTTTGGTATTTGATTGGGAAAGATTCAAGAGAAAAAGGGTGGCAATCAAGGGATTCCCACTGTTTTCTCTATATTTCGCCAGAACTTCGTTGCTGTGATCAAAATGTGTTGTGTAAACTGAGAGAGGAGGGTTCAATTTATAACCCCCTGTGAGAGTCAAACATATCCGCGCGGACAAGGTTGGTCGCGTGCACTGTTCATTAATTACAGCTTCAGGCTTTGGACAGGAAGAATAATCTTTTCAAAATTCAAATTAATCAGCCAGTTTTTGTTCCAGCCATTTCTATTTAGGGTTTTTCTTATTTCTTTTGCTTTTTTGATTCCTTTTCTTGGTTTATCTTTTTTTGGCAATCCCTAATCTACCCTTACTTGGTTAGAAATGTTAGAAATGTTAGGAATTGTTAGAAATGTTATAACTTTCGTTAATTTTCTAACGAAAATGCTAACAAGCTCAAATTGGAGCACTTACAGACGGGCGGTCGACGCCGATGTGCATTGCAGCCCGTGATCCCCCCATCCCTAACACTCGGTCTCCTCTCTTTGGATGTCCATCTGAGGTGACCACTTGCCAAACTTCAGGCACGAATGGAACGGGCTGGCCGGGAGGAGTACCTTCGGGAACAACGGCAGCTTGATATGTATTATGTCAAAATAAAACAAACAAATATAATCATATACACAATGTACATAAATAAATTTACATATTCAAAATCAAGTCATTTAATGTTAGTTTACTTACAAAGGCCAATGCAGATCGATCATCAACCCATTGCGGAGGTTGATCGGCGGATGTAGGAGTTCTAACATGGGTGCTAACGAAAACATCCAAAAAACTGACATCGGGGCCATGTTCATTTTCCTATAAATAAAAGAAGCGAGATTATTATTTTGAAATTTTATAAATGCAACATTTAGCTTCCCATATTATCCTTGTGATAAAAATATGTTCGCTTTAATCACTAAAGTTGTGAGTATAATATTTACTTTCATTAGGATTTAGGGGTAATCTTAGAAAAGAAAACATACATTACATTTACACTAAAACCATGGATTTCATAGCATCAACATGGCTCCCAGCTAACATACGTACATAAACTGATTTAAAATCATGCATACACTACATTTAAACTAACACCCTATGTATTTCTTATCATTTACACTAACACCCACCAACAACGTGCATACAACCGTCCTGTTTGGTTTCAAAGTCAATTAAACTAAAACTATGGATTTCATAGCATCAACATGGCTCTCAGCTAACATACGTGCATAAACAGATTTAAAAGCATGCATACACTACATTTAAACTAACACCCCATGTATTTCTTATCATTTACACTAACACCCACCAACAACGTGCATACAACCGTCCTGTTTGGTTTCAAAGTCAATTAAACTAAAACCATGAATTTCATAGCATCAATATGGCTCCCAGCTAACATACATACATAAACTTATTTAAAAGCATGCATACAGTACATTTAAACTAACACCTCATGTATTTCTTATCATTTACACTAATACCCACCAACAACGTGCATACAACTGTCCTGTTTAGTTTCAAAGTCAATTAAACTAAAACCATGAATTTCATAGCATCAACATGGCTCCCCAGCTAACATACATATATAAACTGATTTCAAAGCATGCATACATTACATTTAAACTAACATACATACCATACGGTAGTGATGCTCGCCGACTGGTATCGTCCCCATCGTATGCTTTGTCGCCGACCCCGAGGAGCCCGCTCTATTTGCCCGAGCCTGTTCAGCGATCGCTATCGCCCCATCCGACGACCAATGTTCGCAAAATCTACAAAACACCTCCTCGGTCATCCAAGTCGGTGTCGCGGACGCTAAATTCGCCGCCTGTCGCTTAATATAATAATTAGACTTCGTGGTACCTATTAAAAATATGAATATCTCATAAACATATAATGATAACATTATAAAATTAAAAGAGTGTAATCATTGTTAATTAAACTAATTAAGGATAGATAAATATGTTACCAATATGATCCCGAAATAACTTCTGACACTGTTTCATGAAAATAAATTTAACCGTCTCCTCGTCGATATCCGACGCCCATGTAAATTTCAAGTACAACATATAATGATAACATTACAAAACTAAAAGAGTATAATTATTATTAATTATAACATTTTAATAACAAACTAACATTTAAGTTTTAAATAAAAATAATTAACACATTACCTTAAACTCCTCCCAAGCATACTCCTTCTCCTCCCGTGGCAATGATTTCCAGTTGGACCAAAACTCTTGCATGACCCGAGACCGCTAATACATCCCAATCTTTGTCCCGGGGGTAGGGTATGCACCTATAAACCTGCCAAGTATATTTATACAATAACAATTTAACTTAAATAATGAATTATATATAAAACAAAAAGGAACTAACTTATATCAAATTAATGAAGAGTTACTTACTGTGCATAATGTGGCGATATCCGGAGAAACGTCCTTCCCTCAGAATCGACAGGAGTAGGACTCATAGTAGTATCGGCCCCAGAGGAGGAGCTGCTACTACTATTTGTAGGGTCGACATCATCAGTACCGGTAGCATCTGTATCAGATCAGGACGGTTGCGTCTTAGTAATAGATGTGTACATGGGGCGTGTCTTCTTGCCCGCTCTACTAGAACTCATATCTAAATACACTAAAAATATTAAAATATACAATTTTAATAATAGGAAACAATATATTAACATATCTACTTAAAATAAATTTAAAGTTCTAATAATCTAAAGCATTCACAATACATCTAAATACACTAAAAATATTAAAATATAAAACTTTAACAATATGAAACAATATATTAACAGATCTTCTTAAAATAAATTTAAAGCATTCACAATACATATAAAACTTTAAAGTTCTAATAATCTAAAGCATTCAAAATACATATAAAACTTTAAACTATTATTAATCTTCGTCCCCATCATCATCACTGGACTCTGAATTACTACAAAACTCAAGTTCTTCATCTTCGTCTTCGGACTCTGATGAATCACACTCTGGTTCGATGTCCTCTTCCTCTTCCTCTTCCTCTGATTCATCAATTTCAATGTGCGCGAGATGACCTGAACGAGGCGGAGGAGGTGGCAAATTCACTGGTAAGAAATCCTCCTCGGGTTCATCAACATTTTGAGGAATATGAGTGACATCATCTAATGGATGATTAGCTGATGAAATGTTAGGTGGCACTGGCATTTCATCCTCTTGATAGGGTGTTTCTAATGACGACTCTGTAGTTGTCGACGAGTGTGGTTGTCAATCATGCTCCTAGCCTTGGTCTTCCAGACAGCCCACCATCCGTCGGGTCGCCGATGAGGGTAGGGAGTCATGTATACCTGTTGTGCTTGAGATGCTAAGATGAAGACGTCGATGCCAACATGTCTGGACGAGTCCTTTACATCGACGAGGTCATTTACAAGGTAACAATATAACACCAGTGAAGAGAAAACAGATGTGAGGACCCCGACCCGAAACCTAACGCGTGTCCCGAGTTGGAGCGTCCCCAAACTAACTCAAATCACCTAAACTTTTTAAAACTTTGATATAACTTTCAACATAACAAAATTAACATAACCATTTCAAAACAACTCCATTACTCTCCACATTGGAGGAAGAGTTGACTAACTTTGAAATTACTAAACTGTTTTAGTTACAAAAGATTGTGGTTCTAACGTAGAAATTAAAGTTTATAATTACAAACTCCATGAAGGAATTATACCAAAATACACTTTCTACGCCAACCTATACGTACCCCGACAATACCCAAAAGATCACTTCCAAACTCCTCTCCGCCCTTACTTGGCCGGTCCGCCTGTCTCGGGATCTAAAAACATTAAAGGGAGAGGGGTGAGAATAAATCTCAGCAAGCTATTATGAATGCAGCAATATGCCAAATAAGATGCAACACATAACAAGTCGCATAAAACACATTGGAAAAGTTGTAAACACTTTACATTACCTCGGTTTACCTTTTCCCGTCTGAACAATAGTCGTACAACATTGGATATAATATTCCAATCTTAGGTGAGCTGCTTAAGCAATACTCACATCTTATATGACCCATTTCTCAGGGAACCATATAAGATAGTAGCAACTCTGTAAGGATTTTGGCTCAATACAGATGCTATAACCCCGACCTGTGGCCACAGGAGGGGACGATCACAGATATAACATAATCCGATCACATTAGGTCACACATCCATAACTGATCGTATTATGTTATACCCCCTACATCAGCTGATTAACAAATGATCAAGCACATAATAGTTACTTGAAATATAATCCACAAAGGGGATAAGCAACATAGCCACATGGTAAAATATACTCATGTTCCATCAATATCATAGTGCAACATTTATGTAATACACTAAGCATAATACAATCCATGAATATGTACTCAAGTAAGATAACAAAGTATCAATAATTATCCCTACTTAGACAATATTCAATAATACATGGTCTTTACGAAGATCCAAGCTAAATTTACCAAGTTGGAGTCACATCACTTAAGTGGCCCAAAGCTCTACTTTAATCTAGGTTGAAGAGGATTGATTCATATCCGAATTTGATTAGGTTCTCTTAATTTATAATGGTTAGGAGTCATGCCACTAGGTCGTTGGTAAAAATCAGCAAGAAAAGAGACTAAGGAGGTTCTGGCACCATGGGCGACCGCCCATGTCACTTGGGCGACCGCCCAAGTGAGTTTTCAAAGAAATCCCAGTTACTGCCCTTATGGGCGACCGCACATAACCTCTTGGGCGACCGCCCAAGAGGGGTTTCCAGGTGAACAAGTTTCTGCCCACTTGGGCGGCCGCTCAAGCCCCCATGGGCCACCGCCCAAGCCCCTTTTCCAGCAAGCTCAGATTTCAAATCCCCCTTTTACCTATTTTCTTTTTCCTTTTATCTTCCTTATTTTCATGAACACCAAAAGGATTTTCTAACCTTTCAAACCTCATCTTAAATCTTCTAAACCCAACATAATATAGACCTAGATTATTTACCACTTAAGCTCCCACCCATTTCATTACCTTATTCCAAGCTAAATTCTTCTAATCTAACTCCACCCATTCCATGTTTAACCCTTCTACCCCCATTCCAACCATGTTCTTTCTTCTTTATCAATCTCCATGAATTCAAACCTTACCTCTAGTTCAATACACATTTCTCTACACAAATAAAGGTTCCAAGGCATTCAACCAACAAGACAATAACAATAACAACATTTAATAACTCATGAACATTTAATGAAGGGAAAGGTCATAATAACTCACCTTAGCAATTACAAGATGGGATGAGGATTTTCTTGGCTTGATCAACTCCCCTAGGTGCACCAAGCACAAAAGTACAATTTGATTGGAAAATGGAGGAGAATTGAAGGCTCTAGGAACTTGGAAGATGAAGCTTCAAGAAAGCTTCCATGGAAATTGGGAAGGAGGAAGAAGGAGAATGATGAGGTGAATTTTGGGGAGGGTGAAGGAAGTATGGAAGGAGTTGAAAAAAAGAGAAAAAGGATGAGGAAAACAAGGGGAGGGCATGGCCCCCCATGCCCAATTAACTAAGGCTTTCAACAATTCTACACTAAAGCCCCTATTGTTTTAAAGAAAGAACTTCAACCCTTTACTTCTTTCCTCTACACAATTAAAATCTAACTACTCACATTTTATTTATTCCCAATTATTATACCACAACAAATACTTCAACTTATTTCCATATTAACCTAAGGATTTAGAACTATCCTTCAACCATCTTAATTTAATATAAGAAATCAAGGAGGTAACATGAACACAAAATATTGACAATAATATTAAAAGGCATATAATATGATACTAAAATTATGCCTAGGGTTAGGGTCGTTACAACAGACACTATCACAAACATGGCTGTGATGTTTGAGATCCTTAGAGAGAACAGTGAAACTGGAATAACTCTTATTAAATAGAAAATCCTTTGCTCAAACAGTCGAGAACTTGTTTGCTCTGTCTTTCTTGGTCAAAGATGGACGGATTTTGATAGATATGGATGAGAAAGGCTCTCATCTTGTTTATATTTTAAGATGTTAACCACCAATCACAATACCCTATAAGCAGTGACACTAAGAGTTTTTTTCCTAATTTTAGCCTGTTGGGTATGCATGTTTTAACCCTCCCATTTTGTATTAGATTTGATTGATACCATAACCTCCTGTCTATTTTAAGGACTTTAGGACCCTATGTAATGAAGCTTAGACTTCAATTTTTTAGCTAAGTCCATTTTATAGAATAGGTTAATCTTAGGCTTGAAGACTGGCACAAGACTCATTGGAAGCTAGGTTGCAGATCCAGCAGTATTCAAAACCGCCCTATGAACCGCACTTGTAAACCGCAAGTGTAGCTCTACCTTGAATCTGCCTATTGAACCAACCGCATGCAACCGCCCTTGAACCGCACCTGTGCAGTTCATGTGCAACCGCATCCATGCAACCTCCTGGTGTAGCAAAACCGCACATTCCTAACCGCGTCTCACCAACCGCATCCAATGATTGGCTACTTGAAGTGAACAACTTTTTATCCGTTGGAATCCACGTCAGCAATATCAAAAGTCAACCACCATATCTTGTCACGTGATTCAATGTCAGAAAAGATCTGCAAGGATCTTGAAAAGATGACAGGTGTCCTAACCTCATTGCTTGCAGCTGGAGCCCGATCGCCTTTATCTGCAGCACTGTACCAAAGGACAAAAGTGGTTCTTTGTGGACCAATAGGATTGCATCAAGTACTGTCCTTACAACTGTTTGTATCCAACGGCTAGTTTCTTGATGCTTGGGTATAAATACCCCCAATCTTCACCATTTGAAGATTGCTTGAAAAATTGAGAAGTGCTGTGTTCATAGAAGCTGAAGCTCTGCCCAGAAATTCTTAGTCCTTTGAATCTTCATCTTCATACTTCAAGAAATATTCCTAGCCCAGAAATCAAGCCTTAACACAATCAAGAATCATTGTGCTCTACATCTCACAGATCTAAAGAGCCTTGATCTTGTTCTCACACACTCACCTCACTTGTTCTAATCACATAGATTAAACACTTGAGATACACTGGTTATAGTTTTGGATTTGTTCTTCATAGAAAAGATTTTATTGTACTTTGTAATCTCACAATACTTAATATAAAATCTCTCTTAGAAATCCAAGACTAACCATCTTGGTAGTGGACGTAGATCGTTTATCGATTGAACCACTCCAAATAGCGTGTTCTTACTTTCTGCATTTATATTTCTTGTGCTTGCTAATTATTTATCTTTGTCTCTGTTTGATCTTTATTTAGCTATCCATTATTGTGAAATAGTGTTTGGAGTTAACAAAGTCAAAGCTACACGTGTTTGTAAAACTGCACTTCCCAAAACCGCACCACCAAAACCGCATTTTACAAACCACCTCTCAAAACCGCTTTACACTCTATTATTCCGCTGTGCATTTTACACTATCACTTGCAGTCTATTATCAACTGCAAGAGGATTTTGTAAGCAAGAGGTTCAGTCTTTAAAAGAGGGCGAAAAATTTTAAACAGCTATTCACCCCCCCCTCTAGCTGTATTTTCACCCTTGTTGCCACCTTTGGGACCAACATAGCCAATGATTAGGAGTCTAATTCCTTAACAATACTTCCATCCAAGTCTTCCTAATTTTAAACATTCACCCCCTTCCCCGTTTGACTTTACACAAGCCATCTAATACAAATTAAGAGTAAACAGTTGACTGCTTGATCAAATATAGATCCGACCTAAGGGTGCCAGGATTGATATCAGGCGCTCAAACGTAGGTGACATACATCACCGTCCGCGATGTCGTCTATCGCCCCAAAATGGGATCTAGAACCAGTGCAGTAGTGTGCGGTTGAATGTGTTACATTATTGAGACATTCACCCCCTCCCCCTTTGACTTTACACAAGCCATCTAATACAACTAGAACTAACTTGCTCTTCCTCTTAGTGAAAGACTGTAAATATGATAACAAATGTAAGGTGAGACATGTATGCCAAACACTAATGAAATTCTCATAACAACAAAATCCAGCGACTAATTATAGTAGTGCATTCCATTTAGCATACTAAAACTTTCAATTACATGTAAAATGGATATGTTTTCATTCTCAACCTATAACGCTGAAAATAATAAATTTCTCCACAATACAAGTAATTAATTTCAGCTTCCAATTCTTTCAGAAAAGCTACTTCACCAAACCAAAAGCATGCATAATTTAAAATACAAGTAGCACACGGAAACAAATAAGACCTAGGTTGTCACTGCATGTAAGCATAATATCAACTTATGTATCCTTATTAACAAGTAAAATAGGGGGAGTAGCAGCAAATAACCAAAACTGCACCAATATTTTAAGCTATACCAAATTTTGAATCAAATTTAACCCCAATACATCAAAAAGATGTGTGTAAGAAAGAGACCAATTTCTACAAAATCACACCTAACAAATTTCTCAGTAAAATCCATCATGGATATTCAACCCACCCCCTTTCCAGACATCTACAACAAATGTCATTTTAAGTACAATATGGATCATAATTCTAAAGCCACCCAACCACTAATCTTTACAGGTATCTCAGTAAATTCCATCAATTTCGACAATATTAATTTCATGGTTGATAACGTAACAACAAACAAATTTATGAAACATTATTCTCCTGGAGGGCAAAAACAGTACATAAAATAAAAAATAAAAAATCATAACTTCATTATTTGGTTGATGCATACAGAAGAAAAAGAAACTATAAATCTGGATTAAATCTCAATAACAAACCACCAGCGTTATTTTCATGAAACAATACATCAATTATTCACGAAATGATACGAATTTCGATCTACATTGATGAAATCACCTAGAAAATCAACATAAAAAACTAGCAAATTTAATCTACAGAGATCACCAATCCCTGATAGAGTAATGGAAAGAACTCAGATTAATCAACGACTGAAATACCTGATTTGATGGTGCGTCGGTTAGAAAGTACGAAGATCGGCGATTAACTGTGTGAAGACCGGTGTGCGAGTGAGGACGGCGGCAGCAGCTCGAGACGGAGATGGTGGAGAGGTTGGAGGGCGAAGCTTCGTGGCGGTGTGGAAAGGGTGGACGGCGGCGGTGTGACCGTGAGGGAAGAGAGAGAGATGAGAGATCGTTGTTTAAGGAGAGAGAGAGATTAGGGCGTAAACGATTTTAGGGGAGGGATAATTTCTATTTATATTTAACCTCAGCGACGAAATAATTCCGCCGGTAGATATTAATTTCAGCGGCGAAATTTAATTTCGTCGGTAGAATTAACCATCAGTGACGGAATTATTCCGCCGGTAGATGTTAATTAATTTTAATTTAATAAATATCATTATTTTTATTTATATAAAACATGAAAATTATTTTAAATAAAATATAACAAATTACTCTCAAAAAAATAAATATAAGTCAATAAATATTATTTTTGAAAAATAAATAACTCATAAATTAAAATAAATTAAAAATAGAGCTAAACAAATTAAAAAAAAAATCAAATTAACACCGACATAATTATTCCGCCGCTACTACCACCACGTACAACCACTAGTATCACCACTACCACCACCACCACACCGCCACTACTATCACTACCACTACCACCATTACTATACCACCACTACTACTATACTACCACAACTATTACTACTACCACCACTACTACCACCACCACCTTGCACTACCGCCACCACTACCACCACTACCACCACTATCACCACTACCATCACTACTACCACTACCACCACTACCACCACCACCACCACTACTACTACTATCACTACTACCACTACCACCACTACTATCACTACCACTACTACCACTACTATCACCACCACTATCACTACCACCACCACTACTACCACTATTACCGCTACTACAACCACACTTATACCACTACTATTACTACTACCACCACTACCACCACCACTACTACTACCATTACCACCACTACTACTACTACTACCACACTACCACCACTACTACTACTACCACTACCACGACTGCTACTACCGCTACTACCCCAACCCCATATATATACGTATACCCCTAAACCCTAAACTCTAACCCTAAGCCTAAACCCTAAATCCTAAATCTCAAATCTTATATACTTATACCCCAACCCCTAAACCCTAAATCATATACTCCCTCCGTCCCACCCGAATTTGGACAAAGTTACTTTACACGGAGATTAAGAAATAACAATAAGATAATAAAAATGTGTGGTAGAAAATGAAGAGAGAGAATGAGTGGAGTTAATAGTGGTTGGTTGAATAAATTGTATGGTGGAGAATGAGTGGAGTTAATGAGTGAGTGGGGTATGCCCATTTTTTTATTATTATAAACTTTCCTTTTTGGGTTGTCCAAATTCGGATGGGACGCCCAAAAAGGAAATTTGTCCAAATTCGAGTGGGACGGAGGGAGTATATACTTATACCCTTAAACCCTAAACTTTAACCCTAAGCCTAAACCCTAAACCCTAAATTTCAAATCTCATATACTTATACCCCAACCCCTAAACCCTAAATCATATACTTATACCCCTAAACCCTAAACTTTAACCCCTAAACCCTAAACCCTAAATTTCAAATATCATATACTTATACCCCAACCCCTAACCCTAAATCATATACTTTATATCCCTAAACCCTAAACTCTAACCCTAACCTCTAAATCCTAAATACTAAATCTCAAATCTCATATACTTATACCCTAGACGTGTCCAAAATCTAATCGAAACCGGCTAACCGACAGTTTTTAACCTGTCAACTAATGGGTCAAACCCGTTAACCGGTTTAATCGTAACCGGATTAATCGAAACCGGCGGTTAACCGGTTCGGTTAAGGTTACAGATTTTTCAAGTTAGTTTTTAAGAATTTCAGTAAGTTTTTTAACGTTTTTAGTTAGTTTTTTAACGCTTTCAGTTAGTTTTTCAAAATTTCAGTTAATTTTTTGAAATTCTAGTCAAATTTTTAACATTTCCAGTTAATTTTTTAACGTTTTCAATTAGTTATTTTGTTAATTAGTTCTAAAAAATTATAAATTAAATTAAAATATCACCGACGGAATTTTTCCGTCGCTGATAAATAAAAAAAATGTTAAAAACAAAATTAAATTATCACTGACGGAATAATTCCGTCGCTGATTAATTAAAAATTAAATGTTATAATCACCCACGGAATAATTCCGTCGCTGATTAATTTAAAAGCATCAAAAATTAAATACTATAATCACCGACGAAATAATTCCGTCGCTGATTAATTAAAAAGAATTAAAAATTAAATGCTTTAATCACCGACGGAATAATTCCGTCGCTGATAAATTAAAAAAAAATAAAAAACAAAATTAATTTATCACCGACGGAATTATTCCGTCGCTGGATAAATTAAAAAAGGGTTTATTACAAAAAACTCATTAATTAAATATGAATATTACAAAAAAAACCATTTTTCACACAAAACACACACCCACACTTTCTCTGTTCACTCTCTCTCTCTCTCTCTACTCAACCCATCTCCGGCGACCACCTTCCGCATCTCCGGCGACCACCTTCGGCGAGTCCATTGATTCCGGCCAAGCTATAAGAAATTCAGGCCGAATTTCACCAAATTCCGTAACAATTTAAAAACAATTTATTTATTGTTGTTAGTGTTCTTTTGAGCTGTTTCAAAAGCGAAATTTTAAAAACGTAAAATGTTAGAACTTTGACATAAATTTAAGATTTATGTTCAAACTAAACTCGTTTTGGTTCATAGGTTCGTTTTCGTTTTCGTTCTCTGGAAAAGCCAAAGGAGGACGAGTTCAGTCTAAAGTTGTGAGTTTCTTGAAGGCATAAATATTATGGTTTTTTAATTAATCCATTTGATTCAGCTCATATAATATTTCATCAAATTGTATTTTTGGGATTCTTTAGGTCAAAACTTCACAACCACGATGATGTTATAGATAGAGTTACCATTTATCTGGGTTTGGATGATCCATCTAAAATCAGACTTATCTCTCACAATTGCTACTCTCTGAAACCTAAACCCTAGCCAATCAAGTATCGAGGAGTGGAACATCAATTAGACATGATGGTGCACTATAATCAGGTTATTCAAAGCAAGCCTTGTCATCTAAGTTTGCTTGTTAGCAAACCCTTCTTGCTTATTGATGAGTGAAATGCTTACCTTTTTTATTTCTTTGAGTTAGACTTCAGATTTTTTGTATTATGAAGTACTGGATATTCCTCTACCGGAACTACAAGGTCTGAAAACCTTGAAAGTTGCTTTCCACCATGCTACTAAAGATGAAGTAAGTTCTTAGTGGTAAATTTATTTAAAAATTCAGTTGTTTATCATGTTTATCAGTTGTTTATCATGTTTATCATTTGTTTATCAGTTGTTTATCATTTGTTTATCAGTTTTTTATCAGTTGTTTATCGGTTGTTTATCAGTTGTTTATCATGTTTATCATTTGTTTATCATTTGTTTATCAGTTGTTTATCAGTTGTTTATCATGTTTATCAGTTGTTTATCATGTTTATCAGCTGTTTATCTTGTTTATCGGTTTTTTATCGGTTGTTTATCAGTTGTTTATCAGTTGTTTATCAGAATGAAGGTTAGTAGATCTGAATTTCTCTCGTTAGGGGTTTTAATTTGATTCAGTTTGGTCATTGGAATGTGAGAATTGGATGGAATTGGATAGTCAATTCGTAATGCATGCACCTTGAATCAGTAAAAATTAAGTTGTTAGTGCTGAAGATTAAGCATTTCGAATTAAAGCTTTGTCGAAGTAGTTTGTGATCATGCAGAATATTCCTCGAACTGAAGAATGATTGTTTTACATTTTATGTTTATTTATGTGTTTTTTTCTTTTTCTTTCGTTTTTTTTAAGAAAATAGTGCTTTCAATTTACAAAAGTAGTTTTTTGTAATTTTTATAGAAGTTTTTTGTAATTTCCATCTTGTGTGTATTTTTTTGTAATTTCCATCTTTTAAAATGAGTTTTTTGTAAATGCCTCATTAAAAAAATTAAAAAATATTTAATTATCACCGACGGATTAATTCCGCCGCTGAGAAAGCAATAGCGACGAAAAAATTTCGTCGGTAATCTAGGCGCCAATTTAGCGGCGGTAAACAAACGAATATTCGGCGAATATTCGTTTTTAGCGACGGAACTCAGCGGCGGAATTAAATTTCGTCGGTAATATCGGCGCCAAATTTATTCTGTCGCTATAGCATAATTTTCGCCGCTATATAGCGACAGAATAATTCCGCCGCTGGTAATTTCGTCGCTAAAGACACAGTTTCTAGTAGTGGGGGTGGGTGGGGTGGGGTGGGTGGGCATAGGGGTGCGAAGGCAGGGGGTGGGGGTTGTTAAATTATTATTTTTTAAATGATTAAATTTTTTTTATCCGAGGGGGGGGGGGTAGGGGGGTTGGTGGGGTGGGGGGCAGGGGGTTAAAACTAAAGTTTATGTACTTGGAATCACTGCACATTTCTCATTTAAAAAATCCCTTTATTTTGGTTCATTTTCCTATCAATATAAATATAACGGGTTGAGACGGGTTTGACGAGTTGACTCGCTTTAACCCGCTAATTTTAACGGGTTAAAGTGGGTAACTCGTTTCAACCCGAAATTGTAAATGAGTTGGGTTGGGTCCGGGTAATTAGCGAGATGGGTTGAGCGGTTCTTGGGTAATGGGTAAAAATTGACAGGCCTACCTGCAACAAATGTAACCGATTATAAATCGTTGTTGGCAACAGGGGAGTAGCTAACCCTCTGAAGCAGAAAATGCAATTATACTTCCTCCGTTTCATCAAAAATTTCACCTTTTTTTCCCAAAAATTAATAAAAATGATAAATGAAAAAAAGGTTGTGAGATGTGATGTGATCATACTAAAAAGATAATGGCCCAAGTTGATATATGAGGCCCAATTAATACAATGAACACGACATGAAAGGTTAAGCAACATGACCAATGAGAGAACCAAAGCGACAAGATAATGACTGATAGACATATTGGCGGGAACAAGGCACTAGCGAGAATCCAATGAGAAGTCTAGTGTCGCCTCAAAATAATATAATCCCACAGGATAGAATCTCGCACCAAGATATGTTATGTTAGCGACAACCATGGGTTGTCGCATTGTTGTGGTTATCGCCTGAGGGCGACATGTGTGAACAGCGACATTCTCAGAAAGGCTAGGAAAGTTACGTATGGGCCATAAAGTCTGTTATGATAAGTAATATGTTCCAAAAAAGGTGGCGTCTCCAATATGAACGACCATGCACAACCAATGAATAAGAGGCGTGTAACTAAAGGATAAGATTCGCATGAAAGCGATATAAACGAGGTCAGAAGGCAAAATCTGGTATGCTCTCTTGTTATTTCTCTTGGCCAGTTTTCAGTTTGTTTGTTATTGTTCTTGATCGTGAACTTACTCTCACGCCGGAGGGGCTTAGCCGGAGACGCCCCTGGTTTAGTTTACGTGGGTTTTATGTGTAGGAGACAAACGGAGAAGATGCCGAAGTATTCATCGTTTGGCTACTCAGATCAGGCCCGTGCAACTATTTTTTTTGGGCAGCATCAGTTGGTTCCATTGCCGGGACTGATTACTTCTTCGTTTGTCTCATCTTTGTTGATTCTTCACTAAAACAAAAATACCCTTTAACAACGTTTTTTAAACGTTGTTATAGACATTTCACAACATTTTTTGAAACGTTGTGATATCTAATATTGTAATAGGTTCTAGTCTAAGACAACGTTTTATAAACGTTGTAGAAAATATAGTCTAAGACAACGTTTTTCATAAACGCTGTAATATGGTCTAAGACAACGTTTTATAAACGTTGTAATAGGGTCTAAGAAAACATTTTATAAACGTTGTAGAAAACATTAAAACAACATTTATGAAAACGTTGTCCTACCTTTCTTACAACCTTTGACAACGTTTTATAAACGTTGTTTTAAGGTTTTCTACAACGTTTCTAAAACGTTGTGAAAAGTTTTTTTTTTTTAATAAAATTTGTTTTTCTGCTCTTTCCCTAATTCACATTCAAACTACGTGCCGGAACAATTCGTAAAAGCACTAGTCACATCAAATATAAATAAAATTTATTTCTTGTTTACTTTATAAATTAATTTCACATACAATTCATAAAGAAACAAAATTGTAACAGTAAACAAACATCACAAATATGTCATAAAGTGCTAATCAAATCAAACCTAATACAAACGCAACTATACACGGAGAAACATCTGAATTAACTTTACAAATTATTTTCACGTCCAAAGGGCAGGTACCTTGCGCCATGGATGACCTGTGGAAATCTGAACTTTTCCAAGGGTTCATGCCTTTAATTTCTTGAAAGTGTGCCAAATAACAAACCAATGTAAAATACACCAAGTAGAGAACAATTTTAAACTGGCCTTCCTGAATGATGTCGGCCCAACAACAAGAGTTGCTTGAAAGAGTGTGCTTGATGATTTGGTGCAACGATTTTCATGTCACAGCAAGTAGAGAGCTTTTACTTTGAATTTGTGCCAGAACCTTCACACTGGCCAGCCATGGCACTGAAGGGAATAGGTGAAGTAGAGAGATGTTCCATCTACTTGACCAGCAACTTCACCTGATATTATAAGACATGTCCGTTCAATGTTTATCAAACGAAGGAAGTACCAAAATGGATATTGAGAAAACAGTGGGTTGGATATAGTAGCCTTTGGAGCCGAATCTTTCACCTCTAGTTTCTAGAGTAGCCCCACTGTCAACGCCAGACCTTATGTATTCAAGGATCTTTCGAATTGCTCTGAGTCAATCTGCATATAAATGAGGTTCAGAAAATAGCATCACTACTTAACGACTTTCAGTTTTGATTTTTAGGCAATTTCCATTTAAGTGCTACTTTGAGGCGTGTTTCAATTTTACCATCGAACTTTGATTTTTTCATTTTTACAAGTGTATCACAAGCATTGGTGCTATTTCATGCACATGAAATAGCACCAATGAGTCTATTATGTAAGAAACTTTAAAAACTCTGTCATCATTGAGAGTAATACGTGAAATTAAGCCCATGAACATCAAATACTTGAACAAGCAACTTGAACCAATCAGTTCAAATCAACTTAACTCACTTCAGTAAAGACGGGATCAATTTATAGTACCAACCAATAATTTATTTTCAAAAACCCCTTTTTATTTAAACAAGAAACTAAGAGTTGGTGAAAACCTTAAAACAGACCAGGGGACTAAGCTGCAAGTTGCCGAGGACCAAGTCTATGGATGAGAACAAGGTGTTCGACTTTAACAATTATGACACTACCATGCACCTCCATTTTGCAATGGCTCCCTTAGCATGCAATGAAGTTCGTCCTTACTAGCTCGATTTATCATGCACAAACACACATTTCTCGAAAAAAGAAACAATAGATCCCCATAACTATATACTCTGTATTTGTCAATGGTTTAACCAATTAATAATTCCATTCCTATATAGCAAATGGTTTATCATATCAATGAACTCATAAAGCTTAAGATATACTCCCTGCGTCCCATAATAAATGTTGCATTTTCCTTTTTAACCTGACCCAAAATAAATGTTGTGTTTCTAAAAAAAGAAACAATCTTAGTGCAAAGCAATATACAACCAAGTAAAGCGCATTTCTTAAAAACGTTTACAAGTCAAATGCGACAATTATTTTGGGATGGAGGGAGTAAGGTGAGTATGTTCTAAATATGCAGATTTAAAGAAAATAAACATGCAAAGCAGGGGAAGAAAGAGAGAGGGGCATACTTGAGAACATGAGAAGCCATAAGCAGTTCAGGTTCATCTCCCCATACACGTGGCTTTCTAATTTGTGAGACATACGTGTCAAAGTCACCTTCAATGAACCTGAACATAGTGCAATACAACGGAAGATCAAAATCATACGAACCATTGAACCAAAGAACACTAATGAGAAAAATATATGCAATCACATTCACAACCAATAGGTGCCACATTTAGGCACAATCCTTAACATCCAAAGCAACTGACCAGTTTTTTTTTTGTTTTTTATAAGAGTGCAATGCATTTATGCAGGGTAATGTTTTCCCACATTTCACCCTATTAGTGGGGACCCTTTCCCAGATCCTCGCTTTGCAGGGATGCTTTGGTGCACCGGCTGCCCCAAAAGAGCTCCTAACCAGTTATTCTTCTTCCTTTGATCATTTTTTGGATTGAAAGTGTTGCATGACATAACTATTTCTGGTTAATCCAATCATTCCAAGTCTATGATTCCCAAGAGAAACTCGCCTTCAAGTAGTAAAATTGAAATTGAAGATGGGTGATTTTTCTGCCAATGCAACTGCTTCTAGTAGATACAGGATATAATTTCCAAAATTTAGTTAAAAGTCCAAGACCACGAGAGATGTACATAAAAATAAGCACCCTCATACATGTGCAAAAAAACTACCCCTCCGTCCCTAAATGAATGTCGAAAAACTTTTCAAATTTGCTCTTGATCAAGAGCAAAATTGAAATGTTTTTCAACATTCATTTAGGGACAGAGGGAGTAATAAGATGGATATATTTATGCAGGGTATCAGCTCCATGTTTACTACAGGAATTCACGGGCCAAAGCTGCTCATGGATAGAAAATCAAGAATAGATCATTAGTACGAGTACTCATGGTGATTACGCATGTCAAACAAACATAAGATAAGACATATTTCCAAATTCCAACCCCAGAGCAAGCATGCAAACCCGAAGGAAAACAGAAACACCAAGATTATTAGTCTATCACTGTATCTTGATTAGATATTTTATTATTCCCAATTTCTCTATTCGATTAAAGGTCCAGAGAGACATCGATATTATCAACAACTAATAGATAGAATATACTGATTAAGCTCAAGAAACTTACCATTCAGTCTCTTCTCGTCTTTTGACAAACTCATCAGCCACCTGAAACATATAGTAGATGAACAATCAGAAACACGCACCCAAACAAGTATTTGATAGGTGCATATCAGACAATTATATGAAGGATGCTTGCAGGCTTCAGAAAAGTTGAATGACAGAAGCACTTAATGCAAATGCAGCTTTACACAAAACGACCCAAGTATGCAAAATGACAACAGAAAGTAAAATATCAGATAGCATTTCCATCTCCACGGGTAGGGACTAAATTGCCCTTAAAATACCACAATGAGCAGGAAAAATGCTGGGAAAAAAACATACTCTAGCCCGTAAATCATCAGCCAGTTCTCTTTGATGGCTCTTGGTAGGAGCAGGCTTCCCTGGACGTAAACAAGCTCTATGAGCAACAGAGCGAAACAAACATCTGCCATCTCCAGGTATGCCTGCACAGAATGACCAATTATCTACATCAAAACGCATCAATAGCATGAAGTTTATATTCCTCGTATACAAAGAGTTTTTCCCATAAGTTAAGTGAGAGAGAGAGAGAGAGAGAGAGAGAGAGAGAGAGCAAGAAGGGAAAATTCAAAGCCTGGTAATGAACAAAACTCACCGATAATAAAGTAGTCTGTATGAACTTGTTTCCCATGTGAAAAGCTGATAGTGGATGAACCACACTCATTCTTAATACTCTAATTAGCCAAGGGTGCTTCAGCGCGTACTGGTTCAGAAGTTGAGTGGCAAACCAATAGCCCAAACATTAAGCTAGCTGAGGCAAATCTTTAAGCGAAGATACTGACCCAACATTACATTTCATTCGGGGAATAAGTCAATTATTTGTGAGTAAAAGATTTGCATTCATATTTTGAGGCCCAAATGAAATATCATAGTCCGTCTTCCGCAAATATCTTTAATTTATTGCATTTTTAATAACTAATGAATGTTGGTAATGTTGGGTTTTGGGGTTACAAACGCAGCGGAAAATATTTATACAACAACAAAACCCTAGCCCTTAGATCCGTCTAACATGAAGAGATTAGAAACATATGAAATAGAATTTACATACCTTAATGTGATTTGTTTTTTCAAAATGGAACTCAAAATTCAAGCTTAGAATTTTGATGTCAAATCTTCTATCTTCCTTGTTCAACCTTGTGATGAATCAATCAATGGAGATCTTCAAGCCATAGGAGATAAAACAACCTCCCTCTAATGGAGAACCACACGCGAATGAACCAAAACGCTTCTTGTAGGATTGCTAGATGATCATCTTGATTATTGAATCAATATTCAATAATCAAAGCCAAAAAAATGAAATTATTTGGGACCTTTTGATTTTCAATCAATAATTAAAATCTAGAGTTTCATAAACCTAGAACATTAATGTTATGGCAGCCAAAGGATTGTATTTATATCATATATAAATCCCTAATCATATTAGGGTAGGAATCCTTATCAAACCAAAACCAAATCGCCGAAGGAAACGCGGACTGACCAAAATTCGCTCAGGGCATGACTTGTGCTCCTGGGCACGACTCGTGCCAAGAGTCGTTCCAGGTAGCCACGAAGCCCCAAGCCAAATTCAAGTCGTACCACGAGTCGTGACAAAAATTACACTCGTGCTGATCAAGGGAACGACTCGTGCCCAGTCCCACAAAGTAAACAAGTCAACGAGTCAATCCTTTGACGCCCAAAAGGCAGTCGTACTGCCTTGTCACCAATCAAGACCCTTTGGCACGAGTCGTGACCCAGGGCACGAGTCGTGCTCCTGGTCATGAGTCGTGCCAAAAACCCAGAATTCCAATTTTTTGCCAATGATGAAATTCGTTCTTTGTGTGTGACCCAATAGGGATTATATTATGTTGGTAGTGAGTTGAAACATCGACCTCACAAGACATACGTGGTTTCTAGCAAACCATTATATCCACCCAATTAATATAACATCAAAGCTTGATTCCTCGATAGATCAAATGTCACAATCCCTTTGTCTACGATGTGTAATTGAACATGAGTCATGGTCCATGTCAACTCACAATGTTCAATGCTTTCTCGATTCCGAATATGTTGATAATCCAAATGCATTTGATCTATATCAAATCACTTGAGTGTGGCCACACATTACATCAACATCATTCATTGAGGGGCCCAAGCAAATATCTCTCTCACACAGAGAGACAAATCCCATCTTGACTTATCATTCTTCCCTACAAGAATCCAATCGTGCCAAGATATCCCTTATTGCTATCCGATTAAAGATAGTGTTAGAGTATATCAAACACGATGCTCATCATGTGAAAGACTGTTAGTGCAAACTGCAGGTGATATCGTAGATGATTTCCCAAATTCCAGGTGATATCACAGATGATTTCCTGAACTGGAATTTATATAGTTGAATATTTCTTGTTTATTATTTAATGGACTAATGTGCTAATATAATCTGTATAGTCTATGATTTATTTTATATTTCAGAGTGCAATAGCATCAAAGAAAGAGCTAGACACGTGAGGAATTTGGAAGGAAATGATTTATGCATTTTATGCATAAAAACGTAACTTTGGCAACAACAATTAAAACATGTGGAGACTTGGTCAAGGAGTTGTTGCAGAATAAAATAAGAGTAAAAGGTTGATAAAGCTTGGGAGTACAAGGCGTGGAAGCTTGACTTGGAGATAAATCAACTCTTTTTTTTTTTTTTTTTTTTCTTTTTTTTAAAAGAAGGGAATCAACACATTTCACCGCTCCCCCCTTGATGCACTTCACAGAGGCGCCTAGCTATGCTAGGGAGGGCAATGTCATTCCCTCTAACCACTGGTGGGGGAATCGAACTCATGACCTCCAGGTTGGAAGCCATGAAGTGAGGAACAACCTCAACCACTCTCCCTACTCTCCCTCAATGTGCAAGACAGCCCCAAGGCTGTTTATTGAGTAGCCTTCAAGTAAATTGAAGACTATAAATAAGCTTGGAAGGTTTCATTTGAAGATATGCCAAGAAAAGTTATTTTATACACACCTTCGAAAGCTTAGAGATAGAGTTCTTTGTTTGATTCTTTTAATCCTTCCTCCCTTGTAATTTTGCACTTGATTACATTGGTATCAAGTTGTATGAAGACTATGATAGGATTCCGTTCTCTATCTCTTGTTCCATAGAGCTCAAATTGTTATAGCCATAGGGAACATTTTCGGCTTTGTAAATTCATTTTAGTGATTATAAAGTCTTGCCTAAGAGGCACTCTCAAGTTATATTTATATAACTTGAGAAAAACAATTTTGGTATTTTTTATTCCCCTGTAATCACTTTTACAAAATTGTTTTATTTTCGAAGTGTGTGTGTGCTATCCCAAGTGCTATCGTTGGTGTTGTTATCACCTTGGATATCACTTGTGATTCTGGCCGTGACAATTTCAATTAGTATCAAAGCAGGTCACTTGACGATACTAAGTGCTTGGTCTAGGTGTCATGGCTTATGATCCTGCAAATCCAAACAAAAAACGTCTTCCTGTTTTAGATGGTTCGAATTATGCATATTGGAAGATTCGTCTTCGCTCGCATATCAAATCAATTGATCTTCGAGCGTGGCGATCTATAGTTAATGGGTACTCTCTTTTACTTTTATCTCCTGATGAGGATGGTGATATCCAAGTTAAACCTGACACCGAGTGGACTAATGAAGAGATCACCCTTGCTAACTATTTGCTAACTATAATGAGAAAGCTCTTAATGCTATTTTTGAGTGGGTTGACATGCACATTTTTAAACTTGTTCAAAATAGTTCCACAGCTAAAGAAGCTTGGGATATTTTACAAAGGTTTTGTGAATGTGATTCTAGTGTGCATGAGAACCAACTTAGAGGTCTTACTGGCAAGTTTGAAAGGTTGAGAATGGGTGAAAATGATACCATCTCCTCTTATTTTGAAAAATTGTTTGACATTGCTAATGAGTGTCAACTTTTAGGTGAACCTTTTACAAACAAACAATTGGTTTCAAAGGCTATTAGAACTCTCCCTGAGTATTTTAATATGAAGGTTTCATCTATAGAAGAGGCTCACAATCTTTCTACTATGGACATCAATTCCTTAATGAGCATTTTAAAAAATTTTGAGTCAAATCTTGCTGAGCAAAGTAAAGCTTCTAAAGGCAAGAGTATTGCTTTACAAGTTCAATCCTCCAATGTTTTAACTAATGAGGATGATGAAATTTTTGAGGAATTAGGTGAAGATGCCAGTTGCCTTGCTTGCTAGGAAATATAACTCTATGTTACGAAAGTTTAACAAAGAAAATGTGAAGGTGAAGGCTAAAGAGCGACAAACCAAGGTGTACAATTCAATGCCGAAGAGGACATTTCCATCTACTCAGAAATACCTTGAATCAATCCAATGTCATGCATGCTCTGGATGGGGACATTTCCATCTACTCAGAAATACCTTGAATCAATTCATAAGGAGAGCATCATCAGATCACTCTAGGTCTGATCTGAAATACCTTGAATCAATCCAATGTCATGCATGCTCTGGATGGGGTCATTACTCAAATGAGTGTGCTAACACTCTAAGAAAGATGGGAAAGAACCTATGGGTGTCTCTCAGTGACAATGAGGAAACCAATCAATCTGAAGATTCAGATCAAACAGCAATGGTGGTCACATATTGTGACTCGAATTCTGTCTGTGATACCTCATGTGATATCCAAAGTGGGATAGCACCTGAGATATCATCCAACAGGTATACAGATTTTAATTTGATAAATGTTGTTTGTTTTGTGGGTTCTGTTAACATGGATGCAGGTAGTTCACAAGAGGGTGAACAAAGTAAGGAGTTAAGCAAGGATGAACTCATTTGTGGTCTTAAGAACCTTTGCAAAGAATTGGTGGACGAATGGAAGAAAGAGAACAAGAAGGTGGTTTCTCTATCCCAAGAGGTTCAAGACCTGACTGATGGCTTGACTAGATTGGAAGTTCAACTCACAAAGAAGGATGTGGAGCTGGACAAAGTCAAGGCCAAGCTTACTCTAGCCGAGGACACATTTAAGAAACTCAACACGAGTTCTTCCAAGATAGATGCAATTCTTGGGTTGAGCAAACCACTCAAGGCAGGTATGGGTTTTCAGGAGTCCTTAAATGCTATTACATCTACTTTGGCTAATAAGGAAGATAAAATAGTTTTTGTTAAAGAAAGAAACAATGTCGAACTAATGTCTTCTGATAAGCTTTCTGACAAGGTTAAAATATGTAACTACTGTTACTCTACTGGACATTTGAAAAATGATTGTAAAACTCTTTTAAAGAAACAGTCCAGTTCCTCTGTGATACCTGAAGTGTTGCCTAGCATGTCAGATATCACTGCCAGTCAGAAGAGAAAGAATCAAAGTAGGAAAGTGTGGGAACCTAAGTCTAACCTGATATGTGATGTTGTGTGCACTGCCTTAAAAACTAATGTTGAAGGATCATAGTATTTTGATAGTGGTTGTTCACGTCACATGACAGGAACAAAAATGTTTTTAAAAGAATATGAACCTATTCAAGGTGGTAGTGTAACATATGGTGGTGGTGGCAAGAGTAATATAGTGGGAAAAGGCATTTTAAATGTATCTGGATTTCCTGCTTTGAAAAATGTTTTGCATGTTGATGGACTTGTAACTAATTTAATTAGTATTAGCCAACTTTGTGATGACAATCTTGAAGTGAAATTCAATAAAAACACTTGTGAAGTTTTTGATTGTACCAATAACTGTGTTATGACTGGTACTAGATCAAGTAATAACTGTTATCTTGTTGAGGATAAACAAGTGTGTCATTCTGTGAGAGTTGATGATGCTACCTTGTGGCATCAAAAGTTGGGTCATGTCCATTTTCGAAACATTGTGAAACTCATTAAAAATTTGAAGCTAAAAGAGGTATACCTAGTCTGGACATAAGTACGAAAATCATATGTGAAGATTGTCTCAAGGGTAAACAAACACGTGCTACCCATAGTGCTACCCAACATAATGAGGAGTATTCTGGGACAACGCACTGTTTTCAATTGATGCATATGGATTTAATGGGTCCAGTTGAGGTAGACAGTTTAGGAGGTAAGAGATATACTTTTGTAATAGTTGATGATTTTTCTAGATTTACTTGGGTATATTTTTGAAAGAAAAATCAGAAACTTTTGAAAAGTTTAAGATCTTACATGCTAAAATCAAAAACATATTTTGTGCTCTTATCATGAGAATAAGGTCTGATCATGGAACGGGGTTTGATAATTCATTTTTTTTTACTTTTTGTGAATTAAAAGGAATTAAACATGAGTTTTCTTCTCCTAAAACACCTCAACAAAATGGGGTGGCTGAAAGGAAAAATAGGACCTTACTTGAAATGGCACGTGTGATGTTGTTTTCAAAAAGAATTTCAAAAAGATTTTGGGCTGAGGCCTTAAACACGGCTTGTCACACGGCCAATAGAGTTTTTCTAAGACCTGGTACTAGAATGACACCTTATGAAATTTTGAATGGTAGGATACCAAAAGTTCATTATTTTCATACATTTGGGTGTGTGTGTTATGTTCTAAATGATCGGGATTACTTAGCTAAATTTGACTCTAAAAGTGATAAGGCTATATTTCTTGGATATGCTTAGGATAGTCGAGCATATAGGGTTTATAACCTTAGGCTAAAAACCATTCAGGAATCAGTTAATGTTGTTTTTGATGACTTAGCAAGTGTTACAGGTGATGGAGTGCAGGAGTCTCCATTGATATTGCTGGAAGAACTGGAGGATCAAAATCAAGCAAGTGATACCCCAGGTGCTGACCAGAGTGTTACCACTGAAAGGGTAGCATCTCCGGTATCACCTAAGACCAGTCCAGCAACTGAAAAGGATGAACAGTCTGATGATGATGCTCATGTGCATGAAGATTTGAGAAGGGATCCACCAGCTAGGATCAGAAGAGATCATCCTTCATCTCAGATTATTGGAGAAGCAAGTGAAGGAGTACGAACAAGGAACAAGGGGCATTTTAGTAACCGTGAAATGGTGAGGTATGTGTGCATGTCCACCACATACCATAAGGTAAAATATTCCTATTTTGTTTTCTCTTTAGAACCCAAAAATATTTCTGAAGCTTTAAAAGACAATTTTTGGATACATGCCATGCAAGAGGAACTTGAACAATTTGCTCGTAATGAAGTTTGGTGTTTAGTACCACGTCCCACTAACACCAATGTAATTGGTACAAAATGGATTTTTAAGAATAAATCAGACGAGCAAGGAAATATTGTTAGGAACAAAGCTCGTCTCGTAGCTCAAGGTTACACCCAAATTGAAGGTGTTGACTTTGATGAGACCTTTGCTCCCGTTGCTAGAATAGAATCCATAAGACTCCTCTTGGCTATAGCTTGTTTTCTAAAAATTACCTTGTTTCAAATGAATGTTAAAGCTGCCTTTTTAAATGGTTATTTAAAAGAAGAATTTTTTGTTGAACAACCAAAAGGATTTGAAGATCCTCATCTACCAAACCATGTATATAGACTTGATAAAGCCTTATATGGCTTAAAATAAGCTCCACGTGCATGGTATGGTCGCTTAACCTCTTTCTTACTTGAATATGGTTTTACAAGAGGTGAAGCAGATAGGACCTTATTTATCCTAAGGCATGGCAAAGAAACAGTCATTGTTCAAATCTATATTGATGACATAGTCTATAGCTTTACTTCTCAAATGTGTTTAAAAGATTTTGTAGAGGCTATGACATCAACATTTGAAATGAGCATGATTGGTGAGTTAACATTCTTTCTAGGCTTGCAGGTGAAACAAACAAATGAAGGGATATTCATTTCACAAAGCAAGTATGCAAAGAGCCTAGTGAAACGATTTGGGTTGGAAGGAGTAAAAAGTTAAAAAATCCCTATGTGTTCTTCTCTTAACTTGGTAGAGACCAAGTAGGTGAGGATGTTGATCCTACTCTATATCGTTCTATGATAGGTAGCCTTCTCTATCTCACTTCTAGTCGTCCTGATATCATGTTTAGTGTGTGCATTTGTGCACGTTATCAAGCCAATCCTAAAGTCTCACACCTTAATTCTGTCAAAAAGATAATTAAATATGTTTCGGGAATAAGTGAATTAGGGATTTGGTTTAGTAAGGATACTAACACTAATTTGGTAGGCTTTAGCGACTCGGATTGGGCGGGGGATATGGATGATAGGAAGAGTACTAGTGGGGGGTGTTTTTACTTGGGTAACAATTTAGTTGCATGGTATAATCGTAAATAAAATTGTGTCTCTCTTTCCACGGCTGAGTCTGAGTATGTTGCAGCTGGTAGTTGTTGCTCACAACTTATTTGGCTAAAACATATGCTAGATGATTATGGCCTAGAAAGTAATTCTTTTACTATGTACTGTGACAACCTAAGTGCTATCAACATTTCAAAAAACCCTGTTCAACATTCCCGTACTAAGCACATAGATATACGTCATCATTTTCTTAGAGATATGGTTGATAAAGGCCTAATTAATATTGATCATATTGATACTAAGTATCAACTGGCTGACATCTTTACCAAGGCCTTAGACCACGAGAGATTTTGAGTTTGAAAAGATCTCTTGGTCTTTGTAATCTCTGAGTCTGTTTGTCTGTGCTACCCCAGGTGATGTTATCACTCAGGGTAACACTTGTATATTAGTATATATTTTTTTTTGTTTATTTAAAAAAAATGCTTTTATTTTTTTCTAATCTGGTTAGCTTAGTTCTAACCGTGGCACATGTTGACCTTTTTGTTATGGTAGGTTATTACATAGGTTATCATGTGTGATATCACTTCCCTTCATATGCTAAAAGTGACAAAGTCACTAATCTTTTCTTTTAGATAAATAAAAGGCAAAGGCATTTTATTCCATACTATTCTCTCGAGCTCGGGGCACGGTGTTCGCTGCAACGATGTACTCTTGCCAATGAGAATGTATGAGGTGATTTATGATCAGTATTAGGGACATGGAGTTCGCTACTACAGTGTACCCTACTTGAAAGGCATAAATCACTTTATCTTTACACTTTAAATATAACTCGAGGCACGGAGCTCGTTACTACGATGCCTTCTTGTTTAAAGAAGTGTATTGATCCTTTATAACAAGTAATGTACTTAAAAAATATATATAGGCGTGTTATGCCTAGAGTGCATGAAAATTGCTCAGCTTGTTATGCCTGAAGTGCCTGAAAATGGCTAAGCTTGTTATGCTTGAAATGCTTGAAAATTAAAAATATTTATCAAGAGGATTTATATCACACGTGTTATCCTACGTGTTACCATCATTGCCTTAGCACATTATTGTGTGCTATATTAGTTTTTTTATTTCTTATTTTTGAAATATTGTTGATTAATTTTTCAAAATCTGAAAGTCTTTTTAATTAAAGAGTTTACGATTTTGAAAACGTCTTCAACAAGTTTCCTTTATTTTTGGTAAACATTGTTGAGTAACTAACCCATACTTATTTTGATTTGTGCATATAATTTTCGGGCTTAGTTGCAAAATATTTGGTTTACTCCTTTTATTAATTTTCCGCTTTTACTTAAAAAAAATTATTTTTTTTACAACCGTGTTTATCTTTTAAGTTTATTAGGGTTTTAAAAGTGAGTTGTTTTTTAATTAAAAATGTGTGGTTAGGGTTTAATTAAAAATGTGTGGGTAGGGATAATGGTGAGGGTTTTTAGGGGTTTAGATGGGATGGGATGTTTAAGTTGTCAAATCAAATTAAATTATTTGTTCCCCATCCATTTCTCTCTCTTTAATCCCCTATTTTCTCTCTAACTCCTTCCTTATCTCTCTCTCTAACCGTTACTCTCTCTCACCTTTTAAGCCCCCGTTCCAGCATCTTCGTCTCTCCCAAAACCTAGGTCAAAAATTTGTTCCAAAATTCTCAAAAATTCTCCATGGCTTCTCCATCCAAAGCCAATGTCGAACCCTCACACACGGACCAAATGGATATCTCCCCAAGCATTGCCCCATCCGTTGCTTCTCGTGTAGCCATGGTAACCTCTCCCATGATTACACCAAGCTCTTCTCCTCCTACAATGGCTATTGTTCCAGCCTCTGTCCCCACAGCCTCATTCGAACATGGCATTCCCAAGGTCATACTCATTCCAGCCGAATCAAAAGAAAAGAGGAAGAGGAAAGCTCCAACATCCAAGCTATCTCCTCAAGTTGCAAAAAGGAGGTCCTCCAACCATATAAGGTCAATCAGGTCCAAGGCTACTTCAAATACCACCTCTAATCCGGTTGAAGTCTCAGAAAGCTCCTTAGATGTGTCCCACCTCATGTGAGTGATGAGAATTTCGATGCCAACAAAGAGAAGGAACCTTCTGTGGATTCTTTTGATGCTTGGGTGGATGCTAAAGATGAGGAAACTCTATCTGATTTTCAGAAAAAGAAGGCCAAGGGCAAAGCTTCAGTGAGTGCTACCAAAGGTGCTACCAAGAAGAGGATATCATCTGTGGTAACACCTGCTCCATCCTCTGTTCCTACTCGTTTCTCTAGTGATAATTCTGGTGATGAGATTATTCGAAATGAAGAGGATAAGGCTTTTCCAAAACCTTTTCTTACTTTGGAATTTTATAAGAAAGAAAACATGGAATTTTGGTTGAATAATTCGAGTAAGAGATTGTTAAAAGAAAAGCACATTGATGAGGGCCAGTTAGAAAAGGAAGGAATGGTTCAGTTTTTGAAGGACAGGAATTTTCTTAAAGCTAATAATCATGCTTCTGTGTTTGTTGAAAGTGTAGTGAGAAATTTCTTTGCTAACCTGCATGCTCATTTGGATGATGAAGGTTCTGAAAAATTTGGGAAAGTATTTGTTAGGGAAAAAGTTTATTCATTTACTCCAGTCCTAATTAACAAGGTTTTAGGCCTCCCAAATTTAGATGATGAGAGCATTAGGGTTAATAGGGATGAAATGGTCAAACTTCTCACTCACAACAAACTTCAGTCCTGGCCTTTAAAGGAAAAACTTCATGCTTCTAGGCTTACTTCTCTGTTTTCTGTGCTTCACAAGCTTTTCTTCTTCAATTGGCTCCTAACAACTAATGAACCTATTGTGACATTGGAGCATGCGAATGTTTTGTACAGATTGGGTAAGAATCTAAGGATTAACTTTGGAAGATTAGTGTTCAAACACTTAGCTTCATGGGGTAGAAAAAAAGAAATGAACATTAGCTTTTTCCCCTATCCTTCTTTAATCTTCAAAGTTTTAGTGTTTCAATCCTTGCCCATTGAAGCCTCTGATGTTTTCACCACTGAACCTGAGTACTATACCATTGATCAACAACTGAAAAAGGGTAAAAGGTATACAAAAGATCTTCCTTGGAACAAATCTGATGAAACAGCCTTTGTTCTTCCTAGTGCAATCTCACGTGATATCCCAAGTGCTTCCCCAGGTGCTGCCCCTAATACTTTTGCAGGAACTGATGCTGCAAGTATTCTGTCCAACATGATGATTCTTCTGGGCAACACTGGTCCATCAATCCCTAAGGCAACAGTGCTCAACTTTTTGCACAAACAGTCAAGTGCAATGGGAGGACTTGTTGAGGGTTGGGCTAAGGTTAAGCAGGCTACTGATGCTTTCATTGATGAAATTTCTTCCCAAACAGGGGGAGGATCTGCTGCTGCTGCAACTTCCGGGCGGTGCTCTTGCAGTGCTACCACCGATCTTGACCCAAGTGATGGTGGAAGTGATAGGGAAGGAGATCAGGAGGAAGATGAAGGAGAAGAAAGCTGAAACCTGAAGGTTGTTGAACCTGAAGGTTTATGTTGCCACTGTCTTGTTGGTGGCTGGGTTTGTGGTGTCCTAAAACAATTTCTTTTATTTTGGTGATGTGATGTGGTTCCCTAAACAATTTTCTTTTATTTTGTTTATGTTGGTTGCAAAACAATTTAGTTGGTCTGCTTAAAACTTTATCTGTTAGGATGTTTTGCTAGTTTGGATGATATTTTGCTACAATGGTTTATGGTTTTAGTTTAACTTAGTTTATTTCGAAAACATTTTAAAGTTTGAAATAAATTAGTTTTTGGTGATAAGTCATTATTTGGATTAGCTCCTTGATTAAGGGGGAGTTAATTTTCTTGGAGATATTATACTGTGTTTCTATGCTCTGTATATTTGTTTATAGACTAACCTTGCAGAACAGCAGCACATTAGGTTTGGAAAGAAATATCCAACTAGGGGGGAGATTGTTAGTGTAAACTGCAGGTGATATCATAGATGATTTCCCAAATTCCAGGTGATATCACAGATGATTTCCTGAACTGGAATTTATATAGTTGAATATTTCTTGTTTATTATTTAATGGACTAATGTGCTAATATAATCTGTATAGTCTATGATTTATGTTTATATTTCAGAGTGCAATAGCATCAAAGAAAGAGCTAGACATGTGAGAAATTTGGAAGGAAATGATTTATGTATTTTATGCATAAAAACGTAACTTTGGCAACAACAATTAAAACATGTGGAGACTTGGTCAAGGAGTTGTTGCTGAATAAAAGAAGAGTACAAGGTTGATAAATCTTGGGAGTACAAGGCGTGGAAGCTTGACTTGGAGATAAATCAACTCGGTTGCTATTTTCAAGGGAAGTAGGCGCATGAAGTGAGGAACAACCTCAACCACTCTCCCTACTCTCCCTCAACGTGCAAAACAGCCCCAAGGCTGTTTATTGAGTAGCCTTCATGTAAATTGAAGACTATAAATAAGCTTGGAAGGTTTCATTTGAAGATATGCCAAGAAAAGTTATTTTATACACACCTTCGAAAGCTTAGAGATAGAGTTCTTTGTTTGGTTCTTTTAATCCTTCCTCCCTTGTAATTTCGCACTTGATTACATTGGTATCAAGTTGTGTGAAGGCTAGGATAGGATTCCATTCTTTATCTCTTGTTCCATAGAGCTCAAATTGTTTTAGTCATAGGGAACATTTTCGGCTTTGTAAATTCATTTTAGTGATTATAAAGTCTTGCCTAAGAGGCACTCTCAAGTTATATTTATATAACTTAAGAAAAACAATTTTGGTGTTTTTTATTCCGCTGCAATCTCTTTTACAAAATTGTTTTATTTTTGAAGTGTGTGTGTGCTATCCCAAGTGCTATCGTTGGTGTTGTTATCACCTTGGATATCACTTGTGATTCTGGCCGTGACAATTTCAAAGACAATGATAATCTCAGGTACAAATGATTCAATGACACTACTATCGTGAGATTTAATCATGACACATATGACCATTGACCATGTCATAAATCTCATCGGTAGGTCATGTCCAATACTTGTTCTCTAGTAAGTATCCATAAGTGTAATGTGCATCACATGCATAACTAAATGCCTAGGGCATTACACCAAGAATCTCCCACTCGCACTAGGATCCATCTATGTATCGTATACCCATGAACCTCACATGACTATCATGCTTTGCTTGTGCGAGGGGCTTTGTAAACAGATCCCCAATGCTATCATCGGTTGATACTTTGCATATTTTAACGTCTCCCCGATCAACGAACTCTCGAATGAGATGGAAATGTCTAAGTATGTGTTTGGATCGCTAATGTGACCTTGGTTCCTTTGCTTGCGCAATGGCACCATTATTGTCACAATAAAGTTCCACCGGATTAGTGATACTTGGAACAACTTCCCAGTCACTATTGAACTTCTTGATCCAAACTGCCTCCTTAGCTACATCGGATGTCGCTATATATTCGGCCTCGGTTGTAGAATCGACTATAGTACTCTTCTTGGAACTCTTCCAACAAATTGCACCTCTGTTAAGCATAAACACAAATCCCGACTGCGATCGGAAATCGTCTTTGTCAGTTTGGAAGCTAGCATCTGTGTAACCTCTTACAAAAGATCTTCTTCCATCCCTCCAAAGACCAAGAACGCATCCTTAGCCTTCTTAAGTACTTAAGGAATGTCTTGACTGCCATCCAATGGTTCTCACCAGGATCATATTGGTATTGACTCGTCATGCTCAAAGCATACGAACGAACCAAGAATGCTTCTTATAGGATTGCTCGATGATCATCTTGATTATTGAATCAATATTCAATAATCAAAGCCAAAACAATGGAATTATTTGGGACCTTTTGATTTTCAATCAATAATCAAAATCTAGAGTTTCATAAACCTAGAACAATGATGTTGTGTGTGGTTTATGGCAGCCAAAGGATTGTATTTATATCATATATAAATCCCTAATCATATTAGGGTAGGAATCCTTGTCAAACCAAAACCAAATCGCCAAAGGAAACGTGGACTGACCAAAATTCGATCAGGGCACGACTCGTGCCACGAGTCGTTCTAGGAAGCCATGAATGACCCAAGCCAAATTCAAGTCGTACCACAAGTCGTGACAAAAATTGCACTCGTGTTGATCAAGGGAACGACTCGTGCCCATGGGCACGAGTCGTGCCCAATCCCACAAAGTCAACAAGTGAACGAGTCAATCCTTTGACACCCAAAACGCAGTCGTACTGGCCTGTCACCAGTCGTGACCCTTTGGCACGAGTCTTGACCCAAGGCACGAGTCGTGCTCCTGTTCACGAGCCGTGCCAAAAACCCAGAATTCCTATTTTCAGCCAATAATAAAATTTGTTCTTTGTGTGTGACCCAATAGGAATTATATTATGTTGGTAGTGAGTCTAAACATCGAGCTCACAAGACATAAGTGGTTTCTAGCAAAACATTATATCCACCCAATTAATATAACAACAAAGCTTGATTCCTCGATAGATCAAATGTCACAATCCCTTTATCCTCTGCAATTGAACATGAGTCATAGTCCATGTCAACTCACAATGTTCAATGCTTTCTCGATTCCGAATATGTTGATAATCCAAATGCATTTAATCTCTATCAAATGACAAATCCCATCTTGACTTATCATTCTTCCCTACAAGAATCCAATCGTGCCAACAAAGCCCTTATTGCTATCCGATTAAAGATAGTGTTAGACTATATCAAACACGATGCTCATCATGTGAAAGACGATGATAATCTCAGGTACAAATGATTCAATGACACTACTATCATGAGATTTAATCATGACACATATGACTATTGACCATGTCATAAATCTCATCGGTAGGTCATGTCCAATACTTGTTCTCTAGAAAGTATCCGTAAGTGTAATGTACATCACATGCATATAATCATCTCCGTGATTATTCATTACCTACTTATACTAGTTATTCACAATAACTAGGGACGCAGTTCAATATAATAAACATGTAAACATATAATGAACCAAATAAACTTTCTCTATAATAAATGATAAAGACGATTACATAGCGGTATTTAGTATAAGTCAAACATAACTAAATGCCTAGGGCATTACACAACCAGGTAACTCCTCTTGCCAGACAGGGTATTAGAGAAACTGGAGTTCATATTTATGAGGGACATGTCAATATACTTTAAAATGACTTGAGATTCCGTAAGGAGAGATAGAAACAACACGCACTACATGGTGATTGAGAGACCACACCACTTATCTGGTTACTCATTTGTAGTCGGTTGGACCCAGATAGCCGGACAAAATCTTCACACAGGTTCTAATAAGATCACAAGTGATCATGTTTTCATAGCCACATGCAGATGTAAATTGTTCAGCATTTTATCACTGTCAATGATAAATTCCGCATATATTATTTTTCCAGCAGTTGAAAGCAAAGACAATTATTTAACATAAACAACCTTCTTCTGTAGCTGTGTATGGCTTGCACACACAAGAAACTACCCTTTTAAGAACCAAAGAAGTCATTGATCTGGCAAGAAATTTTGAGGTATAAATTTCAGTAAATTGACAATACGAATATGAGTAAACACTCTCTCGTGGAAATAATCAATCAATATAAAAATAAATGGTTAGTGGGTGGTAATCAAACACTAATTTGCAAATATTTTCTGGATATCAACTACAAACACCCAACTTAGAACTTCTTTCGAGGATGGGATGAGAAACAACTAATGGGCTATTTAACATGGCTTCTAGCAAACAAGAAAAAAAATCGAATTTTGATGTCACCTACCAAAAATCCTCACTAAAAAACTTGGGATTAAACCTAGTGTAATTTTTTCATGGAATTCCCAATTGAAATATCTATGATATTATTAACACCATATAGAAATAATGCAGATTTAAAGGTTAGTTTCCATAGAAACAAACATGGAGATGGTCAAACATTTGATAGTAAATATGGAGTCATAACTCATGCTATATTGCTATGAAGAATGTAAAATTACAGGCACAAGCATGGTTTAGACAAATATACAAACACTTGGAGTGCACTGACTTAAGGGCTCATAGTACACACATAAACCATTACATTATTCCTCCAAATCCTAATCATAAAAAGAGTAAATATAGAAGAAGAGGTTAATAAGCAATAAACTTCTAGTTATCCTTTTTTGTCACTATGATTATCAAAGAGTGACATTCATAAAGTAAGCTCAAGATATGTGTATCGGTGTATGTAAACATAATCATAAAATCAATAGAGAAGGTGCCTAATATGGCTTAATAGAGCTTCTAACACATAACCGTATGGAAATCAAAGATTGATTTTTTAGGGAAATTAAAAGCCCTAATTTTTGAACTATCAAAGATGATGAACATACCTTGAATAAAAGCGATCGCCACATTCAGGGAAAGTACATAGTCGAAAGAGAAATCTTGAGAGGCGTCGCCATTGAAGGAGAATAAGAATCGTCGTCGTCCAAGGAGAGGTCGAGAGAGTAACCACGAGGGAGAGATCGTTGTTTGGCCAGAGAACTGCCGAAGGGAAAGGGTTGAGTTTTTTATCTAGGTCGAAGGACTACTTTAGTTACCCATTTTTATTTTTTTTTAAATTACTTGTGCGCAGAAATTTTGTGAATTGGCTATAAGCAGGAGAATTAATTTTTTTGGTAACTTTTGGACAACGTTTTGCCAAAAAAATGTTGTCTAAAGTAGGTCAACCACAAAGTTTCTTAAAAAAATGTAGTTAAATAGACATTGTTAATAACAACGTTTTACCTTTAAACGTAGTTAATAGGTACAACGTTTGAGACAAAAACGTTGTAGTAAAGCGATTTAACAATGTTTATTTTAAAAACATTGTCATACAACAATAACCACAGCGTTTTTCATATAAACATTGTCTTAGGTTGTTCAACAACAACGTTTCTCAAAAAATGTTGTGCTTAAAACGTTGTGAATAAGCAATTTTCTTGTCATGCTTGTTCACGTTAAACAATGGTGCTTGAGAAAACACCCCAACCAAAAACAATACCAAACGCCAACCAGATTGTGATTACGCCCAACCTGCGCAGTGAGGTGCATATTCCCGCAGGATCGGGTATGGTTGGTGAAGCGCGCTCAGCAGATACTGAGTCAATGGTGCGACATAGGAGAAACGGTAGGCAAGAACCTTTGCCCCTCACTGAGGAGGAAGTCAGGGTGGAGGCAGAAAGAATTAGGGTAAACAACGAGTTGATACTCTAGATTCTCGCCAAAATTAATCAACTTGTGGAGATGAGGTAGGAGCCTACTGAGATCTTGCCTAACCTCATGGCGAGAACAGCTGGAGTTTGGAGATAGCCCGACGAGGGGACAGGCAGGTAGCCAAAGTACATCAAGGAGGGAGGATGGGCGGGAAGGTGATATAAACAGAGGGAGATCTGAGGGAGTATGCGGGAAGAAGAGGTCTCAGAGAATGGTTGAAGATGGGAAAAGGAAGAAAGTGTATTACCAGTCAGCTAACTCGTCGGGTTCATCTTATTACTACGAATATGATGGGGATGAGGTAAACAGTGGATCCACCATGGATAAGGCGCATAGGCCAAGTCGCTCTAGACATTCAAAAGGTAGATCCCGTCATTCATAAAGGTGCCATAAGGTGGAGGAACCCAATCGGCATGAGAAGGTAGAGAGAAAGGAGGAAGATCACTGGAAGAAAGAGATGGCTAAGCAGATTAGGGAATTAAAAGCGGGAAATAAAACTGTGGATGAGGTGGATTCTTGCTTGGTACCTTTTATGAAGGAAATTCAAAATGCTGATCCTGATCCCCTGTTTCATATGCCCTCATTGTCTGATTAGTCGGGAAGCACAAGGGCGAGAACCCACATTGGAGGTTTCGAGGTGACTATGTCTATTCTCACCAGAAAGGAGGCGACATTGTGTCGAGCGTTAGCTAGTACCTTGACTGATCATGATCTAGAATGGTTACTTGAGTAGCTGGCTGAGTTGATCACAGGCTATCAAGATTTTAAAAGGATGTTTTTGGCGAGATTCTGTGCCTCGAGAACTCAGCTAGTGAGGAAATAGGATTTATGCGGGATAAGGCAGAAAGCTGGTGAGGGAATAGCCAGTTACACTGAAAAGTTCATGATTGGCTAACCAGATTTCAGACATAGAGTAGAGCAACATTATTATGCTCTACAATGCAAGCTTACTGCCTGGCCACTTTAAGCGAGAATTAGGGATGAGGTTGCTTGAAACCGCTGGTGAGTTGTATGAGCGGGTTAGGGGATACTGTGGCGGTGATGATAATGATGAGGTTCCAGCAATTCCCGCATCAACTACGGCGGCAAGAAAGAATTCAAAGGAAAGGACTGAATATGTGAAGGAAGAAATGGATGGGCGCGAAGGAGGTCGCAGCGGGGGCCAAGGCGGAAGATGTGGTGGCCGCGGAGGAGGCCGTAGTCCTAGGAAGATTGTAAAATTTGCTAAGTTGAACACCAGGCCTAGCGAGATTCTAAAGTCGATACAATTGCCAGCGGTATTGCCCATGCCAGAATCTGGGGCAGCGCTCAAAGATCAAAATAATTTCTCCGAGTATCATCAGACAAAGGGGCACGCTACAGATGATTATTATAATTTGAAGAGGGTGGTCCAGATGAAAATTGATGGGGGAGAGTTAAAAGAGTACATTGAGAAGGAGGGAAAACAGGTGGGGCAAGAAGAAAGAAATATGATTGATGTCATCCAAGATCCAATTTCAAGTATTTCTCAACTCGAAAACCAAATCATGACCTTGTCGCACAGTTTCAATGTTCCAGAGTACCCGCCCAATGAAGAGAGAGTGATCAGTTTTTCGAGGTGAGAATTGGTGGTAACAGCAAGTCATGGAAAACAGCCAGTCGTGATAACTATTTATTCGGGAAATAACATTGTCCAACGGGTGTTGGTGGATTCAGGGGCAAGTTTCAACATTTTATACTACGAGGCATTCAAAAGGATGAATTATACAGAGGCAAATCTGATCCCCTACAATGGTTTCTTGGAAGGGTTTACAAACCATACGGTAAGGGTAAAGGGGACAATTGCTTTGGCCGTCAAGATTGGGGAAGGAATGTTTGCTAGAACTCGCACAGTGGAATTCATGGTAATCGACTTGCTATCTCCCTATAATGCTATCGTGGGAATCCCTTTTATGCACAATTTTGAGATTGTAGTATCTGTTCCCCATCAGAGAGTGAATTACCCTACCCCCAGCGGCATTGGATGTTTGAAAAGTGAGGCTATTACGGTTATCAGAAAAAAGAGAGAAATGCATAAGGGAAAGGCGGCAAGTTCCAGTTCATTGACGACCAAGTCTGCAGCTCGCCCATTAGACATTAACATGATTGCCACTAATGATGAGGAGATGGATTGGGAAGTGACAGAAAGTATGATGAATAACACAACAATCATAGCAGTGGCGACAAGTGTGGCTTTAGAAGGAAGAAAGATGGAGAAGAGCTGAAGAATGCAGGGTGAGTGGAAAATTTAAAGCGGTATTATCAGTAGTTTGTCGCCATTTTCAAGAATAGTAAAGGTTATGAAATTTGATATTTTAGAATAGCATGTTTTTGATATAATGCAAAAACCAAGTATGAATGAAATTTCTTGACATAATATCTTGCAAGGCTTGTCAAAATTTTAACTTTGTGTTAAATTTTTTATTGCATGAATTGATGGCGCAAACAAAACACGGACATCGCCAAGGATTGAAAGAACGAAGGGAGGTTGCCACCCTAGTAGGCACCCTCAAAGAAGGAATGTACCAAGGGAGGTTGCCGCCCTAGTAGGCACCCCCAAAGAGTGAATGTATGAAGGGAGGTTGACGCCCTAGTAGGCACCCCCAAAGAGTGATTATATGAAGGGAATGCCGCCCTAATAGGCACCCCCAAAGAATGAATGTATGAAGGTAGGTTTCCGCCCTAGTAGGTACCCCCAAAGAACGAATGTATGAAGGGAGGTTGCCGCACTAGTAGGTACCCCCAAAGAATGAATGTATGAAAGGAGGTTGCCGCCCTAGTAGGCACCCCCAAAGAATGAATATATGAAGGGAGGTTGCCGCCCTAGTAGGCACCCCCAAAGAATGAATGTATGAAGGAAGGTTACCGCCCTAGTAGGCATCCCCAAAAGAATAAATGTATGAAGGGAGGTTGCCGCCCTAGTAGGCACCCCAAAAGAATGTATGAAGGGAGGTTACCGCCCTAGTAGGCGCCCCGAAATATTTGATGTGATGATGGGAGGTTGCCTCCCTAGTAGGCACCCCCAAAAATTTGATGTGATGATGGGAGGATGCTGCCCTAGTAAGCACCCCCAAAATATGATGTGTTAAAGTGAGGTTGCCGCCCTAGTAGGCACCCACAAAATATGAAGGCCAGGGAGGTTTCCGCCCTAGTAGGCACCCCCAAAAGATGAAGGCCAGTGAGGTTGCCGCCCTAGTAGGCACCCACAAAAGATGAAGGCCAGAGAGGTTGCCGCCTTAGTAGGCACCCCCAAAAGATGAAGGCCAGCGACGTTACCGCCTTAGTAGGCACCCCCCAAAAGGCCAGGGAGGTTACCGCCCTATTAGGTACCCCCAAATGATGAAGGCCAGTGAGATTGCCGCCCTAGTAGGCACCCATAATATATGAAGGCCAGGGAGGTTGCCGCCCTAGTAGGCATCCCCAAAAGATGAAGGTCAGGGAGGTTTCCGCCCTAGTAGGCACCCCCAAAGAAAGGAAGAAAATCAAAGATGATGAAGGCAAGGAAAAAAAATATCACTTGAAAGACAAGTAAGGAAAGATACGAGAAGCGACACTTGGGAGTAAGGCTGCCTAAAGACAAGCCTCACTCTTTTGAAGGGAGGAGTATGTATAGGGAGATAAAGGTCGTAAATAGGATCTTTGATAAACTATCAAATCAAAATAAAGCAGGCAATACAAAATAAACATTCAGAGCAGATTAAAGAAAGCAAAACAGTAATTTCAAAGAAGGAAAGCATTTATAAAGGTTGGAATCAAAGTCAAAGTCGCAAACCGCGACAATCAAGTAGCAGAAAGCAGTAAAGATGGAAAGTAAAATGTTTAATACAGACCAGAATCAAATGTAAAGTTATTCTAAATGTTTGAAACATCAAATGTTCAAGGGCAAGATGAAGCAGGGACAATTGGAGCGGCTTGGGCAGCTAGAGCAGCCCTGGCAGCATTCTTGGCATCTTTTAACACTTTGTTCTTTTCATCAATGAGATCAGCCCACAAAGTTAGGGCATCATTCTCAGCCACCGCGGGAACCTCCTAGATCGTTTTTCCCAAAAGTTTATTTTCGGCAGCAAGTTCGGCGAGCTTATCTTCTTCTTAAGGGACAAGGGAATAGCTTAAGCGAGAAAAGTCATTGTAAATAGGCTCAGAGCCCCATTTGGCAATTAGCTCAGGAGTGATGGCAGGGATCTCGTTGGAACTAGCCGCTGCTGATCGCATTGCTTGAATTAGAGCTTTGTTGTATAGCTCCATTGATTCATGTTCTGCTATAGCTTGCGCGTCAGGGACTTCCTTCTTTAGTTGAGCAATTAAGTTATCTTTCTCAAGATCGCTCTCCCTAAGCATGGAAATTTCAGCTTCCAAACGTTTATTCTGCTCTTCCAGGCCCAACTTCAGAGTCTCCATCTTGCCTCTCAATTCCTTTTCAGTCTGGTCATAAGCCTTAACGGCCTCATCAACTTTTGCTTTTTCAGCTTAGATAGCGGCGACATCCTGTTCCCATTGAATGAATTTCTTTTTGTACCTCTCCTTATCAGCTAGAGCCCGCTTGCGAGATTTCGCGCTGGATTCCAATTCAGAAGTTAAATTGTGGCATCTGTTCCTTAGGCCGTAGAGAGTACTTGAAATCTGTTGAAAAAGGAATAAAGTTCGAATGAGATAGTGAGAAGCAAAGTAGATATATTGGCGAAAAGCATAGCGACTTACACCACAGAGCTGATGAACGACACAGTTAACCGAAAGATCCTCATCCTGCTCCTCAATCTCTGCGACTTGCTGCTGGGTACTGGAACGTTGGATGATGCCGCCCCCAAGCATGCTATAGTTGGGATCTATGGAGTGAACATCAAGGCTTGGCAATGTGGGAATGCTCCCAATTTCATTACTTAGCTCAAAGAGGCCATCCTCATCAGAAGGCATTTGAAATCCTTCTTGTAGCCAGATCACAACTTTGAAGCCGCTAGCTTCAACGGAGGCACCTTCATCAGTAGTGGAAGGAAGTGAGGTCTCAGATAGGCGAGCTCTCTTAGCAGGGTGGGAATCAATTTCTTTGTTCAGGGTGGAATCAGTTGGGTCAGTGAAGGGGAAGGTTTGATCATCTTCAGTAGTGGAAGGAAGTGAGGTCTCATATAGGTGAGCTCTCTCAGCCTTCTCGTGTGCAATTGCCTCAGAATCATCCCCGTAGATAGAAATGGGGACTTCAAGTTCAGCAGTTTTCAGAAGATTAGCCTGCTTTGTCTCAGCAAGTCGCTTGCAGCGACCATCAGTACGTGAGAAAGCTTCTAGCCTCTCTGAAAGACTCATGGATCTGAATTATGCAAAGTCATGAATTTGTTAACAAAGGAGACGTAAAGAGAATCAAGATGAAAGTTAGGTCAAGGGCGAGAAGCATACTATAGACTTCAAACATTGCATTGCAACATCGACCTTCTTGTTGACAAGGTCAACATTTCGAAGCAAAGCAATTCCCAGAATGAACCTCCCAACTAGGATAAGGAATAGTGTGAATAATGGGGATGCAGGATTCATCCCTTGGGAAAGTAAAATCAGGAAGTCCCACTTTTCACAGCAATGATGGGCAGGAAAGAATCTCTCTCCAAGAGAATAGGATTCCATGGAAGTCCTCTTGGATCCTTGGGACAAGATGGGAAGGGGAGTTCAAACAAGAAGTAACAACAACCACTTCACATCATTTATGTAGGAAGATGTATGTATGATTGAGTTTTGAGTAAGGAAGAACAAGGGTATTACCAATGTTTCTTGAACTTGAGTGTAGGGTTTGAAGGTTTCAAAGGGTTAGAAGTGGTTTTAGGATGGATTAGAGGATGAATATGGTGTGGAATTTGAGTTTTGAAGGTGTAAATGGTTGTTTGTGGGTGGATTTGGGCAGAGTGACAGTAGGTTTACGTATTTTTTGGGCCTTTTTTCTCTATTTTAAACTTAGGGAGAAGGGGGGTATTTATAGGTTGTCTGGATGCTGATCTTATCCGCATGGACAAGATTGTAGGTGCAATCTTGTCCACGCGGATGACCCAAGCAGGCGTGCTTGAACAATGCAGAAAAGCAGTTTTGGCCTTTTGTTCTTGGTCAATATTCCATTTTATTGGGAATGACAGACTTCCAGAGAGGTAATTTTCCATTTTTTATTCCAAAGGGGTCCTTCCTCATTCAAATTGTCAAAATAATGTCCAAAATGCCCCTAAATGATTATACATCATTAATTTAGGCTGACAAAACATTAACGACCTAGATTGGGGTACTTACAGTAGCCCATCAACGATGGTACTTCCAGGGGAAGTGGGGTCGTCGACAAAGTGAGGATCCCAATCTGGCAAACGTTGCCGAGATGGGCGAGGAGGTGACCAAGGCGGTCGAATGGATGGACCCTTAACAAAAGGATTCCTACGTATCCCTTGTGGGAATCAAGTCGGTCGTAGTTCAGGTCTTATGGGGGAAAGGAGCGGTCAAACGAATGGACCTCCCATCGTATTTTCGTTGTCGAAGGTAGATTCGACTAATGAAGGCGTTGCCGAAGGAAGACTCGACTTAGCGAAAGTGTTGCCGAAGACTGACTCGACTTAGCAGAAGCATTGCTGAAGACAGACTCGACTTAGCGAAGGCGTTGCCGAAGACCGACTCGACTTAGCGGAAGCATTTTCGAAGACAGTCCCGACTTAGTGGAAGCGTCGCCGAAGACTGACTCGACTTAGCAGAAGCGTTGCCGAAGACTGACTCAACTTAGCGGAAGCGTTGCCGAAGACAGTCCTGACTTAGCGGAAGCGTCATCGAAGACTGACTCGACTTAGCAGAAGCGTTGCCGAAGACAAACTCGACTAAGCGGAAGCATTGTCGAAGACTGACTCGACTTAGCGGAAGCGTCTATACCTAGATTGAGACTTAGTTCAGGAGTATGAACTTAAGTTGAGGCTCGGTTCAGGAATATGAACCTAAATTGGGACTTAGTTCTGCAGTATGAACCTAAGTCGAGGCTCGGTTCAGGAGTATGAACCTAAATTGGGACTTAGTTCAGGAGTATGAACTTAAGACGAAGCTCGGTTCAGGAGTTTGAACCTAAATTGGGACTTAGTTCAGGAGTATGAACTTAAGTCGAAGCTCGGTTCAGGAGTATGAACCTAAATTGGGACTTAGTTCAGGAGTATGAACTTAAGTCGAAGCTCGGTTCAGGAGTATGAACCTAAATTGGGACTTAGTTCAGGAGTATGAACTTAAGTCGAAGTTCGGTTCAGGAGTATCAACCTGAGGGAGAGTATTTGAAGGCATTCTCGCTGGGGAAGATTCGGGCTTATGATAACTGTCGGGAAAAAGGGTGACCGTATTGGTCAAGTGGTTGGACCTATAGTAGGCTACCTACGTATCCTGGATGGGAATCAAGCCTGGACGTAGTTTGAAAACTGCTGGGGATGGGTGTTTTTGGTGTGGGCTTACAATGATGGCCGGGGTTGAAAACGAGGAAGGAAATGGACTTCCGGTAGGTTTTCGTTAAAGGACGGGCTTACGATGACGGCCGGGCTTGAAAACGAGGAAGGGAATGGACTTTCGTTAGGTTTTCATTAAAGGACGGGCTTACGATGATGGCCGGGCTTGAAAATGAGGAAGGGAATGGACTTCCATTAGGTTTTGTTAAAGGACGGGCTTACGATGATGGTCGGGGTTGAAAACGAGGAAGGAAATGGACTTTTGTTAGGTTTTCGTTAAAGGACGGGCTTACGATGACGGCCGAGCTTGAAAACTAGGAAGGGAATGGACTTCCGTTAAGTTTTCGTTAAAGGGCGGGCTTACGATGACGGTCGGGATTGAAAACTAGGAAGGGAATGGACTTTCGTTAAGTTTTCGTTAAAGGACGGGCTTACGATGATGGCCGGGGTTGAAAACGAGGAAGGGAATGGACTTCCGTTAGGTTTTCATTAAAGGACGAGCTTACGATGATGGCCGGGCTTGAAAACTAGGAAGGGAATGGACTTCCGTTAGGTTTTCGTTAAAGGACGGGCTTACTATGACGGCCGGGCTTGAAAACCAGGAAGGGAATGGACTTCCGTTAAGTTTTCGTTAAAGGACGAGCTTACGATGATGGCCGGGGTTGAAAACTAGGAAGGGAATGGACTTCCGTTAAGTTTTCGTTAAAGGACGGGCCTACGATGACGGCGCGGGGTTGAAAACTAGGAAGGGAATGGACTTCCGTTAAGTTTTCGTTAAAGGACGGGCTTACGTTGATGGCCGGGGTTGAAAACTAGGAAGGAAATGGGCTTCTGTTAGGTTTTCGTTAAAAGACGGGCTTACGAGGACGGCCGGGGTTGAAAACTAGGAAGGGAATGGACTTCCGTTAAGTTTTCGTTAAAGGAGTTAACTACCTGTTAACTGGGGATCTGAATGCAGAGGGGCAGGAATTAAAAGGGAAAAACAGGAATTTCGCCCTGCAATCTTATCCGCGCGGATAGGACCAGCAGGGCGCTTGGTTCAAAAAGACAGACAGCCATGTCTGTCTTCCCCAAATTTCAAAAGACAGACGAGAGAAAGAGAGAAAACAGAGGGAGAAAAACACCATTGTTGCTCATTTTCTTCGCTAAATCCTTCAAAATCAAGGCTATGGAGCAAAGGGGAGGAGCTCGTGGAGTCCGTCGAGGTCGGGTTAGTCGAGAGGCGTCGGAGAGGAGGCTGGAGTTGGTGGGAATGCACCGCCATTACACGCTCTCGCAATCGATGAATGAGGAGTTCTATCCAGATATGTGGCAACATTGGACCAGCCACCGACGAGGATCTCCGCATGGTATGATACTCAATTTTGGTTATTTTGTTGATTTTTTGTCAAAATTGGTATATGTTAGACTTAGGGCTTTGAATAAACAAAAATTGGGCCTTTTGTTTATTTTGCCATGAAAAATTGAAATTGATGATGCATGTGCTTAATTGAAGTTGTGGGTAGAAAGAATATGCAATTTGTTTATGAAAAACATGAGTAATTTGCATAATGTAAAAACAAAGTGGTTACAAATTTGCCGAATTTGGAACGGACTCTTGCGTAAGAGATTTGTTGTTTTTTTTGTGGTGAAAATTTGCTTTTGTCAATGCATGCTTGATGACGTGATGCACGAATGTGAGAAAGATGCGTGCTATGTGAAAATGTACAAATTTGACGAATTTGGGACGGACTCTTGTATAAGAGATTTTGAAAATTGAATTTGTAAAATGAACAAAAATTTGCCGAATTTGGAACGGACTCTTGTATAAGAGATTATGAATAAAAATTGCATATGTAAAATGAACACAAATTTGCCGAATTTGGAACGGGCTCTTGAATAAGAGATTTTGAATAAAAAATAGCATTTGTAAAATGAACACAAATTTGCCGAATTTGGAACGGACTCTTGAATAAGAGATTTTGAATGAAAATTGAATTTCAAAAATGAACACAAATTTGCCGAATTTGGAACGGACTCTTGAATAAGAGATTTTGAATGAAAATTGAATTTCAAAAATGAACACAAATTTGCCGAATTTGGAACGGACTCTTGAATAAGAGATTTTGAATGAAAATTGAATTTCAAAAATGAACACAAATTTGCCGAATTTGGAACGGGCTCTTGAATAAGAGATTTTGAATGAAAATTGAATTTCAAAAATGAACACAAATTTGCCGAATTTGGAACGGGCTCTTGAATAAGAGATTTTGAATGAAAATTGAATTTCAAAAATGAACACAAATTTGCCGAATTTGGAACGGGCTCTTGTATAAGAGATTTTGAATGAAAATTGTGAGAAAAGAATGTGTGTAGGAAAATGTGTCCAAAAATGGCACGGAGTTTATTTTCTTTCTTTTCTGTTCTTTTGTCGTTCATATTACCTTGGCAATTTTGATGACATATTTGTGTTGTGTCTATTTTCAGGAGAGAGGTGATATCATCCAACGCAAGTTGGACAAGCTGAATACGCGGGGATCCGTGGAGGCGGTTGTCAGGCTTTGGGATGCCTTGCCCACGGCTGGTAGGGCAGGTTATCGGAGTCCTCGCCAGCTCGTGGTGGCTTCTAATCTTTACAGTTTTGTATAGAACCTGAGAGGGGTGGCTGGATTGCATAAGAGCAAGGGGCTCTTATTGGCACTGGCGGAGTACTGGTGGGATGTTACCCACACTTTTCACTTCTTCTGGGGGGAGGCTACCGTGACCCCTACCGATTATGCCGCTATTACTGGCATGTCCTTTAAGGGGCTCAGCTTGGAGTGGCACGACGGGTATACGGATGCGGAGCTGATGAATCTGCTGGGGATTGTCATTATGCCGCTGAAGGGGATGGGCATGGAGTATGCCGTGATCTAGGCTAAGATGGTCGATAGCATAGCTCGATACGAGAGAGGGGACCAGACCATCACAGCTGAGCAGATCGCTCGATACTTCTTGTGGTTCGCCCTTTCCAGCACTCTGTTAGGGCACGCGGAGAGCACTGCTATGTTCGCCTTGTTGGGGTCTTTGGCGGACATAGACTGGATAGATGAGTACGCCTGGGGAGAGGCGGGCTTGGCGGAGTTATACTTCGCACTGGACAGATACAGCAGGAAGGCGTCCACCTCCCTGACCTGCTTCGAGTTCCCGCTGGAGGTACATTCGCTTTCTTTTCCTTTACCCTTCGTACATATTGTATATGCACTTTCGATTTTTTTACGGGTCTCATTTGTTGGATGCAGGTTTGGGCCTTGGAGATTTTTGGCTGCGCCTTGTGGGAGCATGTCCAGGGGGAGGCTTTTGCATACCCGGCGATGCTTTGGTGGACGAAGGACGCCCGGGTGAAGAGGACTAGCCGAACCAGGATAAAGATGCGGTACAGTGATGCGGTGCCATCTTTGAGGATGGAGACTAGTGCTAGGGTTAATTTTTACCCTTGGAGCTAGTTTGAGGTGGACCAACTAGGTGGTGCTGAGCGCTAGACGAGCCAGAGTTGGATCATGCGGGGACTCACCTGCGATGTCTACTATTTGGGGGAGAGGGTGACGAGGCAGCATGGTCTGGACTTGGCTGCTCTAACGCTGGCTGAGCCTCCGACTGACATGATGTTTTCCCGGGAAGGGTCAGCGAACTGGGATTGGTTCAGAGGTAGGCGGCCTGCCTTGGAGTATGTTACTCAGGAGCCCTATCAGGCATTCGTGGTACACAGGCTGAGGACACCTTAGGTGTTGGTGAGGGAGGGGGATTCGGTAGTGAGGATCCCTCGGGCAGATTTTTCGTATACCTAGGATGGGGTTAGGATGAGGGCGCAGATACCCCTCCCAGCGGTGATGCCTCGAGCTTTCCGGCCTCGACCGAATGCTCAGGTATGTGCTGATCGCTATCTGGTTATTTTAGTTTTGTACTTCTTTCGTCATTGTTTCGACTGTTTTTTAATGCTTTTGTTTTTTCTTTGCAATACTCATCCCGGGTTGTGGATCGACTTTTGCGCCAGGTCATCGGGGCGAAGAGGTTTATTCGTAACCTCATGACGTGGGGGAATGTTCGAGGCTCGGAGAGGGCGGCACGACTGGGGTCTAGTGCCTCTATGCGAGAGAGGTCCCCCATTCCTGCCAGCGAGACTGTGCCAGGCAGGAGAGACTCCTCGCACTCAGCCTAGGGGGTCGACGGACATTTCTCCTTCCGGTTATATGGACAGGATCGTGGAGTTTTCCCGGGACCATATTATCTATGGAGGCATGGAGGGACCGGTCTTCGTACAGGGCAGGACCGGCGAGGGTTCTTCTTCTCATAGCAGTGGTTACGGTGCTTTTGAGCCGCAGGGAGGTTATGGGACTCCCTTACAGACCCAGGGCACATACGGCCAGAGTTCCGATGCCTTCTCCTTCGGGTATGACTTCTTCGCCGACATTGGGGTGCCGTATCGGGGCATGCCGGCCGATCCCGAGGACCGATATTCTCATGTCGAGGAGGATGACATAGAGCCGGAGATGGCTTTCACGGAGGCAGCGGCGGAGGGGCCGAGCACGGCTCAACGAAGGGTGCGGAGGCGCGACAAGGAGATTTCCAGGGAGGAGGATCCTATTCCTGATTCGGACAGTGATTCCGATTGATTGTACCTGTTAGGGCAGAGAGAGACAATATGTATGCACATTTTTGTTTTTTTTTATGTTAGGAATGTAACGACTACATTTTATTTTACTGAGTATTTTTGTATTTTTTGGGTTTTGTTAATTTTGTACTGAATGCAAGTTGCACGAGCCCGGTTTTGTGTTTTTTGGGGACAAAAGAGGGATCTTTGTGGGGATTTTGAATGAAAATCATGGGGAATGAGCATATTCTCATGTTTGGCCGTTTGAGGAAGGATTTCCTCATTTGGGCAAGCAGATTTCATTATTGTCAAAAAAGTTTTTGGACTGGGGAACGATCTTATCCGCGTGGATGAGATTGAGGCTGCAATCTCATCCGCGCGGACAAGGGCAACACCTGGCAGGTTCATTTAAATTTCACCTCAGGCTGGGTTTTCATCACTTAACTTCATCTTCTTCTATGTTCTTTCTGAAATCACGACCCAAAACCATAGAAAGCCATGGAAAACATGAAAAATTCTCCTAAATTGCCAAAAGAGTTGCAAATGATCTTCTTTGACAAGTTCAAGGAATGGTCTCGGGAAGTCATGCATGGGAATAGGGCTTTCTTTGAAGAGAGATACAATATCAAGTCTCTATGGTCTCTCATGGAGCTCGTTCCGGATTATGACTTGATGAGAGCTTCTGCCACATTCTGGGACACTCGAAGGCATGTCTTTTGCTTCTCCTACAACGAAGTGTTTCCCACCATTGAGGATTTCAGGGCGTTACTTGGAGGGCCCGAGGTGGAGGAGGTTGCACTTCCCTTACCCGGAGGGATGTCTTTTGCCAACAAATTGTCCAGTTTCCTTCGAATTTCTCCGGAGGAAGCTCAAGGTATGATTCGAGGACATGACTATTTTGACATTTCTGGTCTCCCGGATAGGTTTAGGGGCTTGGGTGTTGTTGGTGATTGTTATTGGGATGCCTTTGCCCTTTGTGCAATCGGGTCCCTGTTTATGGTTTGCTCCTTTGGGACTGTTAGACGTTGTTGTGCACTGCCGATCGGGCCGGGATATAGTTCCCTTGATCTTGGGAGAGACCCTTCATGCTATTGACCGATTGGCTGTCGGGAAGCGGTACATGCACGGGGGAAGCCCGTTTCTGTTATTGATGTGGCTGATGGAGAGGCTGGGGGTCCTGCGAGAGGCTCCTCTTGCATTCAGGCCATGGACATTTTCCAAGAGGGGAGTTACAGTTGAGATTGAGGATCAGGCCTCGTGGGAGCGCTGGATGGCTCAGCGTCATACCCAGGACATCCGATGGTGGATTCCACACTGGCAGATAGAGACTAGGAGGACGATCCAGGAGGGATCTCATGTAGTCATGCTTACGGGGCTTAGTTGGTCTACCTTTTACATCCCAGCTTTAGTTCTCAGGAAGTTTGGGATGGAGCAGGTACCTTTGGAGGGCTGCGATGATATTGCCAACCGGGTGGTGATGTCTGTCTTTATGGATGATTCATCTACATTACCCTTCTTTTACCGAGTATGGAGGTCTCATGCTTTTCCTCCTGTGGTCCTTCTCAAGCATTCGGAAGGTATTTATCTGTCCACTTGGTACTTGGATTGTTACGAGGGACATATGGGGGAGACTCAGGTGGCTCTTATGAGGAGGCGTGATGTCACGACCCTAAAATCAGGCACTATTTTAGCACTCGTTGAGCACATGGGGTTCGGGTGGTAGTATTTCATTTTTTTTTTGCATTTTATGCTACTAGTTGATTTTTTGTGTTCAATTATGTTTTTAACAATTTTGGTGAAGTTAGGATGAAAAGGAATTAACTTTAATGCTAAAGGGTTTAAATGGAATAAAATATAAAGTGTATAATGATTTTATAATAATTGGAATTTTTAATAAAATGATTCTATGTGTTGAGGTGCTTAGTGGTAAAGATTTATAGTTAAATGTGTTAGTGTTGTGCTTTGAATCTTAGAGGAGCCTTAGTGTAATTATTTGATAATTATCCATGGGAATTTATCAAAGGAACCCTCACTTCCTTCTTCCTCAGTAATTCTCTTGCCAAAAAGCCATGGAGACCAACCCCTAGCTTCTTCCTTCATAAACTTATTCCCACTTCATTACTTGTTCGTTTTCAAAACGAATTTCAGATTCTTGTTCATGGCGGCGAGGAGATCGTTTAGAGCCGCTCAAATAAATATTCCATTTTTTCACCATTTAGGTAAGTTATTATGACTTTCTTCCCAAAATATGTTCATGTTATGATTATTGATGTTTTGATATAGCCTAAATGGTTTTGGGAATTTTTGGAATATATTTTCTTGAATTTAAGTGGTAAATGAAGAAGTTGAAAGTTAATTGGTGATTTACTTGGTGAAGAAAGTTAAATAATAGTAGCAAAGGTGAAATTAGGGTTGAAGGATTTGATATGGGTTGTTGCATGGATCACTTGACTTTGTTCTTGAGTAACAAATGTTGTGAAGTGAGGTTAATGCCTTAGATATGGAGTAAAATGAGTATGTAATAGTTTAGTACCATTTTGGAAATGTTTGGTACTGGTTTATGGTACTTCAAAACAGAGTATTTTGTTTATGACTTTTGGTTTTGGCATATTGCTGATGTACTGAATCTGGTATCTGATTTTGGCCTTTGCACGAGTCGTGCCAAGGGCACGAGTCGTGCCCTTTTCCCAGTCGTGATAACGACTCGTGAAATGGTTGTCACTATTGCTGATTGAATTGGGAACTAAAAGGCACGAGTCGTGCCAATGGGCACGAGTCGTGCCCTGTTCTGTCAACCTTGAACCATTTTTGGAGCTGTTTAAACCTATTTAACCTAGAACATAATTGAACCATCTTTAATTAAGATTAAAGTAGAACACTTTAGCTAACTAATGATGCCTTAATTGGTCAAAATGGAATTGTGGAAGTAGTTTAAATATTGTTCGAAAAGTGCTTGATAACCTTGATTTATTCCTTAGCCAAAGTGAATCCAACTTGGTAAATGGAACTTGGACCTTGATAGAGGTTATGTATTATTGCCTATTGATTATGTAGGGCTAGTGTATGATACCTTGTTGCCTTACTTAAGTTCATATGCATTGATATTACTATACATAGTGTATGAAATGAATGTTGCACTATGGTATTGATTGAACATGAGTATTGCTTAACCATGTTGATATATTCTTATCCCTTTGGTGGATATCATTTCAAGTATCTATTATGTGCTTGAATTTGTGTTAATCAGCTGATGTTTAGGGGTATAACGGAATACGATCAATTATGGAAAGTGTGACCTAATGTGATCGGATTACGTTATACATGTGACTGTCCCCTTCTGTGGCCACAGATTGGGGTTATATCATCTGTATTGAGCCAAAAGCCTTACAGAGTTGCTAGTATCTTATATGGTTCCCTAAAAAATGGGTCTTATAAGATGTGAATATGCTCAAGCAGTTCACGATTGAGTGGAGTTTTATCTCCCGATGTTGTACGACTTATTAGTCAGACGAGAAAAGGTAAACAAAGGTAATGTAATGTGTTTACGGCTTTTCCAATGTGTTATATGCACCTTGTATGTGTTGCATCTTACTTGGCATATTTTTGCATTCATAATAGCTTATTGAGATTTATTCTCACCCTTCTCCCTTTAATGTTTTAGATGGGTCTGAGACAGGAGGACCCGGCCAGTGAGGACGGTGTAGAGTTTGTACTTGTATTTTGGGTTGTCGGGTATGTTTATGTTCTAGATGGGTTGTATTTTGGTTTAGCTCCTTGTTGGAGTTGATGTATATATAACTTTGTTTCTAACTTAAACTTTGGAAACTTTTGTAAATGTTATAACTAAGTTGGTTTGGAAGTTAGTTCATGTTTTATCCATTTTTCCTCCAAGTGGAGATGACCCCAAGTTAAAGGTTGAATGTTAAAGTTAAAGTTGTATTCTTTTCAGTTAAGTCCAATGTTTTCAAAAATGTACAGGTGGTCTTTAATTAGTTTGGACTCTTCGATTCGGGACACGTGTTAGGTTCCAGGTTGGGGTGCCCACAGTTGGTATCAGAGCCTCGTCTAGAGGTCAAGGGTAGATGTCTAGTTTAAGGGCTAGTGTGTGATAACTGACGTCGAGTGTTTGATGCAGGTGTTTGTTTCAATGGCTGGGAATGAGGATGATCAGCATCGGGCACAGGGGAATGTTGGTAATGAAGGGGGTAATGGCAATCCGAATGGAGAAATGTTGGACATGTTTAGGGTCTTCTTACAGAACATGGCAAATCAAGGTAGAGCTCAACAACAACTAGAAGGGAGGCAAGGGCACGGACTTAAGAAATTTGTGAAGATGACACCTCCAAGTTTCAATGGTGATCCGGATCCGGTGAAGGCAGAGAGGTGGCTTGAGGCAATGAACAAAATCATCGCAGCAATGGAGAGCGCAGATGATGAAAAGGTAAGGTGCGCTGTCTTCAAGTTGGAGGGAGCGGCGGAGCATTGGTGGCACATAGTCAAAGACAGTTGGGACCGAGATCATACACCGCAGACATGGGAGAACTTCACCCGCAAGTTCCGGGACCATTTCATTTCGATGGTGACAAGAGACAGAAAAGAAATGGATTTTCTTAGATTGGAGCAAGGAACAATGACAGTGGCACAATACTCAGCCAAGTTTACGGAGCTAGCTCGCTATTGCCCACATTTGGTGCCGGAAGAAGAAAGACGGGTATATAAGTTTGTGAAGGGATTAAGGTTGGAATTCAAGAAACAGTTATTGACTCACGACTTCACTGACTTTCAAGCGGCGGTGAACCGAGCCTACCAGATCAAGAACGACATTGAGGAGCATAAAGGCAAGTCAGAAGGTGGAAGTGGAAGTAAGCAAAGATTTCAAGGTCAAGGTTTGGGTCAAGGTAGAGGACAACCAAGGTTTTCAAATCCGGGTGTAGCCAGAGGCAGAATTGTGGTGACTCCAGTAGCTCGTACTCCTTCAAGATCGTCCGGGATTGTTTATGGTTTTTGTAAGAAACTGGGTCACTCAGAGGATAGGTGTTGGAGCAAGCTTGGAAAGTGCTTAGAATGTGGAGGAGATGGCCACTTTCGAAATAATTGTCCCAAGCTTCGAGGGCAAGCTTCTGGTAGTGGACAAGGTGGATCACGAGGAGGAATCAAAAGAGACAATGAAGGAAAGCCTAAGGATAAAGTTCAGGGCCGAGTGTTTGCTCTAGGAAGAGGGGAGGTTGATCCTAATGCAGTCATTAGAGGTATTGTCCCTGTCTCAGGAGTCAAGGCCCGTATTCTTATAGATCCCGGGTCTTCCCATTCCTTTGTGGCGTCCCATTTTGCATTTGCATTGCATAAATTACCTGATTTTATGCCTTATGTGCTCGAGGTTTTGACTCCTATGGGAGAGTGCCTCGCTTCTTTTTTGATATACAATGGTTGTGATGTGTCTATTGGTGGGCATGTATTGCTAGCGGATTTGGTAGAGTTACAAATCCGAGACTTTGATGTTATTCTTGGTATGGATTGGTTGAGTCATTACCATGCCTTGGTTGATTATCGTAGGAAGAAGGTCTCATTTGCTATACCTGATAGGCCTACTTTTGTGTTTGATGCCGTCAAGTCTATGTTTGGTATTCATGTCATTTCTGCTTTAAAAGCTAGAAAAATGTTATCTAAAGGGTGTGCGGGGTATTTGGCTTATGTGGTAGATTCCAGTAAGAAATCCCCTGATTTAGTTGATGTCCCTATTTTTAATGAATTTGGTGATGTGTTTTCTTCCGAGTACTCTATGCCTCCGGATCGTGAGGTAGAGTTTTGTATTGATTTAGTGCCCGGTACTTCACCTATATCTAAGGCTCCTTATAGAATATCTCCTGCTGAATTGAAAGAGTTGAAGACTCAGTTGCAAGAGTTGTTAGACCGGGGGTTTATCCATCCCAGTGTGTCACCGTGGGGAGCTCCGGTTTTATTTGTCCGAAAGAAAGATGGTACCTTGAGATTGTGTATCGACTACCGTCTGTTGAACCAAGCGACTATCAAGAACAAATATCCTCTCCCGCACATTGATGACTTGTTTGATCAGCTTCAAGGTTCCGTTATTTACTCAAAGCTTGATTTGAGAAGCGGATACCATCAGTTGAAGATTAGACCTGATGACATTTCCAAGACAGCTTTCAGAACTAGATATGGTCACTATGAGTTCGTGGTTATGCCTTTTGGGTTGACAAATGCTCCGGCCGTATTTATGGATATGATGAACCGTATCTTCAAGCCATACCTTGATAGCTTTATTGTGGTGTTCATCGACGATATTCTTGTCTATTCCAAGTCCCAGGAGGAGCATGAGACTCATTTGAGGATTGTTCTTTCTCTTCTTCGTGAGAAGCAACTGTTTGCCAAGTTCAGCAAATGTGAGTTTTGGCTAGAGCAGATATCTTTCTTGGGGCACGTGGTTTCTAGTTCGGGGATATCCGTTGATCCTTCCAAGATTGAAGCCATTGTCAATTGGAAGCAACCTTCAACTGTGACAGAAGTTCGTAGCTTTCTTGGGTTAGCGGGGTACTACAGAAGGTTTATAGAAGGTTTCTCTCGCATTGCAACTCCGTTAACTAGATTGACTCGGAAAGATGTATCTTTTGTGTGGGATTCCAAGTGTGAAGCTAGTTTTGAAGAGTTGAAGAAAAGGTTGACATTAGCTCCTGTTCTTACCCATCCAGATGGTTGTGAGAACTTTGTTATTTTCAGTGATGCCTCGAAGGAGGGCTTGGGATGTGTGTTAATGCAAAGTGGGAAAGTGATTGCTTACGCTTCTCGGAAGTTGTCACCGGCTGAACAGAACTACCCTAGTCATGACATGGAATTGGCTGTGATTATCTTTATGTTGCACAAGTGGAAGTATTATCTTTATGGGGCGAGATTTGAGATCTTCACAGACCATAAGAGCTTGAAGTATTTATTTACCCAAAAGGAGTTGAACAATCGACAACGAAGATGGTTAGAGTTCTTGAAAGACTTTGATTGCGTGATTTCTTATCATCCGGGGAAAGCAAATGTTGTTGCGGATGCGATTAGCCGGAAGGCCTACTTGTCAACTTTGAGTTCCCGAGAGTCAAGACATGAGTTGATTTTTGCAAATGTCCGAGCCGTTCCAACTTTGTAAGGAGATTTGATGGAAGCTCAATCAATTGATCCGGAATTGAAGAAAATTTTGGGACAAGTTCAAGATGGTAAAGCCGGGGAGTTTGCATTAAATAGAGATGGACTCTTAACTTTCTGAGGTCGTATTTGTGTTCCTTCATCATCGGAGATCAAGAAGCGTGTATTAGAGGATGGACATAAGTCTAAGTTCGTCATTCATTCGGGTAGTACGAAAATGTATCAAGACTTGAAGCGAGGATATTGGTGGAATGGGATGAAGAGAGAAATAGCGGATTTCGTGTCTAAGTGTTTAACATGTCAACAAGTTAAGGCCAAGCATCATAGACCAGCGGGGCTACTTCAACCATTAGACATTCTGGAGTGGAAATGGGAAGGGATTTCAATGGATTTTGTAACGGGTTTGCCTCTTACCGCGAAGAAGATGGATGCTATTTGGGTTATTATGGATAGATTGACGAAATCAGCTCACTTTCTTCCCGTGTCAACTAATTTTTTGATGGAGAGGTTAGCTCAGTTGTATATGAAAGAGATTGTTAGACTTCACGGAGTTCCAGTTAGCATTGTTTCAGATAGAGACCCGAGGTTCACTTCGAGATTTTGGATGGCGTTACATGAAGCTTTGGGTTCCAAGTTATGTTTTAGCACAGCGTTTCATCCTCAAACAGATGGGCAGAAAGAACGAACCATTCAGATACTTGAGGATATGCTTAGAGATTGTGTGATGGATTTTCAGTTGTCGTGGGAGGATCATCTATCGTTGGTTGAGTTCGCCTACAACAACAGTTATCAATCTAGCATTGAGATGGCTCCTTATGAAGCGTTGTATGGTAGGAAGTGCAGATCGCCTATGTGATGGGATGAAGTGGGTGAAGCCAAGCTTTGGGGTCCGGATTTGGTTAGAGACTCGACAGAGAAAATTAAGGTGATCCGAGATAGATTGAAGACGGCTCAGAGTAGGCAGAAGAGCTACGCCGACAACCGAAGACGGGACTTATCTTTCCAAGTTGGTGACATTGTTTTTTTGAAGATTTCTCCGAGGACAGGGATCAAAAGGTTTGGGAATAAGGGAAAACTAGCTCCAAGGTTCGTGGGACCGTTTGAGATTATAGAGAAGATTGGGGAACTAGCTTACCGGTTAGCGCTACCTCCATCCTTTTCCTTGCTTCATGATGTATTCCACGTGTCGATGTTGAGAAAATATTGTCACGACCCCTCCCATGTGTTAAGTTCACCTCCCGAAGAGATTCAAGCGGATATGTCCTATGTTGAAGAACCTTTGCGAATCCTAGAGTTCCAAGTTAAAGAGTTGAGAACGAAGAGCATTCCGGTAGTGAAAGTTCTTTGGAGGAATCGTACCATTGAAGAGGCTACGTGGGAGTTAGAGTCGGAGATGAGGGAAAAGTATCCTTCTTTGTTTGAGAGTGCAAGTAAGTTTATCTAAAATTCAGGGCGAATTTTCTTTAAGGGGGAGTGAGTGTCACGACCCTAAAATTAGGCACTATTTTAGCACTCGTTGAGCACGTGGGGTTCGGGTGGTAGTATTTCATTTTTTTTTTTTTGCATTTTATGCTACTAGTTGATTTTTTGTGTTCAATTATGTTTTTAACAATTTCGGTGAAGTTAGGATGAAAAGGAATTAACTTTAATGCTAAAGGGTTTAAATGGAATAAAATAAAAAGTGTATAATGACTTTATAATAATTGGAAATTTTAATAAAATGATTCTATGTGTTGAGGTGCTTAGTAGTAAAGATTTATAGTTAAATGTGTTAGTGTTGTGCTTTGAATCTTAGAGGAGCCTTAGTGTAATTATTTGATAATTATCCATGGGAATTTATCAAAGGAACCCTCACTTCCTTCTTCCTCGGTAATTCTCTTGCCAAAAAGCCATGGAGACCAACCCCTAGGTTCTTCCTTCATAAAATTATTCCCACTTCATTACTTGTTCGTTTTCAAAACGAATTTCAGATTCTTGTTCGTGGCGGCGAGGAGATCGTTTAGAGCCGCTCAAATAAATATTCCATTTTTTCACCATTTAGGTAAGTTATTATGACTTTCTTCCCAAAATATGTTCATGTTATAATTATTGATGTTTTGATATAGCCTAAATGGTTTTGGGAATTTTTGGAATATATTTTCTTGAATTTAAGTGGTAAATGAAGAAGTTGAAAGTTAATTGGTGATTTACTTGGTGAAGAAAGTTAAATAATAGTAGCAAAGGTGAAATTAGGGTTGAAGGATTTGATATGGGTTGTTGCATGGATCACTTGACTTTGTTCTTGAGTAACAAATGTTGTGAAGTGAGGTTAATGCCTTAGATATGGAGTAAAATGAGTATGTAATAGTTTAGTACCATTTTGGAAATGTTTGGGACTGGTTTATGGTACTTCAAAACAGAGTATTTGGTTTATGACTTTTGGTTTTGGCATATTGCTGATGTACTGAATCTGGTATCTGATTTTGGCCTTTGCACGAGTCATGCCAAGGGGCACGAGTCGTGCCCTTTTCCCAGTCGTGATAACGACTCGTGAAATGGTTGTCACTCTTGCTGATTGAATTAGGAACTAAAAGGCACGAGTCGTGCCTTGTCCTGTCAACCTTGAACCATTTTTGGAGCTGTTTAAACCTATTCAACCTAGAACATAATTGAACCCTCTTTAATTAAGATTAAAGTAGAACACTTTAGCTAACTAATGATGCCTTAATTTGTCAAAATGGAACTGTGTAAGTAGTTTAAATATTGTTCGGAAAGTGCTTGATAACCTTGATTTATTCCTTAGCCAAAGTGAATCCAACTTGGTAAATGGAACTTGGACCTTGATAGAGGTTAGGTATTATTGCCTATTGATTATGTAGGGCTAGTGTATGATACCTTGTTGCCTTACTTAAGTTCATATGCATTGATATTACTATACATAGTGTATGAAATGAATGTTGCACTATGGTATTGATTGAACATGAGTATTGCTTAACCATGTTGATATATTCTTATCCCTTTGGTGGATTTCATTTCAAGTATCTATTATGTGCTTGAATTTGTGTTAATCAGTTGATGTTTAGGGGTATAACGGAATACGATCAATTATGGAAAGTGTGACCTAATGTGATCGGATTACGTTATACCTGTGACTGTCCCCTTCTGTGGCCACAGATTGGGGTTATAGCATCTGTATTGAGCCAAAAGCCTTATAGAGTTGCTAGTATCTTATATGGTTCCCTAAAAAATGGGTCGTATAAGATTTGAATATGCTCAAGCAGTTCACGATTGAGTGGATTTTTATCTCCCGATGTTGTACGACTTATTGGTCAGACCGGAAAAGGTAAAAAAAGGTAATGTAATGTGTTTACGACTTTTCCAATGTGTTATATGCACCTTGTATGTGTTGCATCTTACTTGGCATATTGTTGCATTCATAATAGCTTATTGAGATTTATTTTCACCTTCTCCCTTTAATATTTTAGATCGGACTGAGACAGGAGGATCCGGCCAGTGAGGACGGTGCGGAGTTTGTACTTGTATTTTGGGTTGTCAGGTATGTTTATGTTCTAGATGGGTTGTATTTTGGTTTAGCTCCTTGGTGGAGTTGATGTATATATAACTTTGTTTCAAACTTAAACTTTGGAAACTTTTGTAAATGTTGTAACTAAGTTGCTTTGAAAGTAGTTCATGTTTTCACCCCTTTTCCTCCTAGTGGAGATGACCCAAAGTTAGAGTTTGAATGTTAAAGTTAAAGTTGTGTTCTTTTTAGTTAAGTCTAAAGTTTTCAAAAATTACAGGTGGTCTTTCTTAGTTTGGACTCTCCGGCTCGGGACACGTGTTAGGTTCCGGGTCGGGGTGCCCATATGTGAGGCCATGGTGGGACCGAAAGATGTACCCGTCTCAGTATTGAGGAGAGCTAAGGCGAGGGCCAGTCCATATGACAGGAGTGGAGATGATATGTTCGACTATGAGGTGAGAGTGGAACGACGGAGGGACAGGGTTCCCATGACGCTACCCAGGAGGCAGGAGATTATAGATGAGGCCAAGGCGACCAGAGCTTTGGTAGAGGCAATCTTGATGGATTTGGTCCCTATGCCGGAGCTAGGAGGGAGGAGGACGAACATCATTCCCGTGCCTAGGAAGAACACAAGGCATGGCGGGAGGAGACGGAGGAGGATAGAGGGAGATGCTGGCACTAGTGGCTAGACCCTTGAGTATCCACTGATCGCCCTTGCAGGCACATTAGTTTTTTAGTTATGTATTTTTTTATGATTTTATTTTAACTCAGTTGTGAGTTTAAGAGTAGACCGGGCTTGAACTCATCAAGAAGTTTTTAACCGTAATGAGTAAGTGAATTGCATTAGAGTTTTTCGAGACGCTGATACGAGGTGATCATTGTGTTGATGACGAAATTTGATATTTATTTAATGTTTTAGATCGAACCGTTTCCGGTTGCCTACGTTCCCCTCTTACAAGTGGACTAAGGGGCTCAGGTCTCCGTAGTTCGACCCTATGAGTTGTTTGTTTGTTGTTGTTTTTTTGTTGTTTTTTTTAGAAAGGGTAGGTAGAGAGAGGGACGAGAGAGGTGCAACCCTATTTTTTACCTAGGCTGCCCTTTTGGGTTTTTCAACCTAGTTGGGTATTACCCTTTTAGCACTCTTTTTTTTTATGAAGCTTGAGCTCTTTTTTTTTTTTGAAGCATCTGCTTGAGTTTTTTTTTCTTTCTTTTGAAGCATGTGCTTGAGCTCTCTCTTTTTTTTAAGCATGTGCTTGAGTTTTTTTTTGAAGCATGCACTTGAGTTTTTTTTTTTTTGAAGCATGCGCTTGAGCTCTCTCTCTTTTTTTTAGAGGGGGTAAAGAGAAGTGCGACCCTATTTTTTACCTAGGTCGCCCTTTCGGTTTTTCGACCTAGTTGGGTATTACTCTTTTGGCACATTTGGGGGGGGGGAATGACTCGATCTTTAGGCATAGTATCTGCGGAGCTTGTCTCTGTTCACCGGATGCACGAAGGGATTTCCGTCTAAGTCTGCGAGCTGCATAGCTCCCCCAGAGAAGATTTTCTGAACTATGTAGGGTCTGATCCAGATGGGCTCCCATTTGCCAAGTGGATTGGCGTGGTTGGAGGCTTCTCTTTTAGCACGAGGTTGCCTTCTCGGATGTCCCGATGTTTCACTTTCTTGTCAAAGGCCCTGGCTATTCTTGCTTGGTAAGCCCGGGTGTGTTCCATGGCTTTCAGACGACATTCATCTAACAGGGCCAACTCATTGTGGCGACTCTGGAGCCACTCGACTTCGTTGATCTGATTTTCCAACAACACGCAGAGCGAGGGAATTTCCAATTCGATAGGAAGTACGGCCTCCATTCCGTAAGTGAGGGCAAATGGTATTTCCCCTGTGGCAGTTCTAACAGATGTCCTGTATCCCTAGAGGGCAAGGTGGAGCTTGTCTGGCCAATCTCTGCCTCGAACGGCCATCTTTCTGATGATGTTTTCTAGAGTCTTGTTTGCCACTTCAACAGCACCGTTGGTTTGGGGGCCGATAAAGGGATGACTTGTGACGAATTATTTTGAATTCTGTCAACAATCTGTCGCATTCTCCCTCGAAATGAGAACCATTGTCGGAAATCACTTCAGCTCGCAATTCGTATCTGCACATGATGTTTTCTTGGATGAAGAGGGCTACCTTCTTGGAATTGAGGACTTTGTAAGACTTGACCTCGATCCATTTGGTGAAATAGTCTATGGCTACCAGGACGAACTCGTGATCGTTGCTTCTTGGTGGTGTAACTTTGCCGATGACGTAGATTCCCCAGGTAACAAAAGGCCAAGGGGTTGTCATACAATAGAGGTCGTGTGGAGGCAAATGGTTGAGATTCGAATAGCGCTGACATTTGTCGCAGCTTCTCACGAACTGGATGCAATCCGTTTCCATAGAGATCCAAAAGTAGCCCATTCTCAGGATGACCTGCATTAAGGCTCGAGCATTCATGTGCGGGCCACAGGTACCGCCATGTACTTCGTTCATTAGCTTGGCAGCCCTTTGTTTGCTGATACAGCGTAAGAGGGGACCTCAGTAGCGCCTTTTGTACAGCGTGTCTCCCAGAAGGATGTAGTGGGAAGCCAAGCGTTTCAGAGCCATCATACTTTTTGCCTTGATCCCTTCTTTGTATTCCCCGTCCTCATTTTTAAAGGAGGCTTCAACGCTTTTTAAGATTGGTAAATTTAAGCATACCACGGGTCATCTACTGGTTCCCTCTCTGCTCCAATCTTAAAGAAATAGGCTGGGTTTTCTCTTCTCCCCACCCTGAAGGGTTTGACCGATTTTCCTTCGGGTATTTCGACAAGGGAAGTTAGTTTTGCCAGGGCATCTACGAACCTGTTGCTGTCTTTGGGCAGGTAGTGGAAGCTAACCTCCTTGAACTAGGCTGCGAGGTCTTCCATATAGGCATGATACTTTTGCAGACACGGATCAATTGTTTTCTACTTGTTGGACACTTGGTTGATGATGACAGTAGAGTCACCGTATACTTCCAACTCCATGATGTTCCTTTCCAAGGCTGCCTCCAATCCGGCTATGCAAGCTTCATATTTGGCGGCATTGTTAGTGACCTCAAAGTTGAGCTTTATGGCTACGGGAGTATGTTCGTCAGTGGGGTCAACCAGGAGCATTCCTATTCCATTCCCCCGTTTGTTAGCTGCCCCTTCAAAGAAGAGTTGCCAACGATTTTCTCCCTCTAGAGCGAAAATTCCTTCATCAAGAAATTGAGGTTCAGGTCCTTGGCATTCATCACTTGGAAAGTCAGCCAGTTGGTCTGCCATCACCCACCCTTTCACAGACTTTCTTGTCACATAAGTGATATCGTACTCGGCCAGAAAGAATGACCACTTTGCCAATCTCATAGAGAGAGAGAGAGGGCTTGTCAAACAGGTATTTGATGGGATCCAATTTCGAGACCAAATGCACTGAGTGAGACTGCATGTAGTGCTTCAACTTTCCCACTACCCATACCAGGCCTACGCAGGTCTTCTCGCAAACTGAGTAGTTGAGTTCACTTCCCTGTAGCTTCCTGCTCACAAAATAGATGGCCCTTTCGACTTTGGAGTCCTTCTTCTCCTGTGCCAGCATAGCCCCAATTGCGGTGTCTGTGACAGTCGGGTACAGCAGTAGTGGCTTTTGCCGATTGTGAATGTGTGCCCCAAATTTTGGTGTATTTGGAAATTCACGCGAGTTTGAAGACATCCGGTTTAATTTGAAAAACGGAGTCGCCACGCCATTTTGATTTCTTCAAAACTTTGAAAAAAGGATTTTTATGGGTTCGGAGGTTAAGTTACCCCTTGGGAAGAACGGATCGTCGTTCACCCAAGGTGCCTTGCCGGAGCAAGTCTCCCAAGATCCCATTAATCGTGCTTGCTTGCGTGCTTTCTTGTGTGCATGTGTTTGAAAATAAGGGGGGGAATGTCCCAAGTCGTCTTCCGGACGTACAAACCATTTATTGGTTGTCGCTCGGGATTTCTTGGATTTTATGTATTCGGGATTATGATCCCGTCCTCATCTTGGACTTGTGATCATTTCATTTTTTAACCTCGGGACTTTGCATGATCGAGAGAATGACTCTCTTTATAGTCAAAGATGAGGTTCTTTAGAAAAGGAGGGTCCTTAGCCCATCAATCCTACACTTTAAGATGGTCGAGCTCATATAGATGCTTCATACTCATCTTAAGTGATAATCGGAGATATAGGGTTCAAGGTTGTCCCTTTCTAAAGAAATTATGAAACCTTTATGGAAGGAACGATGTAAAGATAGGATCTTTTACACCGGTCCGTTCCAAGGTTGCTAATGGGGACATGGGGGAATTCATGTAAAAATGACATTTTAGTGAAAAGATGACATTTTTGGGTTGCAAAGGATGCATTTGATTTAAAGAAATGATCTTTATTTGCAAAGGATGCATAAAGACATGATTTTTATGTAAAGGATGCATTTTTATGAAGAAATTGGGATTTAAATATGCAAAGGATGCATGAAGATTGTATTTTGAAAGCATAGGATGCTAATTTAGGATAAAGATATGATCTTTAATGCATAGGATGCTTGAAAAAGGATTTCATATGCAAAGGATGCATTTTTATCATAAAGATTGGATTTTTATATGCAAAGGATGCATGAAGATGATATTTTTATGTAAAAATAGGGTTTTTAGGTGCAAAGGATGCACCTTTGATTCAAAAGATTACATCTTTAATGGCAAAGGATGCCTAATGCATGCAAAGGGGGAAAGGGGGTATAAAGATATGATCTTTAATCTACCAAGTCCCAAACAAGATAATAATGCAATGAGCAATTAGAATCACATAGAGCAATTAGGATGCAAGTTTAGGGCGTGAGAGGTTACCAATGGCTTCCTCTTCTTCTTAGGATTGAGCTAGGTGGAAAGGTTGATCTTGGGATCTTCAAGGAGGAGGGAGGTGGCTTCTTGGCCTTCTTCTTCACCTTCTTGGACTTCCAGCAGCTCTTGGGAGTGTCTTCTTCGTATTATGTGTGATTGATGGTATTGTTGATGTTATTGTTGTGGGTAGATGAGGGATCTATTTATAGGCAGTCTGGATAAGGCCAATGAAGCCGTGCGGCCAGAGACCTTGGGCTAATGCAGCCGTGCGGCATTATCCCTTGTGACTCAGCATGTTTCTAGAACCATGCAAGGTGGCAAATTCTAGAAGTTTTCCCAAATTAAGAAAAACGTGTTTCTTAATTGGGAAGCTTCCCTTTCAGTCCCTGTATGATTTGGAACAGTTCCGGAATATTTTCGGAACACTAGGAAGGTCCGGGGAATTATCGGGAAACTTACCGAAATTGCCGGGAAATTTAACCGGAAGGCATGAGCCAGATTTGGGTACTTACAGAAGCCCCTCGGCAACGTCACTTGCAAGGCGAGTGGGGTTGTCGATAGAAAAGGATCCGATCTGGCGAATGCCGAGACGGATTGAGAGACCGAGGTGGTCGAGTGGCTGAACCTCTGGAAGGCTACCTACGTATCCCGAGTGGGAATCAAGCCAGGACGTAGTTCGGAATAGATCCGCTGAGGAATGGAGAAGAGAAACTGGTCTCTTGCTGGGGAAGTAGAAGAGAAAATGACCTAAGAGGTCAAGCAATTGATCCTACTGGGGATATGCTAGAAGTGACCGATGTGGTCAGATATCTAAACCTCTATGAGGGGTTACTTCATCACTGATGAGTGACGAAGAAACAGGGTGACCAAAGTGGTCGGATGGCTGGACCTTTTATGAAAGGCTACCTACGTATCTCGGAGGAATCAAGCCTTGGTCGTAGTTCAAGCATCACTAGATAGTTAGGAACGATGTCTAGGATCCTTGAGGGTTTTGACAATTAATGGAGGCTGTCACCTGGTTGACAATTAATGGAGGTTGTCACCTGATTGACAATTAATGGAGGTTGTCACCTGATTGACAATTAATGGAGGTTGTCACCTGATTGACAATTAATGGAGGTTGTCACCTGATTGACAATTAATGGAGGTTGTCACCTAATTGACAATTAATGAAGGTTGTCACTTGATTGACAATTAATAGAGGTTGTCACCTGATTGAAAATTAATGGAGGTTGTCACCTGATTGACAATTAATGGAGGTTGTCACCTGAAGAAACTAGAGCTTACGTCACTATCGAGGAGATAGAGGTCGCTAAAGTTTGGAAAACTTGAGCATACTTCACTATTCGTGATAGAGGTAGCTTAAGTCAGAAGAACTTGAGCGTACGTCACTATCTGTGATAGAGGTAGCAGAAGTTTAGAGGAACTTGAGCATACTTCACTATTCGGGATAGAGGTAGCTTAAGTTTAGATAACTTGAGCATACTTCACTATTCGGGATAGAGGTAGCTTAAGTTTAGAAGAACTTGAGCATACTTCACTATTCGGGATAGAGGTAGCTGAAGTTAGAAGAACTTGAGCATACTTCACTATTCGTGATAGAGGTAGCTTAAGTTTAGAGAACATAGCATACTTCACTATTCATGATAGAGGTAGCTTAGGTTTAGAGAACTTAGCATACTTCACTATTCGTGATAGAGGTAGCTTAAGTTCGGATTTCGACAATTCGGAGGTTGTCACCTAGCGTTATCCCGTTATAACGGAATTAACGGAGGCGACTGGGAAGAAAGCTTAATTGCTTAGGAGATAAAGGACATCTTCTGAAAAGGGTGTTATCTTAGTTAAAGGATAACGGGAATTGTAGGCCCAAGTGGAAAGTCCAGGGGCAAAATTGTAATTTCTGCTCAGAGCGAATGAGGCCGCCCGGCATGAGATGGGGGAAAAAGAAGCCGTACGGCTAGAAGTCTATTTTTTCCATATTATTTAAAACAGATTTGAACGGGCAATTGGGCATTACTGCCGCCCATTCCAGCCGAGGAAGAGAGAGAGAGGAGAGAAAATTTGAAAATCCTTCAATTCCCTTGCTTCCTTTGATCAAGAATGGATCCGGAGGGCAATCCTATGCCGAGACAAGCTAGAAGAAACATCTCCGCGGCCGCTCAAAGGAGGAGGAAGGAACTCGTTCGAACGGAGAGAAAGTACGACTTTCTTACGCCTCCATCGGAGCTCTATCCGGGGAGAAGAGAGCACAAATCGACGAACCCGCGACCGGTTGGGGTAAGCATTCTTATTTGGCTCGATTCCGTCAATTTTAATTGAATTTTGATGGATTTAGGGCTTGACCCGAATTTTAAGAATTTTCTAGGATTTTCCTAGGATTTTTGAATGATTTTGAGACATTGATGATTAACCTATGAGGCTAAGAACATGCATGTGCAATTTATTTGATAAGAATAATGAGAATGACCCACTTTTTTCTCGAACATAAAGTAAGAATGATAATTGTTTAAAGTGAGACGGAGTTCTTGCATGTGCTAGAACTAAGTCAAAATTTTGATTATCAACGAGAAACAAGATTTTGGAAGATGAAAAGGATTCATGCATGCCAAATAATGCTTATGTGCAAAGAATTGTGAAAATTGTGATTTTGTGCTTTAGGAAAGCAATGGGACTTGACATGACGTGTTTCAAGTGATGAAAGACGTGTTTTTTTCATGCAAAGGATGCTAGAAAAAAAAATTTATGAATGCTTTTCTTTTGAAAATATGTGCACCTTTTGAAATGAGGTGAAGGACTGACGCATTTCTTTGCTGTGCTTGTCTATAGGAGAACAAGTCTAGAGGGCCATCTAAGATAGCAGTCAGGCTTTGGGAGAGGATTCCCGATTTCGAGAAGAATGGGGCGAATCCCAAGCAGCTGGTGTGGGCTACCGGCCTAGATCTTTTCATTGAGGCTATCGGCAGGGGGATCCACATCACGTCTAAGAGCAAGGGCTTGGTCCAGGCCCTATCTGAGTTTTGGTGGGATAGCACTCATAGCTTCCATCTGAGCTGGGGAGAGCTGACAGTGACTCCCGCCGATTTCACAGCTATCACTGGTCTACAGTTCACTGGGAGGCCCGTGACTTGGAGGGACCATATCACAGCTGAGGAGTTCCGAGCTTTGGTAGGGTTTGAGTTGATTCCCAAGGGGCTAGGGATGGAGACGCGGAATGTCGAGGTGGCAGTCCAGAACTGCATACGGGACTTTGCCGTTAGCGATGTGACCGCCCACCAGCTTGCTAGAGCTTTCGTGTGGTTGATGTTGTCGGTCACCATCTTTGCTAATTCTGGGACGCTGGCCATGACTTGCCTCCTCGACTCTCTGGAGGATGTAGATGGGATAGGGACGGTCTCTTGGGGAGAGGCCGGATTGGCGGAGCTCTACTTCTCTTTGGACATGTACAGTCGGAACAAGGCTGCTTCCATGGACTGCTTTTCATTTGCCCTTGAGGTAGTCCCTCTTTCTTTTCTCTTTTCTCTTCCTGTCTTGAGACTTTTATGAGAGAGAAATGACCCTTTTTGATGTTTTGAACATGCAGGTCTGGTTCTGTGAGGTGATCGGGTTCTTTCCTTGGAACCAACAGAGCGATATCACCATCTTCCCTGCTATGGTTCGCTGGAGGGGAGATGCGAGGGATAAGTTCACGGGAAAGACCCGGATCACTTTTGATTACAAGATGGTGAGGCCGGTCATCAACAGGGATGGACATGACGGAGTGGACTTCTACCCTTGGGGCAGGTATCCAGAGATTTTGCTAGGAGAGGCCATTGAGGCGACGAGGCAGAGGAGATGGCTGACAGGGCTGACATGTGATGTCATCTACCTGGGGGACCGATTTTCTAGGCAGCATGGCCATGTCCCTCCCTTGGACGCCATTACTCCTCATGATCCTCCAGCACGGATGCTACAGCCCAGGGATTGGCAGGCAGATGAGATAGCTAGGTACCAGGCAGGCGTGGCCGCTGAGGAGTACTTTGACATGGATACCCCCTACGCTGTGTTTGTGGAGCAGCGTCCGAGGACGCCACAGAAGCTGATGAAGCTGGCGGTCACTGTGTGGATATGGGGAGGATGAGCCTATCGACCCGCCGATCCCTCCCGCGCACCTGTCTTATGTGGTCCACGGAGTACCGAGGAGGATGAGGATTCCTGTCCCCGACACTAGGGAGCCCCAGTATACCCTGCCGCCTGACAGCACTGTAAGTATACTTTTAGGATCTTTTCCCTTTTCTTTTCAGATTCTTTGCTTTTTTGCAAATTCTGAGATTTTTCTGAGATTTTTTCTCTTCTTTTTTCTCGTGTTCCAAGCTCGCACCTATGGCGATTGGTCGTGCGAACTGGGCCGGAAGGACATGTGCCGGTCCCTTCGAGGAAGCCGGGCTCGCACTTCAAAGGCGGCAACGGATGCACAGGAGCCCGGCGCAAGAGAAGGCATGTCGGGGCACGGCGTCTACCTCATCGGCTTCGGAGTACTCTTCCAAAGGCCATGCCTCGGGGCGGGGACCCAATGCCGACATTCTCGGAGCAAAGCGGGCCGAGTACGGGCACGATAATGTCCATCCGTCTCGATGTGAGCGACCCGGAGGACTTGATGAGGGAGGCTAGCGTCTACGAGCTGAGCAGTGATGAAGAAGAAGAAGAATCGGAGGCCTTGGAGGTCTCTAGAGTGGATTAGGAACAAACAATGAACACGTTTGATGCACATTTTGTTTATTTTTTGCTTTATTTGGGCGCCGATGGGGCGAAGACATTGTATTACTGTTTTATTTGCTTTTCTATTTATGCTTTTATTAATTTGCATATTACTTGAGCCTTGGGGCGATTTTTTGCTTGGAATTGGGGCTGAAACGGGGCCAAAATGATTTATGATGATATATAAATGCTTGGGTGACCTTTGAACATGTTTTTGTACAGGTATTGGTTGAGAAAGTGGGGTGAAAACTCCCTTGGGCAGCAACTTTGGTTGCTGCAGATTTTTTTCTGCAGATGGCAAATGTAGCCGTGCGGTTTGGTCCTGAGGGCAAATGAAGCCGTGCGGCTCACGCCTGTCTCGAACCGGTTATTTTCTGAATAAAAGCAAGGCTTGGCCATTTCATTTCATTTTCAACTTAGACTTGTCCCAATTGTTCCCAGAGCACATTTTGGACTTAAAGACACCATCTTTGGTCATTTTGCGATGGAGAAGCCCGTCAGATTGCAAAAGGGGAAGCGAGACCATTTTCTGTCCGATCTTCAATCTTGGGTGAAGCACAACTTCCAATTTCACAAGGGACTGCTTGATTCTTCCTTCAAGATCAAGTCGTTATGGCATTTGAGGGATCTTCCGCCCGATTGGGACCTTTTGAGAGTAGCAACAAGGTTTTGGGACGTCCGGAGACACGTTTACTGCTTTTCTTACAACGAGATCGTCCCAACGCATGAAGACTTCCGAGCCTTGATTGGGGGTCCTGAAATTGAGGCTATATCTATTTCGCTGATCGAAGACGTGCCGGTGGCGGCAAAGCTTGCATCTTTTCTGCAGATTTATTTGGAAGAGGCTGAGGGGATGATGATAGCCCCGGACAGGATTGACCTTTCTGATATCCCGGGCAGGTTTGGGTCTCCGGATATGGCTGCGACCACAGTGGCTATGGATGCCTTTATTCTCTGCATATTTTCTGCTCTATTCACTGTTGAGTCCGTGGGGATCTGTCATGGTGGTCTCTATGGTCGAGAGGTGGCCTGGGAAAGACATTGTCCCACTGGTTCTAGGAGAGACATTGCATGGCATCGACAGGATGGATAGGGGAGACCATTTCATGAGGTTTGGAAGTCCAGCTGTGCTGACTTTGTGGCTGCAGGAGAGGCTCGGGGCTTTGCCAGGGGCTTTGCCGACTCAGTGCCCTTGGGTGATTTCTCGGAGAGGTGCACCGAGGCAACAGGACCAGTGGTAGCTGAGCCGACGATGGCTAGGCTATCCACTTCGGACATCCGTTGGTGGATACCTCACCGGAGGTTGCGTACCAAGAGGATACTTCGTGAGTCCTATGTCAGTGAGGGTTCCGTGGTTCTCGCCGGTCGTCCTTCTACATTCCCCGCTTGGTATCCAGCAGTTCGGGGCTTTACAGAGCCATTGAGCGATTGGGAGGACATCCGGACCACGGAGGTGATGCCATTGGATATGAGAGATCCAGCCTTCTCATTCTTCTCGAGGGCTTGGACATACACCGCTTTCCCACCTGTGGCTATCTTCAGAGCAGGAAGAGCACCATCTTGACCACCTGTCTACTTGACCGGTACGAGAGGGAAATGGGAGCGACTCAGTCATTCTCGGGGGAGAGACGTCAGCTTTATTGGGGCCGACCGTGACTCGAGTAGGACTCTAAGGGAGATCGAGGCTAAGGCGAGTCACCATAACCGGGTGACTCCGATCGTAGATATGGAGGCTCGATACAAGAGATTGTCCGAGGTTTCTCCTTTGACTGAGACTCAGAGGGAGGAAGTGCGGACTCGTGCTCGTGTAGAGAGGGCACTTATTGACACGGGTTTGGCGGAGGCTCCAGTGAGGATACCGGAGATTGGGATGAGGGATACCGACCTTATAGAGAAGAAGAGAAAGAAAACTCGACGGGGTCGAGGTAAAGGGAAGAAGACCAAAGAAGACTCAAATAATGACGACCGATTGCATCTTTTCTTAGGATTCCCTTATTTCCATTTTGCAAACACATTAGTTTATTTAGGCATTTTTTATATTTTAGATCTTTGTAGCAGGTTAGCAGAGTCAAGAGTAGACCGTGCTTGAACTCATCAAGAAGTTTTTAACTTGTAATGAACAAGAAATATTATCTTAGAAATTAATCAAGACACATTTCATGGAAATTCAAATGTCTTATTGCTTGGGACCCGTTTTATGAAAACTGAAATGCCCTTTATTGTTTAGGACGCACTTCATGGAAGCTTGATTGCCCTTTTTTTTTTTAGACCGAACCATATATGGCTGCCTACGTTCCCCTTTTACAAGAAAGATTAAGGGGCTCAGGTCTTCGTAGTTCATTCTGGTGAACTATATATATATATATATATATATATATATATATATATTTTTATGTGCAACCCCGTCTTTGCCTAGACCGCCCTTTTTGGGGTTTTCAAATTTAGCCGGGCATTACTCTTTTTGCACTAAGATTTTTTTTTTTTTTTTTTTATATGTGCAACCCCGTCTTTTGCCTAGACCGCCATTTTTGGGGTTTTCAAATTTAGCCGGGTATTACTCTTTTTGCACTAAGATTTTTTATATATTTTTTTTTATTTTTTAGACATAGTATCTTCCGAGCTTATCACCGTTGACTCGGGTGGACAAAGGGATTGCCGTCCGTGTCCGCAAGCTTCATGGCTCCTCCCGATAGTATCTTACTCGCACCACATAAGGGCCGATCCAAATGGGTTCCCATTTTCCTGTGGGGTTGTCTCGGTAGGGGCTTCACTTTCAACACTAAGTCACCCTCTTTGATGTCTCTCGGCCTTAACCTTTTTGTCAAACGCTCTAGCCATTCGCCTCCGGTAGGCTCGGGTGTGTTCCATGGCTTTTAGCCTTCTCTCATCAAGCGAGCCAACTCATCATGCCGCCGCGCAACCATTCTACTTTATTGACACTTGTTTTCCAGAGGACCCTTAATGACGGGATTTCCAACTCCACCGGTAACACCGCTTCCATCCCGTAGGTTAGGGCAAAAGGAGTTTCTCCCGTAGCCGTTCCGACAGACGTTCGTAGCCCCAGAGTGCCAAGTGCCTTTTCGGGCCAATCACGACCACGGGTGGCCATTTTCCTGATGATCCGTTCGAGCGTCTTATTAGCAGCCTTCCACGGCTCCATTAGTCTCGAGGTCTGTACGGGATGACTTGTGGCGAGTGATTCTGAACTCGACAAGAACCTATCGCTGCCTCCTTCGAAGTGCGACCCATTATCGGAAATGATCTCGCTGGGCACCCCATATCTCGCACATTATGTTTTCTTTGATGAACCGGGCAACCTTCTTGGAAGTGAGGACCTTGTAGGACTTGGCCTCTACCCACTTGGTGATGTAGTCGATGGCTACTAGCACAAATTCATGCCCATTGCTTCCTGTCGGGGCTATTTTCCCTATCACGTCAATACCCCAAGTCGCAAACGACCAAGGAGTCAGTCATGCAAGACATGTGTCATAAGGCGGGAGATGGTTGAGGTTGGCAAACCGCCGGCACTTATCGCATGCTCGGACGTGCCGGACACACTGCTTTCTATGGAAATCCAAGAGTAACCCATTCCGAGGATGACTTGCATCGTGGCTCGGCATTCATATGAGGACCGCAGGGACCATTGTGGACTTCGGTCATCAACTCTTTGGCCCTTTCTTGAGTGACGCACAAGAGGAGTGGTCCTTGGTACCGCTTCTTGTACAGGTTGCCTCCTAGAATGACATAATGGGAGGCCAACCTTTTCAGGGCTTGTAAGCTCTTGGCTCGACGCCTTCTTTTGGTCTACCTTCTTCGTCTCGAAAGCCGACTCTCCATCTTTGAGGAACCGGTAAATTTGATTGTACTGTGGCTCCTTTATAGGCTCGAGTCCTGTGTCTACTTCACAATAGAAGGTCGGGCTTCTCTTCTACCCACTCGGAAGGGTTTTATGGCTTTTCCCTCGGGATCTCTACCAATGAGGCTAGAGTAGCTAGGGCATCTCGCGAATCTGTTCTTTTCCCTTGGCAAGTAGTGGAAAGTCACTTCTCCGAACCTGTCCAAATAACTCCTCCATATGGGCATGATACCGCTGCAGATTAGGGTCCACAGTCTTCCATTTGTTGGAAACCCGGTTGATGATCGTGGCCGAGTCTCCATAAACTTCGAGCTCCTTGACATTCCTTTCTAAGGCAGCTTTCCAAACCAAAGCAATGCAGTGCTTCGTACTCGGCAACATTGTTCATGGTAGGAAGTTAAACTTGAGGGCTATTGGCGTGTGCTCATCTTTCGGATCGACCAAGAGCATCCCGATGCCGTTTCCTCTTTTGTTAGCGGCTCCGTCAAAGAATAATTGCCATCGGTTTTCGGGCTCGACCGCAAAGATCCCTTCATCTCGGGAATTGGGGTTCAGCCCTCCGTCCTCATTATCGGGAAGTTCGCCAGTGGTCTCGACAACGCTTGACCCTTGATGGCCTTTCCGGTCACATAGTTGATGTCGTACTCGCTAAGAAGAAGGACCACTTTGCTAGACGCATCGAGAGGAAGGCTTATCAAAGATGTATTTGATGGGGTCCATTTTTGAGACCAAATTCACAGGGGTGGGCTTGCATATAATGCTTCAACTTGCCGACTACCTGCACTGCCCCGCATGTGTCTTTTCACATACCGAGTAATTGAGCTCACTTCCCTGCAGCCTTCCAGGCCGACAAAGTAAATGGCATTCTCTACCCGAGAGTCTTTCTTCTCCCGAGCAAGCATAGCCCCAACCGCCGTATCGGTGACAAAGTGAGATAGAGCAAGAGGTTTCTGTCTATGCTGGGGCATAGCATCGAGGATGTACCAAGTATGCCTTAATCTGGTCAAAAGCATCCTGGCATTCTTCGGTCCATTCTGTGTCTACATTCTTCTTCATGAGCTTGAAGATGGGCTCGCACATAGTGGTCAACTGATTGACAAAACGGCTGATGTACTGCAACTTCCCCATAAAGCTCTTGACTTCTGTTTGGGTTTGAGGTGGCCTCATATCCATAATGGCTTTGATCTTTCGGGGGTCAACTTCAATACCTCGCTCCGTGACCATATACCCAAGCACTTTTCCCCTTGTCACTCCGAAGGTGCATTTGGCAGGGTTTAGTCTCATGGAATGTTGTCTCAGCCTCTCAAAGAACTTCCGCAGGTCAACAAAGTGCTGCCCATCCTCGCCTTTGGAGTGGATTATCATGTCGTCTACATAGACCTCAATCTCCTTGTGGATCATGTCATGAAAAAGCGCGGTCGCTGCCCTTTGGTAAGTAGCCCCGGCGTTCTTAAGCCCAAATGGCATCACTGTATAACAGTAAGTTCCCCACGGTGTGGTGAAGTCTGTTTTTTCTTGGTCTTCCTCGGCCATCTTGATCTGGTTGTAGCCTGCAAAGCCATCAACGAAGGATTTGACTTCGTAGTTGGCAGTGGAGTCCACCAGGATGTCTATGTTTGGCAAAGGGTAATCGTCCTTGGGCTGGCCTTGTTTAGATCTCGGAAATCCACACAGCAGCGCACCTTCCCGTTGGCTTTGGTGACGGTCACAATATTGGACAACCATGTTGGATATTCGATGATTCTAATGAATCCTACCCGCAGTAGCTTCTCAATTTCTTCTTTGATCTGTAGAGACCACTCTGGCTTAATCTTCCTATGTTTCTGCTTTACTGGCTTAGCATCTGGTGCTAGAGGGATTCTGTGCTCTACCATTGAACTGTCTAGCCCCGGCATATCCCTGTATGACCATGCAAACACGTCAACGTATTCTCTGAGCAGATCGATCAGTCTGTCCCGTTCAACCCCCTGGAAGAGGTTTCCGATCTGTGTCTCTTTAGGTTCCTCGACAGTACCCAAGTTCACACTTGTAAAACCCTCCTCGGCAGCTTGGGCCCGGTTTTCCTCTTTTTCTGAAACCTGCTTAAAGATTTCTTTAATGTATTGTTCATTTAGTGTGTTTGCATCTTGTTCAAATGATTCATTATTAACTGTTGTTAAGTTTTGAGTTAATTTATCATTTGTTAAGTTGGCAATAAGAGGATACTCAGAAAGATCTGTCATTTCATTCAAAATAAGGGGAAAGATGACATCGATTACATTTTGATAGTCCTCAGGCGTGAGGCGTGAGGCCTTCGGATGACTCAGAGGACTGGAATTCAAAGATTCCTGACTCGTCTGAATAGACGCTACTGACTCTGGACCCTACACTACTTATTGACTCGAGGGTGTTTGACAAGGGTTGGACCGGGATCTCACTCCTTCTTCTTTGTTGCCACTGGGAGTAGCAGTCTTGTCAGCATTCTTCAGAAAGTTGGAGACTTCAAATTGATCAAAAACTTGCCGGAAATCATTGACAGGCCGGTACCGTGGAAAGATGGTGAGGGGAGCTAGAGTAGCTTGATGCAATCTCTCGGCGAGCTCGTCCGTGACAATTGGGCTCATTGACTGAAGAGTCTGGCTCATCTTATCAATGCACTGCTGATAACTCATTTTCTCTTTACTTATCTTGGACACCATGACCTTGTCAGTATAGTCAACAGGAGGGTTGGCCTGGATAATGCTGATGAAGTCTTCTTCAGAAGGGATCTTAATTCTCCCTTGACTGGCTACGTATTCAATAGGCTTTCTGTATTCTGCTTCTAGATCTGCTAGCTTCTCATTGAATTTCACAATGGCCACAAATTCAGCACTTTCTGCTTCAAGAGGGTCACTGTCCATAGGGGTATCAAGCTGGACTGTGCTTTGAATGATGGGTTCCTTGGTGGGCTGTCTGGCATAACTGACGTAGTAGTAAAATTTGCCTGAAGGCTCCCCTAAAGTTCCTACGCTCTTGTCCCCGGCTTCATAACTTTCCTTTAATTTTTGCTGCGTAGACTTTCTCTTCTTCTTCTTTCTCGAAGGAGCATCTTCATTAATCCATTCTTGATACTCATATTCAAGACAATCCTCACAGTCGCATACATCATACCATATATGGGGCTTGGGTTGAACTGGGATGGCCTCTCCGACTACTTGGTCATTACCATCGTTGACTACCACATTGGCCATTTTGACACTGGAAAGCTGACAAAACTGAGGATTCTGGCGAACTGTCTGAGAATTCTGCGCTAACAAGTCGCTGACCCGGTATTCTCACCCACTTCTTTCTCGCTGCGGGAAAGGGATAGGAAAGGTTTAGACTCGGGGTAGGTGTTTAGGCTGAAGGCTCAGGCAATATGCAAATTAGAATCTTCCAGTTTACTTAAAACAGTGTCTTTTATTAATATCTATTTGGTTGGAAAAGGGGATTTGCCCTTCTTTTTCGCAACTACTCTAGATCCTGGATCAGTGGGTTCTGTCACTACGTCTATAAGCCCCTCGTATTCCACCTGTATTTCGACCTCCCAGGGTGGACAGCCCCGGGTGAGGGTCCTATAGGGCACGCGGATCCCACCGACCGAGAGTAAAGAACGCTCCTAACGGGTCTAGCGGGTCATAGGAACATTCAACGCACGAGCGATGCGGATTATAGTCAAGGCAATACCGGGAAAGTCTCGTCTTTCTGCCTTGATAGAATTTTGGCAGAATTTCGCTTGAGCGAATGACGTTTTGACTTTCGGTAATGTCCGAGAAGATAATAGGCATAGGTCGGGTGGCAAAAGCCGGATGACACAGTGTCACATTGAACTTTGTTGCATACGCCGGGCATGAGTCAGAATCGAAGTCAATGCCGGGTCAAGATCTTGCCAATTTTTCCTTGTCGGAATTTTGGCAGAGCTTCGCTTGAGTGAAAGATCTTTTGATTTGTTGGCAAAGACTCGGTCTCGACTCTTACGCATTCCATGCGGGTCAAGGTCAAAGTCAGTGCCGGAGTTAAGATCTCGCCAATTTTTCCTTGTCGGAATTTTGGCAGAGTTCCGCTTGAGCGGATGATCTTTGGACTTTTTTTTTTGGCAAAGACTCGGTCTCGACTCTTACGCATTCCGTGCAGGTCAAGGTCAAAGTCAACGTCGGAGTTAAGATCTCGCCAATTTTTCCTTGTCGGAATTTTGGCAGAGTTTCGCTTCCGTTATGAACTAAGGCTTGACCTTTACAGGGGTATGCAACTGGTCTATATGACACGGACTAGACCAAAAACCAACCAAAAGTCACGGTTTTTTGGAACGTGTGACACGGACTGTGCATTGGTCGACACTGGCTGCCATGGGGAGGTTGGGATGATTTCGTGCGCGCCCGGGAGCATCGTAAGGCTGTCCGTGACTGCAGCTGGAACCACCCTCGGGTTTGAAGGACGTGCGTGCAAAGTGTACAGGATATCAGGTGCGCGTAGTGTGCGGTCTCCTAAAAATGTTTCTTTTTGAGTTAAAACAGAGATTTTCATGAAATGTGTTTTAAAGGAATGATTTTTGGGACGGGGAAAATGCAACACGTAAGCACGTAAATTTTAAGGGAGCCCTGGTTAGTCATGGAGCCGAGTAGCCCCAAGCCGCTAGGGCTGCGGATTAACCATGATTTTTCCTGGTGGAATTGCCACTGAGGTCTCCCGGTCAAAATCCAAGGAGGATTGAGCCGTACGACTGCATGGATCAATTTCCCAGGTTCCACTCCTTTGCTGTATTTTTTTCCGGGTTGTTTCCCGTTCAAAGTATGCACAGATTCCAAGATGCAAATGATGCAATGCAAGGTAAAGAAAGCAAGCACGATTAATGAAATCAGCGACGGGAGTCTAACCCGCTTAAAGGGAAAAGCTTTCTTTTATTTCAATTTTTTTTTTCGAAAAGGGATACTGGTACGTGGGATTGTTAAACCGCCGGTTATCCCAACTCCCACATCAGGGAGTGTACAGGAAGGTTAAGTGGTTTCCACCTATATACCAAGTATCGATTTTTTTGTTTTGAAAATAAAGCTTTTCTCCTTTGGGATATCCCCAGCGGAGTCGCCAAACTGTGAATGTGTGCCCCAAATTTCGGTGTATTTGGAAATTCACGCGAGTTTGAAGACATCCGGTTTAATTTGAAAAATGGAGTCGCCACGCCATTTTGATTTCCTCAAAACTTTGAAAAAAGGATTTTTATGGGTTCGGAGGTTAAGTTACCCCTTGGGAAGAACGGATCGTCGTTCACCCAAGGTGCCTTGCCGGAGCAAGTCTCCCAAGTGATGAGTGAGTTTTACACTCATCCATTGACTACTTTTTGAACTTATTATTTGCTTAATCCTTGAGTTTTGTTTGTTTAATGGAAGTTTTTAGTGTTTTTAGTTTCGGTGGTGCAAAGTTGGAAATTGGGAACAATTGTGAATAAATCAAGTGAAATGCAATTATGGGTTGAATTGATTTATAAGTGGGACAACAACAAGGCATTTGGCCCAACCAAATGAAGAAGAGGAAGAAGGAATGCAGCAAGGATGGGCTAAAGGAGGATTCAGTGGGCTAAGTATGCAATTGTGGGCCAAGCTGGTGCAAGGGAAGAAAGAAAATGGGCCTAACAGTCTGCCAAGGTGGGCGGTCGCTCAGGTGCTTATGGGCGGCCGCTCAGGAGGAAAAATGTTGAAGCTTGAACCTTCTGTTGGTGTGGGCGACCGTGCAGGACAGGTGGGCGGCCGCTCACAAGTATGAGTTGTGAAGACAATTGTTTCTGGAGCACTGGGCGACCGCCCAGGGGTGAAGTGGGCGACCGCCCACGAGGCGTTTTGCAGAATGGTTACAGGCGGTTGGGCATTAATGGGAAATGATGGTTTTTTATTAATGGTGACTGTTTTTGGTGTTAATGAAGGGTTAATTGCTGCAGTGATTTTTGGAGAACATGGGTTATTTAGTTTTTATTATTGTTTTTTTCAGTTTTTTTTAGAGAACTATAAGTAGAGAGTAATTTTATTTTCTTTAGGACTTCATGCAGAATTTTCTAAAACAATCCTTGGTGTTCTTCTTTTTCATGGATAGCTAACCTTCTTTGTTCTTGGAATTGGAGGTAACAATTATGTTTTAAGTTTTATTTTTCATTTTTATCATTGTATTACTTGGGATTGTCAAGTTGCTTTTACTTGAATTTTAGAATACTTATCTTGATCACATAATTGTTCTTGAATTACTTGGGAATTTCAATTGTGAATCGCCAAATTCATAATTGAAATTAGACTTAACTTGATAGTAACAATTCATTGAATCTCCGCCAAAAGATTCATAAGAATTGTGGTTTTTCTTGTATTGTTCTTAAGCTCTAATTGGGTTCCGAATTAATCTATGAACGGGCCAAGGGAATAGATTAATTGGGAACACTTGATTGCAAATCACCCGCCAAAGTGTCCCAATCATATTTTTGTAAGAACAAAACCCCAAGTATACTTTGATTGATGAATTGTGAAACTTGAGCATAATTTGTGAAACCAATTCCGGGAATTGTCTCCTTATTATAAAACTCGATTATAATCATTTTTACGTAATTTTTGCAACCATCTTAGTCTTAAACAAATCAACAAATCATTCACTTTACCAACTTTTTGTTATAGTAATAATTCTTACACTTTAAATTCGTGTCTCTGTGGTTCGACCCGACTTACCCTATTTACAAATCACTTGTAGATAGTTGAGTTGGAAATTTATTTTTGACGTTTCGACGTTCGTCAAAATTTGGCGCCGTTGCCGGGGACGTGAAATTTAAAGTTGTTTTAATTATTGGCTATTGTGAATAGTATTTTGTGTATATATTTTTTGCATTGTTTTAACTTGGTTTTGCAGATTTGAATGTTTGGTCGTAGGTCACTACAACCCGAGTTGTTACCAATTGACCACAACATTCATCGCATCAACAAGAGGAAGCACCCGGAACCAAGTGATACGGAAAGTGATTCGGTTTACTCTCAACAGTCCGAGATTTCCGATTCTGAAGAAGAAGTGAAAATGGCGGAACCACAAATGATGGGTGATTTTGCACGTCCGGTAATTGAACCATCGCCATCATGCATTGTACTCCCACAAGCAGCAAGGAGTTATGAGTTGAAGAATCTCCATTTCAACATGCTCCCTTCATTTCATGGGATGGCATCGGAAGACCCAATTACCTTCATGAGAGAGTTCTATAGCACCGTGCAAGGTTTTCCATTGGGCCAACTAACCGAAGAGCAGTTGAGAATGAGGTGCTTCGCGTATACGTTGAAGGATGCTGCCAAGACATGGTTTATGGCACTTGCTCCGGCCTCTCTTAACACTTGGACGGAAGTCTACAACAAGTTCATGGCAAAGTTTTACTCTCATCAAAAGACATCCGACTTGAGGTCCAAGATAATGTCTTTCAATCAAGAGCGGTGAAGCTTTTCATGAAGCTTGGGATCGATTCAAGATGTTGCTAGTCCAATGTCCACATCACGGGTTTCCTTTAGCCCTCTTAAATCAAGCCTTCTATGATGGGTTGACTCAACAAGGTCAAGCCCAAGTGGATAATGCAGCTGGGGGTGCTATGGGTGAGAAAACTGTGGATGAAACAAGAGCCTTATATGAGAGACTTGGCATGAATTCGCAGCAGAAAAGTGTGAGAGGAGGAAGAAAAGGTGTTTATGAAGTTGAGTCCAATGATGTTCTAGCGCAACAAGTTTCGGCATTGACTACGCAAATGAAGAATTTCATGGGAATGATGACGGCTCAAAGTCAAGGTCAAAACCAAGGGCGAAATCAAGGAGAGGGAAGTTCGGGCACAAGTTGTGTAATTTGTAATGTGAACTCCCATGATATTATGGGATGCCCATTGAGAGACCAATTCCCGGAATTTCTTGAGCAAGCAAATGCAATGAACGCTTTTCAACCAAGAGTGAGGAATGATCCGTTTTCCAACTCTTACAATCCGGGTTGGCGGAATCATCCCAATTTCTCTTGGGGAGGAAATCAAGGGTGTGGTCAATTTCAAAGCAACAATACCAACCACAAATGCAACAATCGAAGAACAAGGGCCTGCAAGGCCTAGTGTGGAGGAAACGTTGCGTAAATTCATTCAAGCCGCTCAACGTAATCGGGTGATCATGGACCAACGAATGGGGAACCAAGAAGCTTCCCTGAAAAAGCTTGAAAATCGATGGGTCAAATTGCCGAGGCACTCCAAAAGCACAATCCGGGTACACTACCGAGTCAACCGGAACAAGCAAAGGCCGTCACCCTGAGGAGTGGTAAGACTCTTCAGGAGGTACACTCTTCTCCTTCTCCTATAGATGATAACAATATGCATGAGAATGAAGTGGTGGTTGAGGAACGAGTTGAAGTGACTCCCGAGGAGAAACTTCCAACTCCACCTCTTAAGCCTTATGTGCCTCTGTCCCTTTTCCGGTAGATTGGTCAAGAATAAGGTCGAAACACAATTTAAAGAGTTGTATGACATGCTTTCTAAGGTGAATGTAAATTTGCCTTTGCTCAATGTAATTAAAAATATTCCTTCCTATGCTAAATTTTTCAAGGAATTGAGCACAAATAAAAGAAAGTATGCCCCGAACGAAAAAATTGTGGTTTCGGACCAAGTTAGTGCTGTTTTTGAAAAGAATTTGCCTCCTAAGCTTAAAGACCCCGGTAGTTTTAATGTGATGATTTCTTTGGGGGACTCTAAGAAAGTGAGGGCAATGTTGGATTTAGGAGCTAGCATTAACTTGTTGCCTTATTCTTTGTTTGTGGAGCTTGGGTTGGGTGAACTAAAACCTACTACTATGACCTTGCAACTTGCGGACCGTTCGGTCAAATATCCAAAGGGAATAGTAGAAGATGTTTTAGTTCAAGTTGATAAACTAATTATCCCGGTTGATTTTGTGGTTCTTGATATGGAAAGAGATGCTAAAGATGTGAATGATGTCCCTATTTTGTTGGGGAGACCTTTTATGGCTACCGCAGATGCGGTGATTAATGTGAAAGATGGAAGTTTGTCTTTAACTGTCATGGATGAAATTGTTAATTTCTCTATCTTTGATTCCATGAAAAAGCCATATGAGGTTAATGAGTGTTCATTTTGTGATGTTGCTGAAAATTCTGTGTTATTTGAGCATGATGTTGAGGGCTCTCTTGTTTCTGAATTTGTGGATGAGTTAGTTATGGAAGGTGTTTTTGATCAAAATGAGGCGAGGGCCATTCTTGCTGAGATGGATGTTATGGAGGAAATTACTGAAAAGGTTCCTTTAGAATCTTTAGGTAATTTTAATCCTAAGCATTTGCCATCTATTGTCTCTCCTCCCGAGTTAGATCTTAAACAACTTCCATCTAGCTTGAAGTATGCTTTTCTTGGTGCAAATGATTCTTTGCCTGTTATTATTGCTTCGGACTTAATGCACTGCGGAAAGAAGGTTGTTGGATGTGTTGAGGTGACATAAGTCCGCACTTGGTTGGAGCATTACGGACATAAAAGGAATTAGCCCAACCATGTGTATGCACAAAATCCATATGGAGGAGGATGCCAAGCCAGTCCGGCAGAATCAAAGGAGGATGAATCCGCACATGCTTGAAGCGGTAAGAAAAGAAGTCTTGAAACTGTTGGATGCGGGTATTATCTATCCTATTTCCGATAGTAAGTGGGTAAGTCCTGTTCATGTGGTTGCTAAAAAATCCGGAATTACTGTTGTTAAGAATGAGGATAATGAGCTTTTGCCTACTAGAATGGTCACTGGTCAACGCATGGTTATCGATTACCGAAAGCTTAATGCGGCGACTAGAAAGGATCACTTTCCTTTGCCATTTATTGACCAAATTCTAGAAAGGCTAGCTGGGCAAGAATATTATTGTTTCTTAGATGGTTTTTCAGGCTATAATCAGATTCCCATTGCTCCGGAAGATCAGGAAAAGACCACATTTACATGCCCTTTTGGAACATTTGCATATCGGAGGATGCCCTTCGGTTTATGCAATGCTCCTGCTACATTCCAAAGGTGCATGATGTCGATCTTTTCCGAGATGATTGGTAGGTTTGTTGAGGTATTTATGGACGATTTTTCGTTGTATGGTAATTCATTTGATGCATGCTTAGATAATTTGACTTTGGTTCTTAAAAGATGTTGTGATACCAATTTAACTTTAAGTTGGGAAAAGAGTCATTTTATGGTTAAGCATGGAATTGTGTTGGGTCATTTGGTGTCAAGAAAAGGGATTGAAGTTGACAAGGCAAAAATTGAGATAATATCTAAACTGCCTCCGCCAACAAATGTTAAAGGAATTCGTAGCTTTCTTGGTCATGCGGGTTTTTATCGGCGTTTTATAAAAGATTTTTCTAAAATTTGTAAGTCGTTAACAAACTTGCTTGCTAAAGAGACGGAATTTGTGTTTGACCAAGAATGTCTCAATTCTTTTAATTTGTTGAAGGAGAAATTGACTTCAGCCCCTATTCTTGTGGGTCCGGATTGGACTCAACCTTTTGAGATAATGTGTGATGCATCCGATTTTGCGGTGGGTGCAGTTTTGGGTCAGAAAATTGATAAAAAGTCACATGTGATCCAATATGCAAGTAGAATGTTAAATGATGCTCAATTGAATTATACTACAACCGAGAAGGAATTCTTGGCGGTGGTATTTGCTTTGGAAAAATTCCGTTCTTACTTGCTTGGATCTAAAGTGATTATTTATTCGGACCATGCTGCATTACGTTATTTGCTTTCCAAACAAGATGCTAAACCCCGATTGTTAAGATGGATGTTGCTTTTACAAGAATTTGATATTTCCATCAAAGACAAAAAGGGTTGTGAGAATGTTGTGGCGGATCACTTGTCTAGACTTGAAAAGGGGTGTGTGAGTGAAATTCCCTTGAATGAAAATTTCCCCGATGAGCAGTTATTTGTTGTTAAGGATTGTGAACCTTGGTATGCCGACATTGTAAATTTTTTGGCTACGGGGGTTCTAAATCCAGATTTTTCGAGTCAAGAGAGGAAAAGATTTTTGTCAATGGTTAAGCAATATTATTGGGATGACCCATATTTGTTTAAACATGGTCCCGATATGGTTATTCGTAGATGCATTCATGAAAATGAGCAACAAAATGTTCTTTCTTTTTGTCATGAATTGCATTGTGGAGGTCATTTTAGTGGAAAGAAAACCGCTCAAAAAGTGTTACAATCGGGTTTCTTTTGGCCAAGTCTTTTTAAAGATGCATACATTTTTAGTAAAAGTTGTGACAGGTGCCAAAGAACCGGTAACATTGGTAAGCGGGATGAAATGCCTCTCACGAATAACTTGGTTGTGGATTTGTTTGACGTATGGGGCATAGATTTTATGGGTCCTTTTGTTGTTTCATGTGGTTTTGAATACATTTTATTATCGGTGGATTATGTGTCAAAGTGGGTGGAAGCAATTCCTACCCGGACTAACGATGCTAATATTGTTGTCAAGTTTGTCAAAGATGTGATTTTTAGTAGGTTTGGCGTTCCAAGGGCGATTATAAGTGATGGTGGTTCTCACTTTTGCAACAAAATTTTTGGAGCACTCATGAAGAAGTATGGGGTGAATCAAAAGGTTGCAACCGCGTATCATCCCCAAACTTCCGGGCAAGTGGAAGTGAGTAACAAGCAAATAAAGGCCATTCTTGAAAAGACGGTGAAGCCAAACAGGAAGGATTGGGCCTTGAGGTTAAATGATGCATTGTGGGCGTACCGTACCGCCTACAAAACGCCAATTGGAATGAGTCCCTACCGGCTAGTCTTTGGGAAAGCTTGTCATTTGCCGGTGGAGATAGAGCATAAAGCATTTTGGGCAATCAAGGAGTTGAATATGGATTTGCAATTAGCCGGTGAGCAAAGGTTACTTCATTTGAATGAGCTTGAAGAGCATCGGTTGGAGGCATATGAAAACTCCCGGTTGTACAAGGAGAGAACAAAAAGGTACCATGACAAAAAGATTTTGCACAAGGAACTTATTCCAGGAAGCAAGGTGTTATTGTTTAATTCAAGATTGAAGCTTTTCCCGGGAAAGTTACGTTCTCGGTGGAGTGGTCCGTTTGAAGTAGTGAACGTATATTCTCATGGAGCCGTGGAATTGGTGAATCCGGTTACGAACAATAGGTTCAAGGTCAATGGACAAAGAGTGAAGCCTTATGTGGATGGAGTTTCGGGGTCGAAGGATGTTGAGAGGATCGAGTTGAAGGATCCGTAAGCGTTGAGAAAGTGAGTCCGTCGAGCTAACGACGTTAAACAAAAGCGCTGCTTGGGAGGCAACCCAAGGTAAGTAGTGAGTTGTAGTACCCTTAAATTTAATTTTTTCTTTGTTTTCATCACTTTGAGGACAAAGTAATCATTAAGTTTGGGGGTGGAGAGTTTTAGTTTTCATTTTATTTTCATTTTATTGTTTGCTTTTCATTTAAACAAAAAAAAAAAAAAAAAAAAAAAGCTTTGTTTTTTGTATTTCGGGAACGTGTCGAACTACGGTGACCTGAGCCTATTGTTGTGGGTAGTCCGCCCGCATCAATGGGGACGTAGGCAGCGAAAGTGCGGTCAAAATATGGGTCGAATTGTAATATATCAATGGATATTATGCTTGGTGTTTGCTGGCTTGGTGTTGTGCAGATAGCTGGCCAGGGAAAATCCCACTGGACATGTGGGCGACCGCCCATGGTGTTGAGGGCGACCGCCCATGGTTGGTTTGAGAAAGCAGGTGGAGCTTCTGGAAGGGTGAGCGGCCGCCCAGGCTGGTGTGTGCGACCGCCCATGCTGGTTGAATGAAAGGGGGAAAACTTGCTGTGCTGGTGGGCGTTCGCCCACAGGTCAATAAGCGACCGCCCACGTTCAAATTTTGAAAAATGGTTACACTACTGGACAGGTGGGCGACCGCCCAGACTGGGGTGAGCGACCGCCCACAAGGCGAATTGGGCGTTACAGTTTTGCCCTAAAAGACCTCCGCCGTTTCACTCTCTTCTTTATTTCAAATTTCAAAAGTCTTTCTCTCTATCTCTCTAGAAAACCACCGCCCCTCTTTCTTCTTCTCTCTAAAAATCCTCTCCCCAAACACTCAAATCTCCCAATTTTCTTCCAAAATTTGTCTTCCCATACCATACCCAACCTCTTAAACCAAGGATTTGAACCCAAAATTCCACCATTATTGCCAAGAGACTTTTGAAATTTTGCAAGTGGTGAAGAAAGTTGCAAAAAGGCTAGATTTTGGAGTGCAAAAGAAAAGGGTTCTTGCGATACTCATTGTGCAAGGAAGGGTTGTTCTTTTCTGTTCATCTTCTTCAACTCCGGCGAGATTCCGGCCAAACTCCGGCGAGATTCCGGTGACATTTCCGGCAAAGTAAGATTTTCACTCCAATCTTCTTTAATACTTTCTCTGCGGAATTTGTGAGAATATTGAAAAATATGTCTAGACAAAGGAATGCTCCCGCTCCGGAGCCGGTTGTTGAGTTTGATGCAACGAAGTTTATTGGGGGTAAAGCAAAGATTTTTTTTTACAAATATGCAAATAAGGGATTTTCTGTAGAAAATGAATTTAACCCCAATGAGCTTGGATTGGATGACATCTTTGCTAGATATGGGTGGGGTAACTTAGCAAGCCGCCCGACTAACAAAGGTTCAAAAGTGTTGGTTCGAGAATTTTACGCAAATGCGTTTGAGGCGGGGCAAACAAGGAAGTGTGGTTGGGTGAGGGGAACAAATGTGTATTACAATGCTGAGGATATCAATGGATACTATAGGATGGAAGCGCCTGGGCATGAAAACAGTGCTTGTGACTATTACAATAGTGCGAAAATCATGGAGTTGAATGTGGCAGGGAACCTTCATATGTTGGAGCCTTATTTTGTAAATGTTGATGTAACACTATTGAGGAATGGGAATGTGAAGAAGGCTAGGGACATGGACTTAAGGATGCGCGCTTTGCATAGATTCATTTGCGAGCGTATTATGCCTACTTCACATTATAATGATGTGCATTGGAGAAGGGCACTGTTGATGAATGTGGTATTGACGGGTCAAAGGTTCAACACCGGGTTGGCGATATCCAAGGAAATTGTAAACACTATTAAAACAATTGGGCGTTGCAATTTCAGTTTTCCATTGTTGATATCTGGTTTGATAGAGAGTAGGGGGGTGAGTTTTCCTCGGTTGCGGATTGTTAGGGACATTGTGTCGAGCGGGACAGCTGTTAGTAAGAGGTCCCTGACTATTAAGGGGCATGCTCAATTGCAGCCGGGTGAAGGATCTTCGAGAGGAGTAAGAGGGAATGAGGAGGATGATGAGATGGAGGAACAGCAGTTCACTCCAACGGAGGCGGCCTACTATGTGGGAGGCCATGTAGATGCTCTATCCGAGGAGATCAGGCAGCTCCGGGGGCATTATGAGATGATGGATCAGCGGTTAGTGGGTATGGAGGAGAGCCAGAGACAGCTGCAGTCGATGGCTACCGAGGAGTTTTATGCTGCTAGTATGTGGAGGCAGCGTATGGAGGATGCGCAATCAGAGATGTTCCAGGAGATGAGGCACAGGCTTCCTCCTCCTCCACCGCCTCAGCACATCCCATACCAGCCGCCGCAATTTCGCACCCCGAAGCAGATGAGAGGATGGGGTACTTGGGAAGCTCAGCAGCAGCAGCAACAGCAACAACAGCAGCAGCAGCACTATGGCACTGATTCGAGCGGAAGTGGCTCGGTGGGTCCGTGGGACCAATTCTGGAGATAATTTGGTGGTTGAAGGTACCCCTATCCTTTCTTTTATTTTGTGCATTAGGGACAATGCATATTTTAAGTTTGGGGGTGTGGGGTACTTGGTTGTTTGTATATGCTTAATTCACATCTTAAAAAAAAAAAATGAAAAAAAAAAAAAAAATTTTGAAAAATGAGAAAAATAATAATTAGCTATGTCCTTTTTTGTATATAATCATTAACATTCTTGGTGTTTCCTTAATTGCATGTGATTGATTGTGACCGCTAGGAAGGATAATTTGGGGTGTGAATATGTTTATGCAAGTTGGTATATTTTTTTTGTTAATTGTGGTATATTACTTAAGAGTTATAATTGAGTCATAAATCTCTTAGTTGTAGTTTCGTGCACTTGTGAAAATATGCTCTTTGATGATAATTTTGATTCATTTTTATAAAGTTTAGAGTACACCCTCATCTTTTGAGTTAATGAATTTGTTTACCGATGTAGCAACACTAGGCAAGTTTTGTGATGAGTATTCCTTGGTTGTGATTGGAACCCCCCCTTGTGATCTTGAAAAAAAAAAAGAAAAGAAAAAAAAAGGAAAAAAAAGAGAAAAAAAAATTAAAATAAAATGAGAGCAATGGCAATGCAATGTGTATTCGGTGAAAACTCCAGACGTGTAGATTAATTGGTTAGGGATTATTCTAGCTTAACCAGATTTCTGGGTATGCAGTAGCGTTATGGAGGAAGAGCTTTACCGCCGTGATGGTCCGTAGCAAGCTCGATACCGAAATGGCTAACTCTCAAAGCCTTTAAATAAATCTCTACTTAGTATTAGGGGCATGAAGTTCGCTGCTACAGTGCTCCCTACTTGAACGGTAGTAGATTTTAAAATGGTGTTTAAATGATCAAGTGTGTGGGGGGTGTAATTATTTCATGGGAATATTCATGTTTTGTGTCTAAAAAGTGTTGTTGCTTGGTAAATAGAGTCAATAAAATAAAAGATGATTGGTGTACTTAGCTTTGTAAAAATGAATCGTGGTTGTGAGAAAAGAGAAAGATGTTCTTGCATAAAGAGATTTATGGTGTAATTATAATGGTTAAGTAATATTTTACAATTAATGAAAAATATATTGATACTTGCGTTGTGAAAAATCTTATCCTGCGGTTGATGGTATTTTGTGATTATTGCAATTGTGGAACATGCAAGAATGGAAGGACATAGTTGATTATTTGTTAGAGTAGTTTGCTTTATGTTTGTTCGTTTAGTTGTTTTTGTGTTTAGTTTGTTTTAGTGTTTGCTCGAGGACTAGCAAATGTCTAAGTTTGGGGGTATTTGATGAGTGAGTTTTACACTCATCCATTGACTACTTTTTGAACTTATTATTTGCTTAATCCTTGAGTTTTGTTTGTTTAATGGAAGTTTTTAGTGTTTTTAGTTTCAGTGGTGCAAAGTTGGAAATTGGGAACAATTGTGAATAAATCAAGTGAAATGCAATTATGGGTTGAATTGATTTATAAGTGGGACAACAACAAGGCATTTGGCCCAACCAAATGAAGAAGAGGAAGAAGGAATGCAGCAAGGATGGGCTAAAGGAGGATTCAGTGGGCTAAGTATGCAATTGTGGGCCAAGTCGGGTGCAAGGAAGAAAGAAAATGGGCCTGCAGTCATTAAGGTGGGCGGTCGCTCAGGTGCTTATGGGCGGCCGCTCAGGAGGAAAAATGTTGAAGCTTGAACCTTCTGTTGGTGTGGGCGACCGTGCAGGACAGGTGGGCGGCCGCTCACAAGTATGAGTTGTGAAGACAATTGTTTCTGGAGCACTGGGCGACCGCCCAGGGGTGAAGTGGGCGACCGCCCACGAGGCGTTTTGCAGAATGGTTACAGGCGGTTGGGCATTAATGGGAAATGATGGTTTTTTATTAATGGTGACTGTTTTTGGTGTTAATGAAGGGTTAATTGCTGCAGTGATTTTTGGAGAACATGGGTTATTTAGTTTTTATTATTGTTTTTTTCAGTTTTTTTTAGAGAACTATAAGTAGAGAGTAATTTTATTTTCTTTAGGACTTCATGCAGAATTTTCTAAAACAATCCTTGGTGTTCTTCTTTTTCATGGATAGCTAACCTTCTTTGTTCTTGGAATTGGAGGTAACAATTATGTTTTAAGTTTTATTTTTCATTTTTATCATTGTATTACTTGGGATTGTCAAGTTGCTTTTACTTGAATTTTAGAATACTTATCTTGATCACATAATTGTTCTTGAATTACTTGGGAATTTCAATTGTGAATCGCCAAATTCATAATTGAAATTAGACTTAACTTGATAGTAACAATTCATTGAATCTCCGCCAAAAGATTCATAAGAATTGTGGTTTTTCTTGTATTGTTCTTAAGCTCTAATTGGGTTCCGAATTAATCTATGAACGGGCCAAGGGAATAGATTAATTGGGAACACTTGATTGCAAATCACCCGCCAAAGTGTCCCAATCATATTTTTGTAAGAACAAAACCCCAAGTATACTTTGATTGATGAATTGTGAAACTTGAGCATAATTTGTGAAACCAATTCCGGGAATTGTCTCCTTATTATAAAACTCGATTATAATCATTTTTACGTAATTTTTGCAACCATCTTAGTCTTAAACAAATCAACAAATCATTCACTTTACCAACTTTTTGTTATAACAATAATTCTTACACTTTAAATTCGTGTCTCTGTGGTTCGACCCGACTTACCCTATTTACAAATCACTTGTAGATAGTTGAGTTGAAAATTTATTTTTGACGTTTCGACGTTCGTCACCAAGATCCCATTAATTGTGCTTGCTTGCGTGCTTTCTTGTGTGCATGTGTTTGAAAATAAGGGGGGGAATGTCCCAAGTCGTCTTCCGAACGTACAAACCATTTATTGGTTGTCGCTCGGGATTTCTTGGATTTTATGTATTCGAGATTATGATCCCGTCCTCATCTTGGACTTGTGATCATTGCATTTTTTAACCTCGGGACTTTGCATGATCGAGAGAATGACTCTCTTTATAGTCAAAGATGAGGTTCTTTAGAAATGGAGGGTCCTTAGCCCATCAATCCTACACTTTAAGATGGTCGAGCTCATATAGATGCTTCATACTCATCTTAAGTGATAATCGGAGATATAGGGTTCAAGGTTGTCCCTTTCTAAAGAAATTATGTAACCTTTATGGAAGGAACGATGTAAATATATGATCTTTTACACCGGTCCGTTCCAAGGTTGCTAATGGGGACATGGGGGAATTCATGTAAAAATGACATTTTTAGTGAAAATATGACATTTTTGGGTTGCAAAGGATGCATAAAGACATGATTTTTATGCAAAGGATGCATTTTTATGAAGAAATTGGGATTTAAATATGCAAAGGATGCATGAAGATTGTATTTTGAAAGCATAGGATGCTAATTTAGGATAAAGATATGATCTTTAATGCATAGGATGCTTGAAAAAGGATTTCATATGCAAAGGATGCATTTTTATCATAAAGATTGGATTTTTATATGCAAAGGATGCATGAAGATGATATTTTTATGTAAAAATAGGGTTTTTAGGTGCAAAGGATGCACATTTGATTCAAAAGATTACATCTTTAATGGCAAAGAATGCCTAATGCATGCAAAGGGGGAAAGGGGGTATAAAGATATGATCTTTAATCTACCAAGTCCCAAACAAGATAATAGCAATTATATGAAATGCAATGAGCAATTAGAATCATATAGAGCAATTAGGATGCAAGTTTAGGGCGTGAGAGGTTACCAATGGCTTCCTTTTCTTCTTAGGATTGAGCTAGGTGGAAAGGTTGATCTTGGGATCTTCAAGGAGGAGGGAGGTGGCTTCTTGGCCTTCTTCTTCACCTTCTTGGACTTCCAGCAGCTCTTGGGAGTGTCTTCTTCGTATTATGTGTGATTGATGGTATTATTGATGTTCTTGTTGTGGGTAGAGGAGGGCTCTATTTATAGGCAGTCTGGATAAGGCCAATGAAGCCGTGCGGCCAGAGACCTTGGGCTAATGCAGCCGTGCGGCATTATCCCTTGTGACTCAGCATGTTTCTAGAACCATGCAAGGTGGCAAACTCTAGAAGTTTTCCCAAATTAAGAAAAACGTGTTTCTTAATTGGGAAGCTTCCCTTTCAGTCCCTATATGATTTGGAACAGTTCCGGAATATTTCCGGAACACTAGGAAGGTCCGGGGAATTACCGGGAAACTTACCGAAATTGCCGGGAAATTTAACCGGAAGGCATGAGCCAGATTTAGGTACTTACACCGATGAGGGGGGCAAAGGATCGGAGGATTCACAAGGTATGCCTTGATCTTTTTAAAAGAAAACTGGCATTCTGGGTTCCATTCAGTGGATGTGCTCTTCTTCATCAACTTAAAGATAGGATCGCAGATGGAGGTCAGTTGATTCACGAAACGGCTTATGTACTGCAGCCTTTCCATGAAAGATTTAACTTATGTCAGTGTTCGAGGTGGTTTCATCTCGACTATGGCTTTGATCTTCTGCGGGTCCACATCGATCCCCCATTCAGTCACCATGTACCCTAATACTTTACCTCGCTTGATGCCGAAGGAGCACTTAGCTGGATTTAGCCTCATGGAATATTCCCTGAGGCGGTCGAAGAATTTTCTCAAATCGACGAACTGCTGGCCATCGGATCCTTTGGATTGGACTATCATGTCATCCACGTAGACCTCTATTTCTTTATGAATCATGTCGTGGAACAGGGCAGTGGCAGCCCTCTGGTAGGTAGCCCCAGCGTTCATTAGACCGAACGGCATGACTGTATAGCAATATGTTCCCCAGGGGGCAGTGAAAGCTGTCTTAGCCTGGTCCTCTTCGGCCATCTTGATCTGGTTGTAGCCGGCAAAACTGTCAACGAAAGACTTGACCTCGTAATTGGCCGTGGTATCTACCAGCATGTCAATGTTGGGCAGGGGGAAGTTATCTTTTGGGTTGGCTTTGTTAAGATCTCTGAAATCCACGTAGCATTGGACTTTTCCATTAGCCTTGGTGACTGTTACGATGTTGGAGAGCCAGGTGGGGTACTCAATGACCCAGATGAATCCTGCTTTGAGCATCTTCTCAATTTCTTCCTTTACTTGTAACGACCACTCAGGTTTGATCTTTCTCAGCTTCTGTTTAACTGGCTTGACTTCTGGATCTAATGGTATCCGGTGCTCCACTATGGAGGGATCGAGGTCAGGCATATCCTTGTAGGACCATGCAAACACATCCACAAACTCCCTGAGTAGTTCCGTCAGAGTTGCTTGTTCTGGCCCGTCGAAGAAACTGCCAATCTGCGTCTCTTTAGGCTCTTCTGCAGTTCCCAGATTCACGCGAGTCAAAGCCTCCTCAACAGCTTGGGCTCGGTTTTTCTCTTTCTCAATAACCTGCTTAAAGATTTCTTTAATGTATTGTTTGTTTAGTGTATCTGCATCTTTATCTAGTGAGTCATTATTAACCATTTTTAAGTTATTAGTTAATTTATCATTAGTTAAAGTGCCAATCAGGGGATACTCGAAAAGGTCGACCATTTCATTCAGAGTAAAAAGAAGTACAACATTGGCTACAACTTCATAGTCTTCCGGCGTAAGGCCATCAGACGACTCTAGGGACTCGAATTCAATGACAAGAGACTCGGAGGACTTGAAATAGGTGGACACAAGGGGATGGGGAACCAATCCAAGCTTCTTGACCATTTCTTCTTTGCTCGCGGACGGACCGGAGAGAGTTTCCCAATTCTTCAAGGGCATAGTAGACTGTATGACCATGGCTCGGGGATCTAGCGGCTTCTGTCCTCTTGCTTAAATTACTGTGATCATTTCTTTCACTGAGCCCCAGTCGATCAGGTCTGGAATGTGCACTTCTTCCCCAAACATCTGCTGCATGACGGGACCATCCCATTCATCTAGGGAGAATTCTGGAGTCTTGGCCTTTAATTAAAACTTCAAACTCGTGTGGCCTTCTCGACAGTCGGAATGACTTCGTTGAACTTCTCAAACTGCTTTACCATCTCTGGTACCCCTTAGAAAGTGTACTTGCTCTTCATGGTGGTAGTAGCCCCAGGTATCTTGGGTAGGTGTAAGTACCCAAATCCGGATCGTCCAAATCCGTCAGAAAGTTAACCGAAATCCGTTAACTGGCCCGCTCCAGGTTAACCGGAACTCGTTAAACTCCCCGTTGCCGTGTGCCAACAAGACGTCCCGGATCGCCGTGCATCCCGACGTCGAACCGTACTTAGCACGTGACATCTCACGTAAAAGTATGGCTTTCCTGAAAACGCATTTTCCGGCACTTTCCAAGGGCGTTTCGGACATTTTCCTGACTGTTATTTTAAAAACGGACAAAACCGGACCGGGGAACAATCTTCCACTCAATTTGGTGACTCAGAGGGCACGTGGCAGCCATGCCACCTCCCTCTAGTCACCCTTCAATCAATTTCAAAGGTAAAAGACCAAAATGCCCCTGGTCTGCAAGCCAAGTCCAGCGGACTCCCTTGTGCACATTTTCCGAAATTGCCAAACAAGTCCTTCAAATTCCCAAAATACCACAAAAACCCCTGGATTGGGCCAAGTCCGTCCGGACTCCTACCGCAAATTTCACCTATAAATAGAAATGGCTGCCAAAGCCAAAAGGAGGAATTTTACACCAAAAATTTCACCACCCCACGGTCCAAACTGGTTTTCACCCCTCCCGAGCTCCCGTTCGTCTCGATTCGCGTGAAACCTTCGTATTTCGATCAAATACACACCCTTACAACTTTGAAACAACCTTTCGAATCACTTTCCGTGTCCCGTACACACCTCCCGAGCCAAAGGAGTCGACCCTAGCCATAGGTATAACTCCCTCTCTCTAAATCTCCGTTCCGTCTCGGTTTTACGCGCCGCCGCTATAACCGTTTCGAACGTCGTTATCAAAATGTAGACGCCTCCGTCTAACGGGGTCCGATACGTTTTAGCCCCTCGAACCTCTTCTCTTTCCGTAAGAGAAGTAATCACGGGTTAAAATGGCGTTCCGACCCTGCCCGTTTACTTTTATGTCATTTACCATTCCGGATCGATCGATCCGTTGATCGTCATTTACAATTCCGAGCCGTTTGGCCTCGTTGATCGTCATTTACAATTCCGAGCCGTTTGGCCTCGTTGATCGTCATTTACAATTCCGAGCCGTTTGGCCTCGTTGATCGTCATTTACGAATCCGAGCCGTTTGGCCTCGTCGATCGTCATTTACGAATCCGGATCGTTTGATTCCGTTGACACCGCTTTAAATACTGTCATTTACAAGTCCGATCCGTTTGGATTGTGATAGTATTTACTTTTCAAAGTCCGAGTCGCAACCCGATTCGTTGATCGCATGTCATTTAATACGCATTTTTCCCGTAAAAATCGTTAACAATGTAATGCCCGGTTCAAAACCGGAGTTCGTCCGTCGAACTCTCTTTCAAAACGCGCGAAATGACGTTCGGCCTCCGAACGCTCATCTTCAAACTCAAAGCCGCCATTTGACACTTAAAATCATTTAATACGCATTTTTCCCGTAAAAATCGTTAACAATGACTCGCACGGTTCAAAATCGACGTTTGCCACGCAAATGCTCCTTTCAAACTCAAAATCGACGTTTGCCACGCAAACGCTCATTTCAACTCAAAATCGACGTTTGCCACGCAAACGCTCCTTTCAAACTCAAAATCGACGTTTGCCACGCAAACGCTCATTTCAACTCAAAATCGACGTTTGCCACGCAAACGCTCATTTCAAACTCAAAATCGACGTTTGCCACGCAAACGCTCTTTTCAAACTCAAAACCGACGTTTGTCATTCAAACGCTCGTCTTTTCAAAAATCACCTAATCAACGTTTGTCATTCAAACCAAGATTAAGCTTGTCATCCAAGCCCCCCATTTCAAAAGACACACACACACACACATGATTTCGAGAAAAGTAGAAAGACTCGTCATGCGAGGCGTTTCGGCGATCTCGTAATACTCTACCCAAACGTAACTTGACCTCCGAACCTAACAATCTCTCGGTACAAAAAAGCTTTTTACTCATTTTGCTTTGCCAATAAAAATGATCCCTTTTTTCAAAGCCTTTTCCTAAGTTTTTGCTACCAATAAAACGACACCTTTTCACAAAAGCCGTTTCTCAACGTTTGGGCTCAAAATACAAAACCGCGTGGCGACTCCTCATTTTGTTCCTTCCCATGAAGCGAGGTCTCGTACACCAACCCCTCCGCGAAAGACAACCGCCTTTTCCGCGCCCCGCCCGCGCGCGAAAAGATCGGGTAATTTCACTGGCGACTACTGGGGACAAGATACTTTTTCAAAACCGCCGATGTTTTCTAAAAAGCCTTCCGTGGGTCAAACTTTCGTTTACCCTTCCTCGTTTTCGTGTGTGTGAGTTCCTTTAAACCTCGAACGGTTTTCAAAGGCATTACATTGTCAACTTTTCAAAATCATACCATGTTTGTGCATCCCCATTCATGTTTGATTTTCATGCCGTCTTTGAACCGTGCATCATAAATTCTTTAAGACACATTCTGAAAAAAATCTCTCGTTTTACTCGAAAAAGAATTTTAGTGACCGCACACTACGCGCACTTGCCGCCTCGGAACACCGCACTTCACGTGCACTTGCCGCCTCGGTACACCGCACACTACAACCCCTAACCCGGGATGGCCTTATCGCTGCACTCCGATTGGTCCGCGTACACCTTTCGGGAGCGCACGGGGTCGTCCCAAACATCCCATCCTAGCCCGTGTAAGCCATGCACTCTTTGTGTCACACTTTGTCCAAGACCCCGGTTGGTTTTTGGCTTAGCTCGTGTCATAAAGCCTAAGTGTATGTTTTTCACGCCGGGCCCCGCTCCGAGTCAAGCTCAAGAGTTTGAGACCAAAGGTCGTTCCCGACCCAAAGTCTTGAGCTTTTCAGCCTTGACTTTGACGCGGAGCTCTGCCGAAAAATATACCCGAAGGTTCAATGTGACACCGTGTCACCAAACCTCGCCGTATGTACCGTGCCAGCCACAACTTGGCCAACGCTAAAAAGCTAAGGTCTCTCGCACAAGCGAGTCAGGAGAGGTCATGCCCAAATTTTGGCACGATCCCCGCCTTAACTTAAGGACGTTGACTTCGACCGTGGCCCGTACGTCACACACGTTGAAAGTTGGCGTGATCAGCTATCCTTAAGTTCACTTTTTCCTTTGTCGGTGGAACTCGCTTGCCTTATCAGACCTCGCTCGGGATAGTCCGTCCTGAGAAAGATGATCTACAATGGAAACGAGGGGCTTATAAGCGTAGTGACGAGATCCACTGATTAGAGCTCTAGGATTAGTTGCGAAAAAGAAGACACGCTCTTTTCCAACCAATTAGGACTCTGAGAAAACGCGCTTTAAGTAAACTTTAATCGGTAACTGCACATTGCACAAGCCCGAAAACCTTGAGCCAAATACCCTTTTCCGAAGCCTAAACCCTTCCTTTCGTTCCCTCTTTTCACATTCTACTATGCAGTTCGAAACCTCTGCAGCGAGCAGAAAGTGGTTCAGATTTCCGGGTCAGCGCCTTCCCAGGATCACAGTAACGGCAGCATCAGACAGTTCTTCGGTTCCCTCGCCTCGCCAGAATTTCCGACATGTCTAGCTCATCGAGAAATCGTGACGGGAAGGACCCCGCCACCGGTAATGTATATGACATTGGAAGAAGCCATCCGGGCTTGTGAGGTTCACAAGAGGCGTAAAGAAGATCAGCAGTAATTTCGTGGTACAGCCTTTCCGAATGAGCGAGGTATAGCAGCCTATCCCCGCCGACGGTACTTTTGTCCCGGTCGAGGATGACGATTCCCCAAAACCAGCTTCACCAAACCTTCAATCAGGTTCCTCCCCCGCCAACTTACGGGATGCCTGCCAACCAAGGAAAAAACCGACCTAGGCTCCATGTTGCCACCTCTCGTGGCAACCCCGTCAATTTTGGTCGCCCGCTACACCTATCACTCAATATCACCGCCGCACCGCCGGACCATCTCAGATGCCAATATCCCTCAATACCCTCCCGGTTCGTCCCGTTGCCTATACACGAATCCCTAAACACCGGGACAAACCCCGATACAGTCGTAAAAGGCTCCCGTATATTCTCATATACCAAGCCTTCCACCTCCAATCACTACCGCTCACGTGGTAGCACCCGGCGCCGAGCCTCACAAACCCACCACCGGACCCAACCTTAGCCTCGGATGGTCGAGCAGATGAAAGACCCGAAAGCCACCATGAGCAGCTCAAAGCAGAAACGCTCAAATCCACGTATCCGGAATGGTCACGCCTCTCCCCGCCAAGTTCGTAATGCCTGAGATGGACCGATTCGATGGAACCGAATGTCCTCAAACGCACGTCGACACCTACGTTCTCGCATGAGAGCAAAAGGAGCAACCCTCCAAAGCAAATGGCCGACCACTTCCAAAGCATACGCTCAAAAGTTCGTAGTTACGATGGTTTCGAGGGTCAAGCTCGCGGATCGCCACACTGGGAACAGACAAGAACATCTTCCCGGAACGGCACAGATCCAACTTAGAGTGGGAAACAAGTCGCGAGGACTTAATCACCACCGAGCGTAAAGCGGATGAAAGTGTTGGGGAATTCTACAAGAGATGGAGCTGAAACTCTCCGAGATCATGGAGCCACTCTCCAAAGACGAACAGATGCGGATCTTCAAGTCCCGCTTAAGACCGTCCATCGAACTCTCATCAGCCACAATTTCTTCCTGCATCTCCGGCCATGGTCAATGCCGGCTCACGCTCGAGAAGGATCTCAAGGAAAAGTTGGCTACCGCACGCCCATACGTATACCGCCAACAGCTTGCATTCAATCCCGCACCGGCCCCCGGCAAAGGGAAAGATACGTCCGTCAACTACGTCCATCGTGGACAATGGCAATGTAAACCTGGCCCCACAAAGCAACAATTCTACTCAAGCTGTACTGGCCGTACACTTCGACAAGTTGGACATGCCACCGAGCAAGATGCCGGAAGGGTTAATCAAGGAGGGTCTCCTTAAGCCCGTTGCCAATTACAAACCCAAAGTTCCCGTAGCCAATGCGGACAAGAGCAAATATCGCGCCTTCCATCGCATCACGGCCATACCACCGACAATTGTTTGGGGTTACGATACGAAATCCAGAACTTGATAGAAGAAGGCAAGTTAGAGCGCCCGTGGGCCCAATACGCCGGGAATCCTTTCCGAATAATAACAATGAATTCCATTGAGTGGGTGCCCAAGAAGAGTGCTACTGCAACCCGGTTTCTTCGCCTCTTTCAACTGGATCCTCCTCTAATGTCCACATCGCCTACGATGTTTTGCACGCCCGCCCGCCCGGGAGTACGAGTCTCGAGAAACCGTCCGAGCAATCCTCCGAGAAAACAAAAGAAGAAATCCTCTCAACAAAGAATCGAGAGAAAGATACGAAGCCGGAGATACCAGCAGGTAGGTACACTTGGAGAACCCTCCGGGAGGTTCGACTACTACGCATCGTACTCCAAATGGCCCTTCTTTGCCTCCAGCCATGCAGCTTTAGAGCAAACAAAGGGTGGGAAAGCCGAAAAGTCCCGCTTCAAACCGTAATCTGTGCCTCCTGGGACACCGGAATACCTCGGACCTTGGTAATCTTATCACAATAGGAAGCCTAACCTCCGCGGGATCGCCCAAGATTCAATTTGTCCAGCCTTCCGAGCTCGGACCGGTAAAGGAAGATCAAGGTCACTTGGCAATCGCACTCGATCAATGTGCTAACCAAGGGCGGCAACCGCCACAGCAGCCTCAACACACTCCCCGAGGTTCCACCAAAGGCTTTACCTCGCAAAGAGGAAGACAGAAACGGATGGCCGGATGACTCTCCTTCTACGGATAGAGACGAGATCTACGACTCCCGCCCGTATGGCAAAGCATGATCACGTTCGTGACGAAGACTTACCGAGAGACGCCTGGGCACAACGAAGCTCGTACATCACTCTCAAACTCAACACCATATCACTCCCTGAGTATTGATAGATAACGGGTCAGCCGTTAATGTCCTCCCTCTCAGCATGATGCGAGCTCTCCGCATCCATGAAAGCCATCTCGATACCGTCTACTCTGACTATCAAGGCCTACGACAACTCGTCTCGTCCCCATCCCGGGGACAAGTGACTGAACTCGGTTCGAAACCCAAATGGTGCCAAAGAAAATTCCACGTGATGGACATTCCATCCGAGTTCACAGCTCTTTGGGACGCCCTTGGCTACACCACATGAAAGCCATAGCTTCCACTCTCCATCGCTGTTAAGTTCATTAACCTACAGGAGATCTTGAAGTCATCCGAGGGGATAGTTTCCTCATAGGAAACGAGGCCGAGACAAGAGCCAAGCGTGTCCGCACTCAGCACCGGGTTACCTCCTTCGAATCAACCAAGGGACTACCGGGCAAATCTCATCGTAATCCTCGTAGTCCTGGAGATGCTAACTATGTAAACGTACTCGAGCAGTGCACTCTCGGGCAACTGATACATCAAGTTCAACTGTCAAGCTTCCAACATTTGGGAGGCAGTGATTGGAAGGAAACGCCGAACATCGCCATGATGCGGGCGCATAAACCCCGTTCCGCTCGGAGATTTGTCGCATTCTCCAAACCAACTCTCTCGGCCCCCGCCAGCGAAGAGATCTTTGTGATAAAGGTCAACAAGCACCGTCATTCTCGTGATGAATGCATGGAAGTCGTATGGGATGTCCTCCACGAGGAACTACCCGCCGCACCCCTTTTCTCCAACGAAGAGCATGATGTTTTCCTAGCCGCTCCAAACAACGCAACCGACGCAATACGTCCCTACACTGGATTGAGCGATCGATGACGATGAATCCGGACTCTCCGGAGTCGAAGACGCGGCACTCCGCAAGCGCACCTCTGCATTCACATGCTCGCTTTGAGGACGAAACTCCTTCCGATCAGGTCACCTACGACCAAGGTTCCAATACCATGGAAATTGTCAAGCTCAATGTCCAAAGATGTGCAAACTATCCGATAATTGGAAGCACGTGATTCACGCAACGAGGAATCCTCTCGATCAAGGACGACGACTTGGCCAATATCATCTATTCCAGATATCCCGATGAAGCCAAGGATCCGGTCCTTGTCATCGATTCTCGCAACACCAAGGTCACCCTCGATGACGCCTCGCTCATGGTAAACGAGGCATTGGCCAAGCGAGCTCAGCTCATCCCTACTTCCGAGTACTCACCCTGGCAACCGGCCCGTGCCGTCGGCTGCTTATACCCTCAAACGCCGCCAAGGCCAAGGGCACAACAGCCGAAGGAGACCAAGCTCCTCACCCTCGCTACAAGTCGATCAACCTCGGGAACGCTTCCTGGCAGCCCACCCCGAAAACATCTCGCGAAAGTCTTCCCCGCAAGGCGCAGCCGCCTTCCGACACAGGAAATGACCACCTCAAAGCATCAACATGCTTCAGCTCGATTCTACTCCCACGTCACGGCCCCGGATTCGTACATCCCGCGCCGACCGCTAGCTGATAGACTTGGCGATCGAGCGAGATCACGAGACCGTCAACATTGCAGTAATTCAATACCCCCGTGGGGTCAATCAAGCGTATATGGGCAAACTTCTTGGTGATCGAGATCAAGGAAGGCCGCATGGAATGTCCCGGTCCGACTTCCTTCGTCAATGTAATCCAAGTGTTCCGCCATTCGGCGATTTGAATGTAATCACGGCTTACGGACACTAGCCGGGACGATGCGCACCTACTGAGACTCGCCTAGGTCTCGCAAGGAAAGCTCTCATGGAGCTAGCCGCTCAAGAAAGTCGTCTTTGGGACCAAGACCAAGCTCCAAAGACCTACAGGGACCAAGCCCTTAAAGTGTCACAGCACTCTTCTGCATTTAAAGCTAGAGGCCACTCTAGACCAATTCCGACCTCAAGAGTTTTGCTTCATGGCAACTTCCCCGACTACCGTCTCTGTTCTCATCCAACCCTCTCGCTGTGCAAGGGTGGTCAACGGTCCCAATGACCTAGGAGATGGAACGACACAGCTGTAACGAATCCCGCCGCTTACCTTCCCGAGGAAAGCAAGTTCTCTGTGAAAGCGACGATGAAGACGGTGAAACCATTCTCTTCCAAGCCGGGCATGAAGTCAATAAAACCGGACTCCCAAGGGTCCCGGGAGGATGGGAACGGATCATTTCCGCACTCAAATTGAAAGGCCAACTCGTGGAGGAAGGTCTATTTAAAAACAGGAGGAGGATGGAAATTGCCTCGAGCAACTACTCAGTGGAAATTCCACAGCCTACGGCATTCGCTTACGTAAACGATCAACTGGGACAAAGAACCAAATACATGGGCCGATGTTCGGGAAGCCGTGTACTCACCTTCCGACATACCCGCCACTCGATATAAAGGCAGGAGAAAACTCTCCCGATGGAGGTTTACCTAGACCGCCGCACGCAGCTCAAAGAAGCACCGGCTATTCTCACATGGGAAGAAACGCAGCGCTAACTCTCGACGCAGCTCCGCCGCAAGAAGGTTGATCTCGGGGCCCGAGTGGAGGAAAACTAGCAAACCACGAGTATCGCTGCACCCAACCTGTAATGCCCCGAGTATGCTCAAGAAGAAGGAAAGGAACGCGATATACCGTGAAGAGATCAAGGAGACCGTTCGCTTAAGCCGAGAACTCTCCAACCTCCCTGAGGGTTAACAACGCACGCCCGCCAGTGCAACCACCGCTGTGCACCGACATTCGAACAACCGGGCCAAACCGTAGGTTACCTCCCGCAGAGGCACCTAAGCCGCATCCCGGGACAATCCGTCAAGCCGCCGAAGCTCCCGGAATTCATCCACGATCAATGAGTTGAGGGAAGACATATGGCCCTATGCTACGAGGAATCCTCCTCTAACTATGGCTCAACTCGTGAGCACTGCTCGTAAGGGACCAAACCCGATGTCGCCGTTCTAACCCGATCGGGTCAAATCCATGCATTACCACCTAAGGCCACCAAAGCCGACGGAGCCGTAACTGCAATCCGGCCAGCCCGAAGACGCAAATTCCTTGAAAGAGGACCCGATCCTCACTACCAAGCAGACTCAGCGAACATTTCCCTTTCGTCTCGGCCACCTCCTCTTATCCTCACAAGCTCAAGCTAGAGGAAAGCCTGGCCCGTACCATGGTCCCCGTGGACGCAACCCCGTATGAAGTCATTCAAATGATCGGCAACATCCACTATGGCAACATTATCACCTTCACAGTATTTGGACCTTCCAAAATTTGGGGCCGATCACAATGAGCCGCTCTACATCACACCCAACTGACGAGCGTCGCCTTCCCCGCGTGTTGGTAGACGGAGGTTCCGGAATGAATGTCTTGCCCGCCAAGATGATGGACCCGCTTGACATCAAGCCCACAGATCTAAAGCCTTCACCCACACCGTCAAGGCCTATGACTCTACTTCCCGTACAGCTTCCTGGGGTTGCTACTCAACATCTCGGTTCGGCAAGCGGGTGATCCCCACCGAATTCCAAGTATTGACATTCCAATCACTTTCACAGCCCATCCTGGGGCGTCCCCGGCCGCATCAAATCAATGGCGTGGCATCCACCCTTCACTGCCTCAAGTTCATGCAAGGCAACGAGCTAACCACGCCTACGGCGACAGTGTCACCACCGAGGGGACCAAAGCACCAACGACATTCCAAGATTGGAAATCAAGCATAATGACGACATGCCATTAATCGGATTCACTCGAGACCTCCAAGATCCAAATATGCAACGTGGACCTTCCACTGCCTCACGATCCGCATTCCTCCCGCCATGAGGATGATGAAACTCATGAACTTCATCCTGTGATCGGGGCTCGCAAAAGGCCGCAAGGCCAACACCAAGTTATTGGAAGTCAAGGACCACACCACGGTCCAGTGGGCTTGGCTACGTGCCAACACCGCCGACATCAAGGAAGACAAAAGGCTCGCCCGCACCAAGGCAAAGCAGCCCCGCAAAAGGGGAACCTCCGACGGCACACCCACCTCCGACCCATGCCTTTGACCTCGCTCATTACTTCACCAAGGGAACCGACAGCGTAACCGAGGGGACCAACAAGGGAACCGACAAAGCTGAACCGAGGGGACCAACAAGGGAACCGATGCAGAACCGAGGGACCGATGAACCGACAACAACCGAGGGGACCGACGGGAACTGGCGAAGATGAGAAAGAAGCAGTGGATAGTCAACACCAAGACTACAGGAAGAATGGAACAGCCTAGCACGGGACCTCAAGCGTTTCGCAGGACTCAAAGCTAATCCGATAAGGGAGCGTTCCTCGACATCACAGCTCTACTGGACCAACCGCCACCACACCCAAAGATGAGTACACATTCAAGGGAATCCTGTACACTTGGAGGAGCAACTCAAGGTACTCTCCATGGGAAACAAGTTGTTCTGATCACCTCGCCGAGGCCACATTCGAGACAGTAAGTCCAAAGCGTAAGGAACCAGAATTCATAGAAGACGCTCTCGGTGGACCAGCCTACAGTAGTCTGCTTTGAAGAAGTCATGGAGTTGCCCAACTTGATCGATCGGGGCTCCGACAACGCATGATCGCCATGATAGGGACAAGCAGGCTGCCTCTCGATCCCCGCACCCTCATCAAGCATCCATCAATGCCACCGAAGAATTGGGTAACTTTCACCGACCAAAGGCAAGCCAGTGCACTGGAAGACAAGCCGGGCCCGCACCCACATCTCCCTAAACCCGGTCTCAAACCCTCTCGAGCCGCCTCCTGTCGAGTCCAGCCCTTCCGAGTCATCCAACGGCCTTACGCCTGAGGACTATAATGTTGTAGCCAATCATGTATTCCCGTTCTTGTTTAATGAAAAGTCCGACCTTTCGGAGTATCCTCTCATTGCCACTTTAACAACCGATAAGTTAACAAACAACTTAAAAGACGTTAATAATTCAATTGATAAAGAAGCGTACACATTAAACGAACAATACATTAAAGAAGTTCTCGAGCGTGTAGTTGACCAAGAGGACAACCGGGCCCAAGCCGCCAAGAGGTTATGACCAAAGTGAACTCCGGGGTCGGCAAGAGCCTAAAGAGACACAAGCGGCGCTTTCTTCGCCGATGCAGAAAAGAAGCCCCGATAAGCCTCCTCCGGAGTATGTTGACGTGTTCGCCCGGTCATACCAGTGACATGCCAGACTCGATCCTCAATCGTGGAGCACGTAATTCCCCGGATCCCGAATCCAAGCCTCACAAATGTAAGCCGTGCAAGATCAAGCCAGAGTGGTCCTTGCAAGTAAAAGAAGAAATTGAGAAAATGCTCCGAGTTGGTTTCATCAGAGTGATTGAGTACCCGACTTGGCTCTCCAACATCGTGACGGTCACCAAGGCCAACGGAAAGGTCGATGCCGCGTGGATTTCGGGATCTCAACAAGGCCAGCCCTAAAGATGATTTCCCATCGCCTAACATCGACATGCCGGTCGACACCACGGCAAATTTCGAAGTAAAGTCCTTCGTGGACGGGTTCGCCGGATACAACCAGATCAAGATGTCCGAGGAGGATCAAAGCCAAGATCGCCTTCACCACTCCGTGGGGACATATCGTTGCTACCTGGCCATGCCGTTCGGGTCCGAAGCAACGCTGGGGCTATTTTTACCGGCCGGGTCAGCAACAGCCTCTCTTCCATGACATGATACACAAAGAAATCAAGTATATGTCGACGACATGATCATCCACTCCAAGGGATCGACATGCAAGACATGACAGATCCGAGGAAGTTCTTCAAATGCACTCGAGAAAACACTCCATGAGGTTGAACCCGGCAAAGTGCACCTTCGGCGTCAAGCGCGGCAAGGTATCGGGATACATGGTTACGTAAAGAGGTATCGAAGCCGATCCTGTGAAAATCAAGGCCATCATCGACATGAAGCCGCCTCAAACCCCGACGTAAGTAAAGAGCTTCATGGGAAGACTTCAAGCATCGGGCCGCTTCATCAACCGCTTGACATCTTCTCGCGAGCCCATGTTCAAACCGATGAAAAGAACGCCGACATCAAATGGGACTCCGAGTGCCAAACAGTTTTCGAGAAGATCAAGACCTACTTGGTTAATCCCCACCCCGTGCTCCGCCACATGAAGACAAGCCACTACTCCTGCATATCGATAAAGAATGTACACGTCAATCGGAGCAATGCCGGCACAAGAACAGAAAGATTCCAAGGTTGAGCATGCAATCTACTTCGTAAGCCGAAAGCTTCAAGGAAGTGAACTCAGCTACTCAAAGATCGTAGAAAACTTGTACCGCCTTGGTATGGGTAGTCGGGAAACCGAAACACTACATGCGGTCACATTCGGTGCTCTGGTCTCCAAAGTGGACCCCGTCCGATATCTCTTTGACAAGCCATCCTTGTCAATGCGGCTAGCCAAGTGGTCATTCTTCCCGGCCGAGTTCGACATCAAGTACATAGTCGAAAATCAACAAAGGGCGAGTAATGGCGCATCACCGCCGACTTCCCAAGCAATGAACCTAAGGGTCCCGATCTGCAATTTCCTGATGACGGAATCTTTTCACTTGACAAACGCAAACCGCCGGCAACTCTTCTTCGATAGGGCAGCCAACAAGAAGGGGAATGGTATTGGAATGCTCCTTGTCGATCCCAAGGACGAGCATACTCCCATAGCCATCAAGCCGAATTTTGAAGCGACCAACAATGCAGCGAGAATACGAAGCTCGTGCAGCAGGTTTGGAAGCCGCCCTCGAGCGCAACATCTTAGAGCCGGATGTATATGGAGACTCGCATTGATCATCAATCAAGTATCCAACAAATGGAAGACGGTAGATTCCGGCCTTCGAAGTACCACGCGTACATGGAGGAGCCTCATTGCTCAGCCCAAGGACATCTCTTTTCACTATTTGCCAAGAGACAGAACCGCTTCGCGTACGCCCGGCAACCTCGCCTCTTGTCGAAATTCCCGAAGGGAAAGCAAGAAACCCCTCGAGAATAGGTAGACGGGAAACACCCGCCTATTGGCGTGAGATCGAAAAAGAAAAAGAAACGATCGACGAACCCCGGTACAATCAAATTTACCAAGACTTCCAAAACGGAGAAGCTTCCTTCACAAGTGAAGATGGAAAATACAAAGAAGGGATCAAAGCCAAAAACATGATGGCATTAAAACGCCCGGCATCCCATTTCGTCATTCTGGGGGTATGTTGTACAAGAAGCGCCACCAAGGGCCACTCCTTCGGTGTGTAAACAAAGAAAAAGCCGCCGAGCTAATGAACGAAGTTCACAACGGAACCCGCGGTCCGCACATGAACGCCCGAGCATTGACACGTATCATTCTCCGTATGGGATACTATTGGATATCAATGGAAACAGATCGCATCCAGCCGTCAGAAGCTGTGACAAATGTCAACGATTCTCCAACCTCAATCACATCCCTCCTCACGAACTCTATTGCATGACTACGCCATGGCCTTTCGCCACATGGGGAATTGACGTCATCGGTAAAATCACTCCTCCAGGGAGCAATGGACACGAGTTCATATTAGTCGCAGTCGACTACTTCACCAAATGGATAGAAGCCGATCGTACAAGGTACCGAATTCTAAGAAGGTGGCCGAGTTCATCCGAGAGAACATCATGTGCCGATACGGAGTGCCCAACGAGATCATATCCCAGAACATGGGACTCACTTCGAAGGAGATTGTGACCAACTACCGACCGAATTCGTAGTCACATGTCACATGTCTTCTCCTTACGGACCACAAACCAATGGTGCAAGAGAGGCAACAACAAGACTCTCGCCATGATAATCGAAAGATGACCACCGAGGTCGGACCGGCCCGAAAAGCTACATCTAGCCCTCTGGGGATGCCGTACATCAGTCAGAACCACCACAGGGGAGACTCCGTTCGCACTTACCTACGGAATGGAAGCGATGTTACTCGTGGAATTGGAAATTCCATCCCTCCGAGTCCTCTTGGAAAACGGGATCAATGAAGTCGAATGGCTATAGAGCCGTCACGACGAACTTGCTCTACTCGACGAGCGCAGATTGAAAGCCATGGAACACACTCGAGCCTACCGTGAGCGTAATGGCACGAGCATTCGACAAGAAAGTCAAGATCCGAGACATCAGAGAAGGCGACTTGGTGCTAAAGGAAAAACCTCCTACGCAGACCAATCCCCTCGGAAAGTGGGAGCCTACCTGGATAGGACCGTTCGTGGTACAAAGAATCTTCTCCGGAGGAGCCATGAAGCTAGCAGACTTGGACGGAAACCCTTTCGTTAACCCCGTGAACGGAAGCAAGCTCCGCAGATACTTCGTTTGAGGAAGAGCACGAGTCAACTCTCCTTCCCCATACACCGTCCCCTCGCAAATTAAAGTGCTAAAAGAGTAATACCCAACTGGATACATTCCCGCTAATGATCCAGTTAAAAACAGGGTCGCACTTCTTTTGTCTTTGTTTTTCTCAAATTCACCTAAAGTGTCGAACTACGGTGACCTGAGCCCCTTAGTCCAATTGTAAAAGGGGAACGTAGGCAGCCATCTTTGGTTCGGTCTAAAAAAAACAAAAAAAATACAATAAGCATCAATTGCTTGTGTTTCGAAAAACTCTTTTCATTTAACCTACAAATTCATAACGGTTAAAACATTCTTTGATGAGTTCAAGCACGGTCAACTCTTGACTCGCTACACGCTAGCAAAACTACAATAAAACATTAATCAATTAATGTGTCTGCAATGACAATGGGTGGATACTCTGGACAGCAAGGTCAACCTAGTTTCCCGTACTAGGTCCTTCATCCTTCTTCCCCTTCCCTTTTCCCCGACGAGTGTTCTTCACCTTCGCAGGAAATATTCCGGTAGGCCTTCTACCTGGCTCAGGGACCCTTCCCGACGCCTCCGTCAAGCCTGTGGCTGTCAACACAGTCCTTTCTCTGGCTCTATCTCGAGCCGCCTCGCTTTGAGCCATCATAATAGTGCTTTGATTGGCCTCCCGATCAGCATTCGTCTCGTAATCAGCCATGGCATCGCCAGTATGATTCCCAGGGTTAGCCCTTGCTTCGGCCCTCCTCAAGGTCGAGCCGTCTGTGTGATCGCACTCCAACAAACTCACTCCGTCTCCACAAGATAGCCATCTCGTGTCTCCCCATACACTCTTCGTACTGGTTCGCATATCAAGCGTCGACGTAATGCCCTCTCTCCGGTGAAAGAGAACCCCGGCAGGAAAGGACGTGTATTGCCACCACCACGGTGATCAAGAATAGCGTCGAAGGATCCTCCATCCGGGCAGAGATCCCACCTCAAAGGTAGCGGCATAACTCGAGATCGGTCGTGGCGCCTGCTCCCGGCCCGTGCGCGCAGAACCAATGATGGAATATAGAAAGACGCTCGAGACAGCCCGGCACTCGACGATCAATGCACCCTCCCGAGCGGTCCTACAAGTCTCAGAACTTCCAATGGGGAACCCACCATCGCAAGTGATGCGTGCAAAGTCCGGCCATCCAGAGCTCCAGGCTCGATTGCCCCTATCACCAGAGGACGCCGCGAGAAAGACCAAGCGTTACAGGACATTGGCACCTCGGGCATCATCTGCGGCCTCTCCCTCGGCCCACGTGGTCGGCATAGCGGGACTCCCTCCCCCACATGTATCGGCTACCGGTCGCCATCCGGCCTATGCCCGGAACGTCTCGCCCAAGACCAATGGCACGATGTCTCCTCCACTCCTGGCATCGCCTCACTAGGTCCAAGACATCGTGATGGCACACACCCGCAGACGTGAATGTGAACAGAGTAGCAAGCGCGCACAGAGCAAACGTGTCCCACGAAAAGACGCTCCTCGGCTCCGGCAAATCTTTCGGGCGTCCCGAAAATGTCAACGTAATCGGTATCTGTATCGGCATCCCGTATGCTTCTCCATCCGAGATACCCAACAAAGACACTAGCTTCTCAACGGTGGCCATGCCACCAAAGATACGGAAGAACTAGCCGTTCCGCCTCAGTCCTCCTGCAATGGCCCGGAAATCTTCAAACGTAGGAGTGACTTCGTTGTACGAAAAGCCGTACACGTTCCTCCTTACGTCCTGCAACCGAGACGCGGCTCTCAAAAGATCCCAATCCGGCATGAGCTCCTTCAAAGCCCAAACAGATTTAATCCCGTAATGCCTTCAAAACCTTTTGTTACGCCTCGTGTGGTTCGTACCCACGATCGAAAGTTGTCCAAATATCGCTCTTGCATTCGAGACGATAACTTGGGAAAGGGAGCCATGTCGAAGGTGAAGAAAACCTTAAGAAAGGGAAAAGAATTCAAATGAGCAAAAACAATGCTAGCTTCTTACAAATTGCAAAGCCGAAACTGCAATTTAAAGAATCTGGAAATTCGCTTTAGTCCTACGATTCTACTGCAGCTTGACTTGGTCAACTCTGCAGCCATTGCCTTAAAATTGGAAACATTTCCAAACCATGCCTGTTCACTCCTATGAAATCTGCGTGCTCGCCCCCGATTTCATTCAACAAATATCAATATCCCTTCCGCCCGGCTCGTGCAATAAGCAAATAATTAAAAATTAGTGCATACATGCTTAATTTTTGACCCGTTCAATTTTAATGCATTTCTCCTTTTTATTTATTTTTGATTAACCTATTTGCTTATTTGCCAAAAATAATGTAGAAGGTGATCGCTGTAATAAATATGCGATGGCATGTGTTCCCGCCCACTGGCGCCTTTTTTGCAAATACGGCTCAAATAAAAAATTTGTTCCCGACAAATACATGCATTTTGTCTAAACAAAGCGGAAAGAAAGAAAGCAAGAAAAGGGGACTACTCCGAGTCTGCTCGTCATCCGTACACTCGACGTACTTCCCCGCCGCCGCCGGATCTGCCGCAAACAGAACTCGCCGAACTCCTCCAGTAGGGAATAGGCAAAGGGCCTCCTCGAGTACGCGAACTCGAGGACTCCCTCTCGCGCCCGAGTGCAGTAAGAAGGAGCTCCAAATCCAGCCGTTCGCCCGCGAACCGGCCAAACCCCGTGTGAAGTCCTCCCCACCGAGTGTGGGAGCGGGCGAACCCTCGGCCTAGGCGGCCCCCGATCACGGACGCCCACGCTCCTCCGGAACCGCACCGCATGAACTCCACGAGCCTCCCGGGCGTAGGGCGACCACCCGTCCACCAGCCTCATGGCCTCATTATACGTACGGCCAGAAACCTGCGAACCAGGAAAATCATCAGAAAGCGAACAGAAAGTACAGATGCATCATGTGCAGAATGCTACTATCAAATGCAGAAAGTCAAAAGGTTCTCACCAAAGCAGTGGGGTCCGCCCTGTATCGTGGTCTCGGCTCCGCCGGGAGCGGGATCACAAGTCGCCTACGCGAACCATCCAGCCCCTCCACTACAAGAAAACTGACAGATACTGACGGAAATTAGTGACGGAAATAAATCCGTCACTAATACCGACGGATTAGTGACGAAATAGCAACGACCTGGGGTGAAAAACAAAAAACGAAATTAGGACGAGATTACCGACGGATTTAGTGACGGATATGCCGACGGATTCCATTTCGTCTCTAATCCGTCACCATTTTGGCGCCAAAAATTTGCGCACTTTTTTACCGACGAATTTGTGACGGAATGGTGACGGATATTTTTACTGACGGATTTGAGTCGTTGCTAAATTATTTAAAACAAATATTAAATTTATATTTTAGGTTAGCGACGGATTAGTGACGAAATTAATTACCGACGGATTAAAATCCGTCGATAAATTAATTACATATTATTACCGACGGATTTGAGTCGTTGCTAAATTATTTAAAATAATCATTAAATTTATATTTTAGGTTAGCGACGGATTAGTGACGGAATTAATTACCGACGGATTAAAATCCGTCGGTAAATTATTTAAAATAATTATTAAATTTATATTTTAGGTTAGCGACGGATTAGTGACGGATTTGATTACCGACGGATTAAAATCCGTCAGTAAATCAATTACATATTATTACCGACGAATTTGAGTCGTTGCTAAATTATTTAAAATAATTGTTAAATTTATATTTTAGATTAGCGACGGATTAGTGACGGATTTGACTATCGACGGATTAATGACGGATTTGATTATCAACGGATTAAAAATACTAGTATAATTAGGGCCACAAAATATCACAAAACAGTACCTCTCCTAGTGGTTAAGGGCCTCCTCAAAGTTGTCTAGCCACCAGGGATCAAACCATGGCATTGTCACTTTGTTATTTTTACCCAATTATTTTTATTTGGGCTTTGTAATGAAGGACTACTAAAAAATTGGCCTAGGGCCTCATTTGCAACAGAACCGGCCTTGGATAAATCAATTACATATTGTTACCACTATCACTACTACTACTACTACTACCACCCCTACTATCGCTCCTACCACTACTACTATCACTACTACTACGTATACTCCTATCACTACCACCATCACCACCACTACTACTACCAGTACCACTACTACTACTAGTACCACTACCACTACTACTACCACTACTACTACCACTACCACTACTACTACTGCTACTACCACTACCACCACTACTACCATCACTACCACCATGCACCACCACCACTACTACTACCACCACTACTACCACTACTACCACCACCACCACTACCACTACCACCACTACTACCATTACCACCACTACTACCACTACCATTACTACCGCCACGTGCCTACACCACCACCACTACCGCCACCAACACCACCACTACCACCACTGCTACTACCACCACTACTACCACTACTACCACTCCTACCACTACTACTACTACCACTACTACCATCACCACCACCACTACTACCACCGCCACTTCTACCACCACCACCACCACTACTACTACTACCACCATTACTACCACTACCACCACTACAATCACTACTACCACTACTATCGCTACTACCCCTACTACTAACACTACTACCACTACCACCACTACTACCGCTACTTCCCCTACAACTAACACTACTACCACTACCACCACTACTATCACTACTACCACTACTACCCCTACTACTAACACTACCATCACTACTACCGCTACTACCCCTACAACTAACACTACTACCACTACCACCACTACTATCAATACTACCACTACCACCACTACTACTACCACCACTACTACCATTACCACCACTACTACCACTACCATTACTACTACCACGTACCTACACCACCACCACCACCGCCACCAACACCACCACTACCACTACCACCACCGCTACTACCATCACTACTACCACTACTACCATTCCTACCACTACCACTACTACCACTACTACCATCACCACCACCACTACTACCACTACTACCACCACCACTACTACTACCACCACCCCCCCCACTACCACCACCAACACCACCACTACCACTACCACTACTACTACTACCACCATTACTACCACTACCACCACTACTATCACTACTACCACTACCACCACTACTATCGCTACTACCCTTACTACTAACACTACTATCGCTACTACCCCTACAACTAACACTACTACCACTACCACCACTACTATCACTACTACCGCTACTACCCCTACTACTACCACTACTACAAAATTGACGTCTCTAGTTAGTAGTGATTTTTTTTTAATAAAAAATTAAGATTTTTTAAAGAAATAAAAGTATATAATAAAAGAGGGACGGACAATAGCATATATATATAATTTTTAATTTTTTATATTTTTTTTGAATAAATAAAAGTTATATATAAATTTTGTTTAGAAATTAGTTAAACAAATGATAATGATAGTATAATAGATTTTTGATTAAAAAATAATTGATGCAAACAAAAAAAAGAAAAAATGTTTTTGGAAAATAAGGCGCCACATATTTCAGTTCCCGCCTCCACCCCAATTGCTAATTGCTGAAAAAATCAAAAACCCCTCTCTCTCTCTCTCAAAACCTACCGTATTGGCGTATTCCCAAATCGTATCCCCTCTTGCCGTTTTCTCTCTGCCCGTGCCATCTCCTCTCTTCAATCGACCTCTTCAATCGACGACGTTTAGGTTAGGGCGCTGGCTTCGTGAGTGAGAGTGACGAGTAGCCGGCGACGAGTTCACTCCTTCGTCCTCCGACCGGCGACGGTCATCATCTCAGGTATCGATCTCTCTCCCTTCGTCTAATACCGTGGCTAATACCGTGGTTCCAGTTGGCTAATACCTTGGTTCCAACAGATTTCACACCCTTCGTTCTCTCTCTTGCTCTTCTCCGGCCTCTCTTCCAAATAAGGTATTCTGGTTCGTGTGATTTCAATTAAATTAGAAGTTGAATCTCTAATCCTAAAACCCCGCATTTGTTAATTGTTTGGAATTTAGAAATTTAGCAAAAGATATATCCGTTATTGATTTGCTTATTGTGTTGCAATTTATTAGCTAAAGATATATCCGTTTCAATTGCTCTGTTTACTTGTAGTGTATTTATCTATCTCCCCGTTAACTCTAATTTTGTTGTTTTTGTGCGCTCTTTTATGAATATAGGAATCAAAAATGAACCTCGATCGTAGTTGGATGTACAAACGATTTGAGAATGGATTTTTAACAAACTCTTTTGTTGAAGGAGTAGAGACTTTTGTTGAATACGCAATTAATCAGACAGGATGGAAGGACGGGGATAGAATTAAGTGCCCATGTAAGCTAGAAAAGTGTCAAAATAGAAGATTTCTTGATGTGGAAATGGTGAAGTTTCACTTGGTGAAACATGGGTTTGTTCCAAATTATTATGTTTGGACATTCCAAGGGGAAACAAATATAAACCCTACTGAGAATCAAAGTATTGAAGTCGGGGTGTCATCGTCTATCGATGAAGCCGTACTGACGCTTATACCACTATGGTTTTAGATGCGCCGGTGGCCCCCGATTTTAATGTTGATGATGACGTCGAAGAGCCACCAAATCCCCAGGCTAAAAAGTTCTATGATATGTTGGAAGCTTCTAAAAACCAGTTGTGGCCTGGGTGTGAGAAGCACTCTGAATTATCTCTTGTAGCTCGATTGATGAGTTTGAAGTCTGAGAACCGAATGTCCGAAAAATGTTTTAATCAAGTAACCGAGATCATCAAGGAGGTTGTTCCTGAGCCTAACTTAGTCCCAGATAACTTCTATGCAAGTAAGAAGTTAATGCGCGGAATGGGGTTACCGGTCGAGAAGATCGATTGCTGTGCTGAAGGTTGCATGATCTATTGGGGTGAGGATTTAGATTTGACCACTTGTAGGGGGTGTTAAAAAGCAACGTGTTTTTGGTATTGGTTCTATGAGCTCCTCCTATGCTAGCGACAGTCGGAGTAAAGCCTCTTTTATACCAGGAACGGGTGTCGAGCAAGCTGTGTATGAGACAGAAATGATGAATGTGAAAAATGAGTTGATGGAAGAGAAAGAACAAAGGAAGCAATTGGAGCAAAAATTAGAAGATGATAAGAAACTTACGGAGGAAAAGCTAGCGAAAATGCAAAATGATTTTCAGCAAAAACTAAATCAAGTGCTAGAGCGTGTCAATAGCACAACTCGGGATCACACTCTTTAGTCTTTTAGTTGTTTTTAGTTATTGATACTTCAAAACATTTAGTATTATGTTTTATGTTGAACGAATGTTATAACATGATTGGCTAGTATGTTTAATTTGAAATATTAAATATTTTTGGTTGTTTTATATCAATTTAGTGTGACGACGTTTTGGAATTAATAATGCATCGATATATGAAGCGAGTATCCCTGCTCCGAATCGAAAAATGATAAAAATATTCATATATTTTAGTGATGGAATAATCCGTCGCAATATTAAATAATAAAAATTACTATTACAAAGATAAAAAATAGCGACGGAATATTCCGTCGCAATATTAATAATAAAAATAATAATTAAAGCATCATAAATAATAGCAACGAAATGATCCGTCGATAACCCGTCACTAAAATGGTCAAAAAAACACCGACTATTTAAACAATGACGGAATGATCCGTCGATAATCCGTCACTAAAATGGTCCAAAAATAAAGTGACCATTTAAATAACGACGGAATAATCCGTCGATAATCCGTCACGAAAATGGTCCAAAAAATAAAACGACCGTTTAAATAGCGAAGGAATTTTCCGTCACTAATCCGTCGGCATAATGCTTTAAATTGGTCGTTTATTTTACCAAATTACCGACGGATTTTAAAACGTTAGTGACGGAAATATCCGTCGCTAAATCTGATTGAGAACCGTCAGTAATCCGTCAAAAAATTTAGTGACGCACGTTTTAACATCGGATTTTTTTTGTCTAAAATCCGTCACTAAATTGATTTAGTGACGGATTTTTGGCATTTAGTGACGGATTTTTCCGTCAGTAACTGTCATTTTTCTTGTAGTGCTCGTACGCTAGCCTAGCTCGCGGGATCGGAAAATCTCGAGGACCTCCAGGGACCTCGCCCTCTCTATGCTGCACCTGCGGGCTCCTCAGCCTCATCCTCAAGAAAACATCATAGGCGGCCCCCGCTATGATGTACTCGGTGAAGTACACGCCCTGAAGGTACCCCTCCAGCTCATCAATCGGCATCTCCCGGGGATGCTGCATGTACAAAGGAGGATCCACCGGCACCAATGGAAGAGACCCCTGCCTATGCTGACGGGTCACCCTCTCCCCCAGGTCAGCTGGATCCTCTCGGAGAACTCCAGGTTCAGCGCCAGAGATATCTCCTCGTATGACACTCGAGTGCCAACTCTCGAAGAGACCGCCCTCTTCGCCTTCTTCCGCCAAACCAAGCATGGCAGGGAACAGGGAAGGTACGGCTCCTTGATGTCCCAAGCTCGCGGACCGAACACCTCGTAGCACCGCACCCGCCAAGAGAATGGAAAGTTATGTCGCCTACAAAGCGTATACATACGAGTACATAAAGGAGGCAAGGAAGAGAAAAAGTACGTAAACTTACATCCAAGACAAAGGCGTGAAGGGCCTAAATGAGTGCTCCTCTCCCCGCGAGAACCCGTCCGAGGGAATGGTAGAGCTCGGGCCGATCCGGCCTCCCCCACGCAAACCCCTCACGGCATCTAAGTCTACCGGCGACCCAAGCAGAGGGAAGTGACAAGACGTGTCGGAAGTCGGGAACAAAGTCGCCGACAAATAAGAAACCAAAGGAACCCTCGAGCTGACGCTCCGCGGTCATCCTCAAGGACCCAAATGATAATTGGCGACACCTTCCCTCAAATGATTCTCCATCGGCTCGTACCGAATGCCTAAGCCCCCGGCATCGGTAATATCAAAACCCAAAGAGCCTGCATAACCGCTCCGGGTGTAACCATCAACCCACACCCGCCGTGTTGCCATAAGTTGGGCAACCCATGATAGCGGCAAAATCCGTGGGAGTCACCGTCACCTCCCCCATCTCGAAATGGAAAGTGTGGGTCGTATCCCACCCGCACTCGCCGCCGCGACATACATGGATCTCGCCCTCGGCGTATCACTGTCGCAGCTATAGCACTGATAAACCCAGCCAACCCGGAGTCAATCACCAGCTGTCGTGGACTCCTCTCTCCCTCTCGAGCCACGTTCGGAATAATGCCCCACAATGCCTGCACCGCCTCAAAGGCACCCCGACTCTTCTGGTTATGAGTACTAACCGTCCCTGTCCCCTGCAGACAAACAAGACAGAAGCAACGTCAACAAAATGCAACAACGTATGTCAAAAGGATGCAATGCAGATACGGTCCTCATTCATTTCCTACGTATATTCAAAATCATTTCGAAAACTCCGTCGAATCCGAAACTTTCAAAATCTTTCGAAAACTCCATCGAATCCCGAACTTTCAAAATCATTTCGAAAACTCCGTCAAATCCGGAACTTTCAAAATCATTTCGAAAACTCCGTCGAATCCGTTCAAAATTATTTCGAAAACTCCGTCGAATCCGGAACTTTCAAAATCTTTCGAAAACTCCGTCGAATCCGGAACTTTCAAAATCATTTCGAAAACTCCGTCGAATCCGGAACTTTCAAATTCTTTCGAATTTTTCGAAAATTTCGCTCCGTCCCGAATTAAAGCTACTTTAATTTTGGAAAATGCATTTAGACATGGAATTTTGCAACCAAAATTTTTATGTCATCTACCCATGATGTCAATTGAACTACATCCTAGTCAATTTCGACAAATGTTCATAGCAAAGTCAAAAGCCCCAAATCGGGAACCAAAATCCCTAAGTAAATTCCTAACAAATTTCTAACATTTAAAGAATGCACATTCTTGAAATTAATGGAATTTGTAGGAAACTTACGTGTCTTTCGATCCCTCCCTTGGAGTTGTGGCGGTCCCTCGCCGGATAAAACTCCGCCGGATTCAATGGGAGAGTGGTGGTTCGAATGGTCCGAACCAATCGAGTTCTTTCGTCATCGGTCCTTCCGTGGCGAGCCATTGGTCCTCCTTCACCCTCCATAGCGATTTTCCCTCACAAATTCGAGCAAACCTTGCAATATGGGTTGGATTTTTCTCTCCTTTCTCTCCTCTCTCGCCGGCAATAATTGAAGAAAATGGCCTTCTTCCTTCCCCAGCCTCGGCATTAAAAATATTCTGGAAATTCAGTAAAAGTCCGACCGGACTCTTACTGCACTGTAATAATTTTTGCCCCTTTTGCCCCTCAGCTTTTGGCAATTCCAATTTTACCACTTTTGGCCCCCAAATGTGTAAAATTTCCCCGATTAGACATGTCTAACACCCTATCCCCGAGGATAAATCAAAGTTAGTTCTCACTAACGCTCGTCTCTGACGTTAAATTCGATCCGATTGACGTTTGACATTCAAACGTTCAACCATGTCTCTGGACATTTCAGTTACTATTCCGTCTCCCGACGTTAAAATTTAATAATGGTCCTCACCATTAAAGTCTCAATCGCGACCTTTCACGGTCCGATTTCAATCCTCAATCGCGACCTTTCACGGTCCGATTTCAATCCTCAACCGCGACCTTTCACGGTCCGATTCAAGTCTCAATCGCGACCTTTCACGGTCCGATCTCAATTCCCATCTCGGCCTTTCACGGTCCCATCTCAAACAGTCAATCCCGACCTTCGCGGTCCGACCTCCACTCTCTTATCGAGACCTTCGCTGTTCATCTCTCCGGCAACAACAATAAGCCCGAACCCCAAGGCACGAACGCCTTGCAAACAAATCATCTCTCCGACAACAAAGAATAAGCCCGAACCCCAAGGCACGAACGCCTTGCAAACGGTCCATCTCTCCAAGACAAAGAATAAGCCCGAACCCCAAGGCATGAACGCCTTGCAAACAGTCATCTCTCCGGCAACAGCAATAAGCCCAAACCCCAAGGCACGAACGCCTTGCAAACAAGCCATCTCTCCGGCAACAAAGCAATAAGCCCGAACCCCAAGGGACGAACGCCTTGCAAACAAGTCATCTCTCCGGCAACAAAGAATAAGCCCGAACCCCAAGGCACGAACGCCTTGCAAACAAGCCATCTCTCCGGCAACAAAGAATAAGCCCGAACCCCAAGGCACGAACGCCTTGCAAACAGTCATCTCTCCGGCAACAGCAATAAGCCCGAACCCCAAGGCACGAACGCCTTGCAAACAGTCATCTCTCCGGAAACAACAATAAGCCCGAACCCCAAGGCACGAACGCCTTGCAAACAGTCATCTCTCCGGCAACAGCAATAAGCCCGAACCCCAAGGCACGAACGCCTTGCAAACAGTCACCTCACCGGCAACAGCAATAAGCCCGAACCCCAAGGCACGAACGCCTTGCAACAATCCCTCTTCGGCCATCCTCGTAAGCCCGAACACCTTTTCACTTCAGCAAGTGAACATTCATCTCCCGCCGCGCCGTAAGCCCGATCGTTCCACCTCAGCGGCAACAGCAATAAGCCCGAACCCCAAGGCATGAACGCCTTGCAACAATCCCTCTTCGGCCATCCAGGTAAGCCCGAATGCTCATCCCCAGCAGGATAAAACTGGCAACAACAATAAGCCCAGCACCCAAGGCACGAATACCCTCGTCACCATCGCAACTCCGGTTTGAGGCGCCATACGCCCTCGAAGGTTTCAGAAGTCTCAGGTTCAGACGCCTCCCAATAGTCTCCATTCAGGTTCCGATACCTCGCGAATGGTCTCCTCTCAGGTTCAGACGCCTCCCAATAGTCTCCATTCGGGTACAGGCACCTCGCGAATGGTCTCCTCTCAGGTTCAGACGCCTCCCAATAGTCTCCATTCAGGTTCCGATACCTCGCGAATGGTCTCCTCTCAGGTTTAGACGCCTCCTAACAGTCTCCATTCGGGTACAGGCACCTCGCGAATGGTCTCATCCAGGTTTAGACGCCTCCTAATAGTCTCGCTCAGGTCAAGGTCCCCATGCGCGGCCCTTGCCCCTTTTCGAACTACGATCGGCTTGATTCCCGCTCGGGATACGTAGGAATCCTTTTCACTAAGGGTCCAGCCAGCTGACCGCCCAGGTCTCCTTCAAAGTAAGGCATCCCGATTTGGATCCTTATCTTTTTCAACGACCCCACCTCCTTCGGAGGAGACGTCGCTGAGGGGCTAACTGTAAGTACCCAAATCCGGATCGTCCAAATCCGTCAGAAAGTTAACCGAAATCCGTTAGCTGGCCCGCTCCAGGTTAACCGGAACTCGTTAAACTCCCGTTCTTGCCGTGCCAACGAGACGTCCGAGACCGCCCGTGCATCCCGACGTCGAACCGTACTTAGCACGTGACATCTCACGTAAAAGTATGGCTTTCCCCGAAAAACGCATTTTCCGGCACTTTCCGGGCGTTTCGGACATTTCCGGTTGTTATTTTAAAAACGGACAAAACCGAGACCGGGAACAATCTTCCACCTCGGTGGTGACTCGGAGGGCACGTGGCAGCCATGCCACCTCCCTCTAGTCACCCTTCAATCAATTTCAAAGGGAAAAGACCAAAATGCCCCTGATTTGCAAGCCAAGTCCGGCCGGACTCATTGTGCACATTTTCTGAAATTGCCAGCAAGTCCTTCAAATTCCCAAAATACCACAAAACCCCCTGGATTCAGGCCAAGTCCGTCCGGACTCCTACCGCAAATTTCACCTATAAATAGAAATGGTCACAAAGCCAAATGGAGAGGAATTTTACACCAAAATTTCACCACCCCCACGGTCCAAACTGGTTTTCACCCCTCCCGAGCTCCCGTTCTGTCTCGATTCGCGTGAAACCTTCGTATTTCGATCAAATACGCACCCTACAACTTCGAAACAACCTTTCGAATCACTTTTCGTGTCCCGTACACACCTCCCGAGCCAAAGGAGTCGACCCTAGCCATAGGTATAACTCCCTCTCTCTAAATCTCCCGTTCCGTCTCGGTTTACGCGCCAGTCGCTATAACCGTTTCGAACGTCGTTATCAAAATGTAGACGCCTCCGTCTAACGGGGTCCGATACGTTTTAGCCCCTCGATCCTCTTCTCTTTCCGTAAGAGAAGTAATCACGGGTTAAAACGGCGTTCCGACCCCGTTCCGTTTACTTTTATGTCATTTACCATTCCGGATCGATCGATCCGTTGATCGTCATTTACAATTCCGAGCCGTTTGGCCTCATTGATCGTCATTTACAATTTCGAGCCGTTTGGCCTCGTTGATCGTCATTTACAATTCTGAGCCGTTTGGCCTCGTCGATCGTCATTTACGAATCCGGATCGTTTGATTCCGTTGACACCGCTTTAAATACTGTCATTTACAAGTCCGATCCGTTTGGATTGTGATAGTATTTACTTTTCAAAGTCCGAGTCGCAACCCGATTCGTTGATCGCATGTCATTTAATACGCATTTTTCCCGTAAAAATCGTTAACAATGTAATGCCCGGTTCAAAACCGGAGTTCGTCCGTCGAACTCTCTTTCAAAACGCGCGAAATGACGTTCGGCCTCCGAACGCTCATCTTCAAACTCAAAGCCGCCATTTGACACTTAAAATCATTTAATACGCATTTTTCCCGTAAAAATCGTTAACAATGACTCGCACGGTTCAAAATCGACGTTTGCCACGCAAATGCTCCTTTCAAACTCAAAATCGACGTTTGCCACGCAAACGCTCATTTCAACTCAAAATCGACGTTTGCCACGCAAACGCTCCTTTCAAACTCAAAATCGACGTTTGCCACGCAAACGCTCATTTCAACTCAAAATCGACGTTTGCCACGCAAACGCTCATTTCAACTCAAAATCGACGTTTGCCACGCAAATGCTCATTTCAAACTCAAAATCGACGTTTGCCACGCAAACGCTCTTTTCAAACTCAAAACCGACGTTTGTCATTCAAACGCTCGTCTTTTCAAAAATCACCTAATCAACGTTTGTCATTCAAACCAAGATTAAGCTTGTCATCCAAGCCCCCCATTTCAAAAGACACACTCACACACACACATGATTTCGAGAAAGGTAGAAAAACTCGTCATGCGAGGCGTTTCGGGCGATCTCGGAATACTCTACCCGAAACGTAACCTGACCTCCGAACCTAACAATCTCTGGTACAAAAAAGCTTTTTACTCGTTTTTGCTGCCAATAAAAATGATCCCTTTTTTCAAAGCCTTTTCCTAAGTTTTTGCTACCAATAAAAACGACACCTTTTCACAAAAGCCGTTTCTCAACGTTTGGGCTCAAAATACAAAAACCGCGTGGCGACTCCTCATTTTGTTTCTTCCCATGAAGCGAGGTCTCAGACACCAACCCCTCCGCGAAAGACAACCGCCTTTTCCGCGCCCCCCGCCCGCGTGCGAAAAAGATCGGGTAATTTCAGTAGGTCGAGAAACATTCTTCGGACAGGGTTGGCTCTGGTTCCCCTGAACTTACTGAGGTTCTTCTGTAGCTTCAGCCAGCCTTCTGTAGGAGTGGGCTCTTAGACTGTGGCATCATCCAGCTGTGGAGCGCCTTTCACGAAGTAGTTAGTCATGTCAAGACTGAAAGAGGGAGATTTGGGGGTCATTGGAAGGGACCTTCCCTGCAGCATCTTCCTTTCTTTTCCGAGCAATTTCTTTCTCTTTTGCAATCCCCTCTGAAGTTGGCTCATATCCCAGGCCATGGCAATTTTTCTGTTCCTTCACCTCGATGACCTTGTGAGTCCAATGTAGGCGTTTCCCGAGACCCAGACTAGGAAGGTAATTAATCTTTCTCATCATCCTCATAACAGAAGGGATCTTGTCCCAGGTGACAGTCAGATCCACGTTGCAAACTTGGACTTTAGGAGACTCCACTATGAAGCCAGTTAGCATGAGACCATCCTCATCATGTTTGATCTCTAGTATAGGTATTCCACCCGTGTCGGTGCCTTCCAAAGTGACTAGGTCTCCATAAATGGTTGTTAGATCCCCATCAGAAATGAACTTTACACATTAATGAAGGCCAGAAGTGACCCCGTTAACTTGGTGCAGCCAAGGTCTTCCCAACAGAGCATTAAAGGTGATTGGGATATCAATGACTTGGAATTCTACGGGTATCATTTTCTTGCCAAACCAGAGGTTTAAAGTGGCAGCCCCAAGTACAGTATGAGACATTGAGTCGTAGGCCTTGACTGTGAGGGAGGAAGGTTTCAGATCTGTGGGCTTAATGCCGAGAAGGCTCATGATCTTTGCTGGGAGGATGTTCATTTCGGACCCATTGTCAACTAAAACCCGAGGGAGACGCCATTCATCTAGCTAGACCGTGATGAAGAGAGGCTCGTTATGATCAGCTCCGAACTGGGGGAGATCTAGGTCCGTGAAGGTGACTATGTTTTCGTAGTGGATGTTCCCGATTAATTGCACCACGTCGTCAGGGGTGGCATCAATAGGGACCAGTGTGCGGGCCAGGCTTTCCTCCAATTTCAACTTGTGGGGGTAAGACGAAGTGAGTAAGGACCACAGAGAGATATTGGCTTGAGTCTGCTTCAACTGAGTGAGTACAGGATCCTCTTTCTTGGGGTCAGGAGTTTCAGCTGCTTTAGCGTAGGGGTTACGGTTCTCTCTGGGTACCTGTTCTGCCGACTTCTTATCTGTCTTGGGATTACCCTGATGGACTTGCCCGGATCTGGTCAACAGGTTTACTTCTCCCTCTGGCTTATATGTCGCCTCTTTGCAGGACTCTTTTAATGCTGCTAGGGTCAAAGGAGGAGCTTGCTTAGCAACTGGCCACCGGTTCTGACTGATTTTGTTGCAATTTCTCGGAGCTTAGCGATGGTGAGGGGTTAAGCTTGGGGATATTGGGTATGACTGACTTCTGACTGGGCAGCCTTCCGGATTGCTTCCCAAGTTACGGGTTTCTGAGCCTGAGATTGCGATGTTGTTCCTTTGATGGCCCACAGGGCTAGGGCATCTTCCGATTCATCCTGATCAGGGTTTGCATTATCCCATGCCTGCCTGAGCTTGCCCACGGTTAGCATGCAGCAGGAACTATTGCCTCCTGGGCTTGGTGGCTTTCCTCTTTCGTTTTCGGCTTTATGTAGCAATCCCGGCTCCCTTTTATAATACTCAGCGCTAGAGATAATTATGGCATTCTGTACGGGAGGTGCATCAGGTATCATGCTAGTGTCCAGAACCTCTCTCAAGGTTGAGATACACTCGGGAAAAGTGACTTCTTCCCTGGTAATCTTGACGAGGATTGTTACTTTGCCTTCGGGCGGGCTTGATCTGACAATGGTTACTTTCTCATTGGGAAGGATAGGGGCCAGTCGCCCCTTTTCCAGCAGATTTTCAACTATATGCTTAGATCGGATGCTCAAGAATCCTTTCCCCAAAGTATGGTAAGTAGTGTTGAACTCCACGACATCTACATATTCAGCCCCAGGAAAATCCATGGCTTTCATGTCTTCGATTACCTGGTCATCCCCTGAAGTTCTTCAATTTTCTGACTGTCGGCTTCCATCTCATCGTACACCATTTCCTCTCATTTTTGCAGACTAAACAACCACAAGTGAAGGATTGACAGTGCCCATTTGCTTGGCCCAAAGCGGCGATTCGTAACACCTGAGTCCAAATGAGGAGTTCTCGAGGTCCGTTCCTGGGTATCGGGGCTACTAGAAAGGCATCATGGGGATCCATGGGTATGAAGGCAACGGGAGTGGCTTCCAGATCCATAACCCTTTTTAGCGATTCCAGGCACTCAGTGTGCTCGAGAGGTTCAGCAGTGACTCTTATGGTAGTGATGCCGTCCATCCTGGGGAGGAAGAAAGGGATCCAATGACGTTCACAAACTCATTGTTCGCTGGAGGCTGAAAGCCTACTTTTTCGATTAGTTCTTCAATGAAACTTCTCTATTCGCCTACCAGTTTTTCGTATTGGACACTGTGCTCCAGGATTTCAGACCCATATTCCTCTAGTTTCAAAGAGAGGCTAAAGTAATCGGCCAGCTGCTGGTTCGTGCATCCTTTAGCCTTCATAGCGAGGGTATAGGTGTCCAGATGGGTTTTTGGGCAGGCAGTTCCATCAAACAGTTCCAAACTAGGCATCACGAACTTCTGGGGTAAAGGCACAATAGAATCAGGATCTGTGGGCCGTAGGGCAGCCTTCTTTCCTGTCAGCTCGGCAATCTGTGCTTTCATTTCCTTATGTTGTTCCATGAACCAGGCCAGATGAGGGTCCTGTGGTGGAGCCATAGCGTTCAAACCAGTGACTGAGCTGGAAAGAGGAGTTATCATTGGCGGTACACTGGAGGAAGGGATGGACGGTCCGGGGACATAGGTGAAAACCTGTCCTTGGACCAAATTGCCCTGGGGAGTGTAAGTAGGAGCCTGGGTAAAGGGATAGAACCCAGCGGTTTGCTGTTGGCTTCCAATTAGCAAAGTGGGTGGTGGCAGACCTGAGGTGGCCGGGTAGCTCGGGTTCCCGGGGTGAGACTCATAAGTAGGCTTAAATGCGGGCTGTGATCCCTGGTTGTTGAACTGCATGCCTGGCTGTGGTGATGGTGTATAACCGGGAGGATAATGTAGTCCTGGTGATTCTGATGAGACTGGGATGGGGGCTTGCTGGCCTATAGGGCCTTGAGTGAGGAACAGGTTTGTGGAAGCTGGCGAGATGTTAGGGGCAGCTGGACCAACATCATTTTGAGGAGGGGCTCCTGACTATTGCCCTAGACCAAACCGCGGTGGTGGCATTGCGATTGTTCTTTGTGGTACTCGAACAGCTTGTTGTGAAGGTCCTGGACCGATCGACTCCAAACCGCGGTGGGATCCCAACTTCTTTGCGGCATTCCAAGGTACCCCCAACCATGGGAAGACATTCTATACCGATTTTGTCCCCACCGAGGAACCGCGAACCGGCTTGTCCCACTGCATCGTATGGGTCCGAGTCTCGTGGTTGAGGAGCTGGCTGACCCATAGATCGAGAAGCATGGGCTCTGGTAGTGGTACCATAGGAGGCTGGCGGTGGCATCCTGGAGTAGTCAGGGCGACCAAGAGTGGGATTGGGGTCCTCCTCTTCTTCCACGGTGAACGTGCCATCGGGATTAAGACTGGCGGCCAAACCATGGCTCCTAATAGCCTCCAAAAGGCTATTCATCTGTGCTTCCTGCCACAGTCTCATTTGTTCGACCAACTGGATCCAATGCTGGTCTGTTTGAGGGATCCCGAAAGGTGGAGTGGTATTGTCCCCATTGTTACCAGCTGATGCAGACATTCTGAAAATCGGAGTTGAGGTGAACGGTGAAGCTGACGATGCGCTTGATTCTTCCCAACTAGCCAGACGGTGACCCAGTGTCCGTACCCAAGCTTTGCGAGGTGCTGCAGGAGGAAGATACAAGGGAGGTTCAGACTTTGGGAGTGGAAGAAAAAGGGTAGGTGTTTGGCTCAGGGCTCATGCAACATGCTGTTATTTGTTCCCGTTTACTTAAAACGTATTTTATTAAAACCTAAGCGGTTGGAAAAGATTGCTCTTCTTTTTTTTTTTTAACTACTCTAAGTCCTGGATCAGTGGGACCCATTACTACGCCTGCGGACCCTCAACCTGTAACCCCGAACAAGGGCTCCGTAGGGCAAGCGGGTCCCACCGATCGAAAAGGAAAACGAACCTAAGGTCTGGCGGATCATGAAGTCTTAACGCGCACTCAATGTAAATTACCGACAAGGCCAGCGTCGAGGGTCAAGATCGAGTCAAAGTGCCTGACGGAAAATCGGCATGACTTCGACTGATAATAGTCTGCAAGGGATCTTGACATCGTCGTTGGTTAAGCAGTAATTAGACATGGATTGAGCGTTAATCCTGGATGACTCGGTGTCATACCGGGAGCCGGTGTATGAGCCGTGCGAATCAAAACCGAAGTCCGAGCCCCAGTCAAGATCGGGTCAAAGTTCATGACGGAAAACCGGCATGGAGTCGACTGAGTTAGGTCCGCGGGGAATCCTGACTTGGTACGTTGACTAGGGTTTGACCTACTACAGGGCATGCAATGACAAGGACCGAACCAAAAACCAACCGAGTTTAGGAAAAAGTGTGTCACTGTGAATGTGTGCCCAAATTCTATTTTTTGTTTTTTTTAGTTTGGATTCACGCGAGTTTGAAAACAACCGGTTTAATTTGAAAAAAACGGAGTTGCCACGCCATTTTGATTTCCTCAAAACTTTGAAAAAAAGGTTTTTTTAGGGTTCAGAGGTTAAGTTACCCCTTGGAAAGAACGGATCGTCATTCACCCAAGGTGCCTTGCCGTAGCAAGTCTCCCTAGATTCCATTTTTCGTGCTTGCTTGTGTGCTTTCTTGTGTGCATGTGTTGAAAAGAGGGGGGAATGTTTCAAGTTGTCTTCCAGACGTTCAAACCATTTAGTTGGTTGTCGCTCGGGATTCCATGGATTTTTATATGTTTGGGATTTTGATCCCTTCCTCATCTTGGACTTGTGATCATCGCTATTTGACCTTGGGTCTTGCGTGATCGAGAGAAGGACTCTCTTTTATAGTCCAAAATGAGGTTCTTTAGAAAAGGAGTGTCCTTAGCCCATCAATCCTACGCCTTGAGACGATTGAGCTTATATTGGAGCTATCATGCTCGTCTTAAGCGATAATCGGAGATATAGGTTCAAGGTTTATCCCTTTCTAAAGAGATTGCGGCACCTTTAATGGAAGAAACGATGTAAAGATAGGATCTTTACACCGGTCCGTTCCGAAGGTTGCATCCAGTACCAATTGGGGACTAGGGGAATGCATGTTAAAAATGACATTTTTAGTGAAAAGATGACATTTTTGGGTGCAAAGGATGCTCTTTGATTTGCAAAGGATGCTTCCTATGTAAAGAAAGGATTTTTAATGCAAAGGATGCATTTTTATCTAAAGAAAGGATTTTTAATGCAAAGGATGCATTTTTATGTGGAAAAATAGTGTTTTGTATGCAAAGGATTCATAAAGACTACATTTTGAAAGCAAAGGATGCTACTTTGATTATAAAGACATGATTTTTAGTGCAAAGGATGCATCTTGGTACATGAAAATGGGTTTTAGGTGCAAAGAATGCACCTTTATGGTAAAGGCATAATTTTTATATGCAAAGGATGCATTTTTATTGTAAAAAATAGGTTTTTAGGTGCAAAGGATGCACCTTTAATGCAAAGACTACATTTTTATGAGCAAAGGATGCCAAATATCACATTTTTATGAGCAAATGATGCTTATTTCATGCAAAGGATGCAAAGGGAAAAGGGGGCATGATTTATATGAATAAAGATAGGATCTTTAACAACAAATACCAATTCCCAAGCAATATAATAGTAATATGTAAATGCAAGGAGCAATTATATCACATAAACAAGTATAATGCAAGATAAAGGGGTGAGAGGTTACCAATGGTGGTGACCTCTTCTTCTTTGGATCTTGCCTAGTGGAAGGACCAACTTTTGGAGGCTTCAAGGAGGAGGGGGGTGGCTTCTTGGCACCTTCAGCTTCCTGATCTTCGTGGGATATTTTAGGAGAGTTTTTATGCTGGAAATTGGTTATCTCAAATGGGTAGAGGAGGGCTCTATTTATAGGCAGTCTGGATAAGACCAATGAAGTCGTGCGGCCAAGAGTTCCCTCCTAATGCAGTGCGGCATTATCCCGTATGACTCAAAGATCTTTCTAGAATCATGCAAGGTGGCCTTTCTAGAAGGAATTTTGCATAAAAGAAAACGTGTTTCTTTAATTTAAAGCAGTCCCTTGACCCTCGGAAGGTTCGAACAGTTCCGGAATTGCTCCTGAACTTTAGGAAAGTCCGGGGAATTGCCGGAAAACTTAACTGGAAGGCATGAGCCAGATTTGGGTACTTACAGAAGCCCCTCGGCAACGTCACTTGCAGGGCAAGTGGGGTTGTCGATAGAAAAGGATCCGATCTGGCGAATGCCGAGACGGATTAGGTGACCAAGGTGGTCGAGTGGCTGAACCTGTGGAAGGCTACCTACGTATCCCGGGTGGGAATCAAGCCATAATCGTAGTTCGGAATAGATATCCACTGGGAAAGGGGAAGAGAAAACTTGTCTCTTGCTGGGAAAATAGAAGAGAAAGTAACCTAGGAGGACAGACAATTGATCCTACTGAGGATATGCTAGAAGTGACCGATGTGGTCGGGTATATGGACCTCTACGAGGGGCTACTTTACCACTGAGGAGTGATGAATGACAAAAGGGGTGACCAATGTGGTCTGATGGCTGGACCTTTATGAAAGGCTGCCTCACCACTGAGGAGCGATGATGGAATGGGGTGACAACTGCGGTCGGATGGCTGGACCTTTATGAAAGGCTACCTACGTATCCCGGAGGAATCAAGCCTTGATCGTAGTTCAAGAATCACTAGATAGTTAGGAACGATGTCTAGGATCCTTGAGGTTTTGAAAATTAATGGAGGTTATCACCTGATTGACAATTAATGGAGGTTGTCACCTAATTGACAATTAATGGAGGTTGTCACCTGATTGACAATTAATGGAGGTTGTCACCTGAATTGACTAAAGCTTACATCACTATCGAGGAGATAGAGGTAGCTGATGTTTGGAAAACTTGAGCTTACTTCTCAATCTGTGATAGAGGTAGCTAAAGTTTGGAGAACTTGAGCGTACTTCTCAATCTGTGATAGAGGTAGCTTAAGTTTGGAGAACTTGAGCGTACTTCTCAATCTATGATAGAGGTAGCTTAAGTTTGGAGAACTTGAGCGTACTTCACTATCTGTGATAGAGGTAGCTTAAGTATGGAAAACTTGAGCGTACTTCTCAATCTGTGATAGAGGTAGCTAAAGTTTAGAGTTCTGACAATTCGGATGTTGTCACCTAGCGTCATTCCGTTATAACGGAAGTAACGGAGGCGACTGGGGAGGAAAGTCTATTTGCTTAGGAGATAACGGATATCTTTTGGAAGACGACGTTATCCTAGTTAAAGGATAACAGGAATTATATGCCCAAGTGGAAAGTCCAGGGGCAAAACTGTAATTTCTGCTCAGGGCAAAAGAAGCCGCCCGGCATGAGACGGGGGCAAAAGAGGCCGCACGGCTAGAAGTCTGATTTTTCCAGATTATTTAAAATCAGATTTGAACGGGCATTGGGCATTGTTGCCGCCCATCTGTTGCCGAGGAAGAGAGAGAGGAGGGAGAGAATTTCTTCAAGAAATCCTTCAATCCCTTGCTTCTATTGATCTAGATGGATCCGAAGGGGAATCCGATGCCAAGGCAAGCAAGGAGGAACATCTCCGAGGCCGCTCGAAGGAGGAGGAGAGAGCTTGTCCGCACGGAGAGGAAGTATGACTTCCTTATGCCTCCATCGGAGCTCTATCCGGGCAGGAGGGAGCACAAATCGACGAATCCTTAATCGGTTGGGGTAAGCATTCTTAATTTGCTCAATTCCGTCGATTTTGATTGAATTTTGATTGATTTTAGGGCTTGACCCGAGTTTTAGAAATTTCTCGAATTTTCCTAGGATTTTTGATGATGATTTTGGAATATTAATGATTAACCTATGAGGCTAAGAAGATGAACAAACATGCATGTGCAATTTCTTAAGAAATAATGAGAATGACCCATTTTTTGAAAATAGAGTAAAAATAATTGTCTAAAATGTGACGGAGTCCTTGCATGTGCTAGAAATAGGTCAATTTTTGATCATGGATGAGAAAACGGGATTTTGGACGATGAAAAGGATTCATGCATGCCATTTTTTGAGAAAAAAAATTAATGCTTATGTGAAAATAATTTTGAAAACTGGGATTTTGTGCTTAGGAGAGCAATATGCTTGACATGACGTGTTTCAAGTGATGAAAGACACGTTTTTCTACGCATAGGATGCTAGAAATTTTTTTATGAATGCTTTTCTCTTGAAAATATGTGCACTTTTGAATATATGCATGCTTTTGAAATGAGATGAAGGACTGACACATTTCTTTTGTTGTGCTTGTCTCCATGAGAACAAGTCTAGGGGATTTTCTGAGATTGCAGTGAGGCTGTGGGAGAGGATGCCCAATTTTGAAAAGGATGGGGTGAACCCTAAGCATCTAGTGAGGGATACCGACCTTGATTTGTTCATTGAGGCTATCGGCAGAGGCATTCATGTGACCTCGAAGAGCAAGGGCTTGATCCAGGCCCTTTCGAAGTTCTGGTGGGACACCACCCACAGCTTTCACCTTAGCTGGGGGGAGCTGACAGTGACGCCTGCAGATTTTACTGCTATCACTGGCCTGCAGTTCACCGGGAGGCCTGTGACCTGGAGGAACCACATCACGGCGGAGGAGTTTAGAGCTTTGGTTGGGTTTGAGCTTATTCCTAAGGGGATCGGGATGGAGACCAGGAATGTGGAGGTGGCAGTCCAGAACTGCATGCAGGGATTTGCTGCTAATGAGGTGACTGCCCACCAACTTGCGAGGGCTTGTGTGTGGTTGATGCTGTCAGTCACCATTTTTGCCAATTCTGGGACGCTGGCTATGACTTGCCTTCTTGACTCCTTGGAGGATGTTGACGGGATTGGGACGGTCTCTTGGGGAGAGGCCGGATTGGCGGAGCTTACTTCTCCCTGGACATGTACAGCCGGAATAAGGCTGCTTCGATGGATTGTTTCTCCTTTGCTCTTGAGGTATTCTTACCTTCTTTCCTTTCTCTTTTCTTTTCTGTCTTTGAGACTTTTAAGAGAGAAAATGACCCTTTTGATGTTTTGAACATGCAGGTCTGGTTTTGCGAGGTGATCAGGTTCTTTCCGTGGAACCAGCAGAGTGACGCTACCATCTTTCCCGCTATGATCCGCTAGAGGGGAGATGCGAGAGACAAGTTCACCGAGAAGACCCGGATCACCTTTGACTACAAGATGGTGAGACCAGTCATCAACAGGGATGGGCATGATGGAGTGGACTTCTACCCTTGGGGGAGGTACCCAAAGATTTTGCTAGGGGAGGCCGTGGAGGCGACGAGGCAGAGGCGATGGTTGACCGGGATGACATGTGATGTCATTTATCTGGGGGACCGCTTTTCCAGGCAGCATGGTCATATCCCTCCATTGGATGCCATTACCCCCCATGATCCTCCAGCATGGATGCTGCAGCCCAGGGATTGGTCGGCGGATGACATTGCTATGTACCAGGCAGGCGTAGCAGCTGAGGAGTATTTTGACATACCTACCCCTTATGCTATCTTTGTGGAGCAGCGACTGAGGATGCCACAGAATCTAGTGAAAATGGCTGTCACTCAGGGGTATGGGGAAGCCGAGCCTACTGACCCGCCGATGCCTCCTGCTCATATCTCTTATGTAGTCAATGGGGTACCAAGGAGGTTCAGGATACCTGTCCCTGACACGAGGGAGCCCCAGTATACTCTGCCGCCGGACAGCACTGTGAGTACACTTTAGGGTCTTTTCCCTTTTTCAGACTTCTTTGCTTTTTACAATTCCGATATTTTTCTGAGATTTTCTTCTCTTTTTCTCAGGTTTCAGCTCGGACTTATGACGGCTTGGTCAGGCAGAATAGGGGCTAGAAAGATGTGTGTCGGTCCCTTTTGAAGAAGCTGGCTTGCGCTTTAAAGGCTGCAGCGAACGTACATGAGCCCGTGTGCAAAAGGAGGCACGTCGGGGGCACGACATCCACCTCATCAGCTTTGGAGTACTCCTCTAGCACCATGCCTCGGGGACGGGGGCCCAATGCCGACATCCTGGAGCATCTGGCTGAGTACGAGCACGAGAATGTCCATCTCTCCGATGTGAGCGACAGTGAGGACTTGATGAGAGAGGCGAGCTTTTACGACCTGAGTATTGATGAGGAGGAATCGGAGGCCTAGGAGGTCTCTAGAATCGATTTAGGAAGAAAAACAAACAATGAACAATTTTATGCACAATTTGTTTATTTTTTGCTTTATTTGGGCACCGATGGGGCGAAAACAATGTATTACTGTTTTATTTGCTTTTCTAATTTATGCTTTATGAATTTGCATATTACTTGAGCCTCGGGGCAGTTTTTTGCTTGAAATTGGGGCTGAAACTGGGCCAAAATGATTTGTGATGACACATAACGGCATGGTTAGTGTTTGGATATGTTTTTGTACATGTTTTTGTTGGAAAAGTGGGGTGAAAACTCCCTTTGGGCAGCAACTTGGTTGCTGCAGATTTGTTTTCCACATCAGGCAAATGAAGTCGTGCGGTCTGGTCTCTGGAGCAAAAGAGGCCATGCAGCTTACAGTTCTGTCTGGACTTGTCTTTTTTAGAATAAATCAAGGCTTGGCCATTTCATTTCATTTTCACTCTAGACTTGTCCCAACTGTTCCCAGAGCACATATTTGACCTAAAGACGTCAACTTTGATCATCTTGCAATGGAGAAGCCTGTCAGATTGCAAAGGAGGAAAAGAGACCGCTTTCTATCCGATCTTCAATCTTGGGTGAGATATAACTTTCAATCTCACAAGGGGCTGTTCGATTCTACCTTCAAGATAAGATCTTTATGGCATTTGAGGGATCTCCCGCCCGATTGGGACCTTTTGAGAGCAGCAGCAAGGTTTTGGGACGTCCCTAGACACGTTTACTGCTTTTCTTATAATGAGATTGTCCCAACCTATGAAGACTTCCGAGGCTTGATTGGGGGTCCAGAAATTGAGGCTATATCTATTCCTCTGATCGAAGATGTGCCGATGGCGGCAAAGCTTGCATCTTTTCTGCAGATATCTCTGGGAGAGGCTGAGGGGATGATGATAGCTCCGGACAGGATTGACCTTTCTGATATCCCGGGTAGGTTTAGGTCTTCGGATATGGCTACGACCACGGTGGCTATGGATGCATTTATCCTCTGCATATTCTCGTCCCTGTTCACTGCTGAGTCCGTGGGAGTCTGTCACGGTGGTCTCTTCGACATGGTTAGGGATTGCAGGGCTGGGAAGGACATTGTCCCATTGGTTTTGGGTGAGACCCTGCACGGCATCGATAGAATGGATAGAGGAGACCGTTTCATGAGGTCTGGGAGTCCGGCCGTGTTGACTTTATGGCTGCAGGAGAGGCTCGGGGCTTTGCCATGGGCTTTACCGACTCAGTGCCCTTGGGTGATTTCCCGGAGGGGTTTGCCTAGGCAGCAGGACCAGGGTGACTGGGAGCTGATGATGGCTAAGTTATCCACTTCGGATATTCGCTGGTGGGTACCTCACTGGAGGTTGCAGACCAGGAGGACATTTCAGTAGTCCTATGTGGAGAGGGTTCCAGGGCTTTGCTGGTCATCCTTCTACATACCCTGCTTGGCATCCAGGCAGTTCGGGGCTTTACAGGAGCCGTCGGGCGATTGGGAGGACATCCGCACCATGGAGGTGGTGTCCCTAGACATGAGGGATCCAGCCATCTTCTCATTCTTCTCGAGGGCTTGGACGTATGCTGCTTTCCCACCCAGGGCCATTCTCAAGAGCAGGAAGAGTACCATCTTGACCACGGCCTACTTAGATTGGTATGAGAGGGAGATGGCAGCAAATCAGGTCATATTGGGAGAGAGGCGTCAGGCTTTATTGGGGGCTGACTGTGACTCGAGTAGGACTCTGAGGGAGACTGAAGCTAAGGCGAGTCGCCATAACCAGTCGGGTGACCTTATCAAAGATATGGAGGCTCGATATAAGAGGCTTTCTGAAGTCGCTCCCTTGACTGAGGCTCAGAGGGAGGAAGTGCGGACTCGTGCCCGTATTGAGAGGGCACTTATTGAAACAGGTTTGATGGAGGCTCCAGTGAGGATACCTGAGATCGGGATGAGGGAGACCGACATCATGGAGAAGAAGAGAAAGAAAACTTGACGGGGTCGAGGTAAAGGGAAGAAGACCAAAGAAGACTCAGTGAATGACGACTGACAGATCTTTTCTTAGGATTCCCTTATTTCTATTTTTCAAACACAGTAGTTTATTAGGCATTTTATTGTATTTTAGATCTTTGTAGCAGGTTAGCAGATTCAAGAGTAGACCGTGCTTGAACTCATCAAGAAGTTTTTAACTTGTAATGGACAAGAGATATTATCTTAGAAATTAATCAAGACACAATTTCATGGAAATTTCAGATGTCTTATTGATTAGGACCCGTTTTATGAAAACTTGAATATCCTTTATTATTGTTTAGGACACATTTTATGAAAACTTGATCGCCCTTTTTTATTGTTTAGACCGAACCATAAATGGCTGCCTACGTTCCCCTTTTACAAGAAAGACTAAGGGGCTCAGGTCTCCGTAGTTCATTCTGGTGAACTTTTGAAAAAAAAAATTATGTGCAGCCCTGTTTTTTGCCTAGACCGCCCTTTTTGGGTTTTCAGCCTAGCTGGGCATTACTCTTTTTGCACTAAGATTTTTTTCTCTCTTTTTTTTTTATGTGTAACCCTTTTTTTTGCCTAGATCGCCCTTTTTTGGGTTTTCAGCCTAGCTGGGTATTACTCTTTTTGCACTAAAATTTTTTTCTTTTTTTTTATTTTATTTTTTTTTCTTTTTTATTTTTTTATTTTATTTTTTTTAATTTTATTTTAGACATAGTATCTTCGGAGCTTATCACCGTTGACTGGGTGGACAAAGGGATTGCCATCCAGGTCTGCAAGCTTCATGGCTCCTCCCGATAGTATCTTCTGCACCACATACGGGCCGATCCAAACGGGTTCCCATTTTCCTAGGGGGTTGTCTCTGGTAGGGGGCTTCACTTTCAACACTAAGTCACCCTCCTTGATGTCCCTGGCTTTGACTTTTTTTGTCAAATGCTCGGGCCATTTGCCTCTGGTAGGCTCGGGTGTGCTCCATGGCTTTAAGCCTTCTTTCATCAAGCAGGGCCAACTCATCATGCCGGCTACGTAGCCATTCTACTTCGTTGACACTGTTTTCCAGGAGGACCCTTAATGACGGGATTTCCAACTCCACTGGTAACACTGCTTCCATCCCGTAGGTTAGGGCAAAAGGAGTTTCTCCTGTGGCTGTTCTGACAGACGTTCTGTAGCCCCAGAGTGCCAGGTGTAGCTTTTCGGGCCAATCATGACCATTTTCCGGATGATCCGTTCGAGCGTCTTATTAGCAGCTTCCACGGCTCCGTTAGTCTGAGGTCTGTACGGGGACGACTTGTGGCGAGTGATTCTGAATTCTGACAGTAACCTATCGCAGTCTCCTTCAAAGTGCGACCCATTATCAGAAATGATCTCATAGGGCACCCCATATCTGCACATTATGTTTTCCTTGATAAACTGGGCCACCTTCTTGGAAGTGAGGACCTTGTAGGACTTGGCATCTACCGACTTGGTGAAGTAGTTGACGGCTACTAACACAAATTCATGCCCATTGCTTCCTTCCGGGGCTATCTTCCCTATCACGTCAATACCCCAAGTTGCAAATGGCCAAGGAGTCGTCATGCAGTATAGGTCATGAGGCGGGAGATGGTTGAGGTTGGCAAACCGTTGGCATTTGTTGCACGTTTGGACATGCTGGACACAATTTGTCTCCATGGAAATCCAGTAGTAACCCATTCTGAGGATCACTTGCATCAGGGCTCTAGCATTCATATGAGGACCGCAGGGACCATTGTGGACTTCGGTCATCAACTCTCTGGCCCTTTCTTGAGTGACGCACAAGAGGAGTAGTCCTTGGTAGCACTTCTTGTACAGGTTGCCTCCTAAAATGACATAATGGGAGGCCAACCTTTTCAGGGCTTGCAAGCTCTTGGCTTTGACACCTTCTTTTGGTCTACCTTCTTCGTCTCTGAAAGCTGACTCTCCATCTTTGAGGAACTGGTAAATTTGATTGTACTGTGGTTCCTTGATAGGCTCAGGTCCCAAGTCTACTTCACAACAGAAAGCCGGGGCTTCTCTTCTACCCACTCTGAAGGGTTTTATGGCTTTTCCCTCGAGGATCTCTACCAGTGAGGCTAGAGTAGCTAGGGCATCTGCGAATCTGTTCTTTTCCCTTGGCAAGTAGTGGAAAGTCACTTCTCTGAACTGTCCAGTCAACTCCTCCATATAGGCATGATACCGCTGAAGATTAGGGTCCACAGTTTTCCATTTGTTGGAGACCTGGTTGATGATCAGGGCTGAGTCTCCATAAACTTCAAGCTCCTTGACATTCCTCTCTAAGGCAGCTTCTAAACCAGCAATGCAGGTTTCGTATTCGACAACATTGTTCGTGGCAGGGAAGTTCAGCTTAAGGGCTATGGGCGTGTGCTCATCTTTCGGATCGACCAGTAGCATCCCTACGCCATTTCCTCTTTTGTTAGCAGCTCCGTCAAAGAATAGCTGCCATCGGCTTTCAGGATCGACTACAAAGATCCCTTCATCTGGAAATTGGGGTTTAGGCCCGCGGTCCTCATTACTAGGGAAGTTTGCCAGATGGTCTGACAATGCTTGACCCTTGATTGCCTTTCTGGTCACATAGTTGATGTCATACTCAGCTAAGAAGAAGGACCATTTTGCTAGATGCATCGAGAAGGAAGGCTTATCAAAGATGTACTTGATGGGGTCCATTTTCGAGACCAATTTTACAGGGTGGGCTTGCATATAATGCTTCAGCCTTACCGACTACCTGCACTGCCTCCCGCACAAGTCTTTTCACATGCTGAGTAATTGAGTTCACTCCCCTGCAGCTTCCGACTAACAAAGTAAATGGCATTCTCTACCCGAGATTCTTTCTTCTCCTGAGCAAGCATAGCCCCAACTGCCTTATCAGTGATAGCGAGATAGAGCAGAAGAGGTTTCTATCTATGTGGGGGGGCATAGTACCGGAAGATGTACTAAGTACGCCTTGATCTGGTCAAAGGCATCCTGGCATTCTTCGATCCATTATGTGTCTACATTCTTCTTCATGAGCTTGAAGATGGGCTCGCACATAGTGGTCAACTGGTTGACAAAGCGGCTGATGTACTGCAGTTTGCCCATAAAGCTTTTGACTTCTGTCTGGGTTTGAGGTGGCCTCATGTCCATAATGGCTTTGATCTTTCGGGGGTCGACTTCGATACCTCGCTCCGTGACCATATACCCAAGCACTTTTCCCCTTGTCACTCCAAAGGTGCATTTAGTAGGGTTTAGTCTCATGGAATGTTGTCTCAGCCTCTCAAAGAACTTTCGCAGGTCAACATAGTGTTGCCCATCCTCGCCTTTGGAGTGGATTATCATGTCTTCGACGTAGACCTCAATCTCCTTGTGGATCATGTCATGAAAAAGCGCGGTCGCTGCCCTTTGATAAGTAGCCCCGGCGTTCTTAAGCCCAAATGGCATTACTGTATAGTAGTAAGTTCCCCACGGTGTGGTGAAGGCTGTCTTTTCTTGGTCTTCTTCGGCCATCTTAATCTGGTTGTATCCTGCAAAGCCGTCAACGAAGGATTTGACTTCGTAGTTGGCAGTGGAGTCCACCAGGATGTCTATATTTGGCAAGGGGTAATCGTCTTTGGGGCTAGCCTTGTTTAGATCCCGGAAATCTACACAGCAGCGCGCCTTCCCATTGGCCTTGGTTACGGTCACAATATTGGACAACCATGTCGGATATTCGATGACTCTGATGAATCCTACCCGCAAAGAGCTTTCTCAATTTCTTCTTTGACTGTAGAGACCACTCGGCTTGATTTTTCTCGCCGCCTTTACCGGCTTAGCATCCGGTGCTAGAGGGATTCTGTGCTCTACTATCGATCTGTCTAGCCCCGACATATCCTTGTACGACCATGCAAAGACGTCCATGTATTCTCTTAGCAGATTAACCAGTCTGTCCCTTTCAACCCCCTGGAAGAAGCTTCCAATCTGTGTCTCTTTAGGTTCCACGACAGTACCCAAGTTAACACTTGTCAAAACCTCATCGGCAGCTTGGGCCCGGTTTTCCTCTTTTTCTGTAACCTGCTTAAAGATTTCTTTAATGTATTGTTCGTTTAGTGTGTTTGCATGTTGTTCAAATGATTCATTATTAACTGTTGTTAGTTTTGAGTTAATTTATCATTTGTTAAGTTGGCAATAAGAGGATACTCAGAAAGATCTGTCATTTCATTCAAAGCAAGGGGAAAGATGACATTGATTACATGTTCATAATCCTCAGGTGTGAGGCCTTCGGATGACTCAGAGGACTGGAATTCAAATATTCCCGACTCAACTGACTCTGGACCCTACACTACTTATTGACTCGAAGTGCTTGACGCGGGTTGGACTGGGGTTTACTCTTTCCTGCTGTTGCCCTGGGGAGTAGCAGTCTTGTCAGCATTCTTCAGAAAGTTGGAAACTTCGAACTGATCGAAAACTTGTCGGAAATCATTAGTAGGTCGGTACCGTGGAAAGATGGTGAGGGGAGCTAGAGTAGCCTGATGCAATCTCTCGGCGAGCTCGTCTGTGACAACTGGACTCATTGACTGAAGAGTCTGGCTCATCTTATCAATACACTGCTGATAACTCATTTTCTCTTTACTAATCTTTGATACCACAACCTTGTCAGTATAGCCAACGGGAGGGTTGGCCTGGATAATGCTGATAAAGTCTTCTTTAGGAGAGACCTTGATTCTTCCTTGATTGGCCACGTATTCTATGGGTTTTCTGTATTTTGCTTCCAAATCTGCTAGCTTCTCATTGAACTTCACGATGGCAACAAATTCAGAACTTTCTGCCTCGAGAGGGTCACTGACCATAGGGGTATCAGACTGGACTGCGTTTTGAATGACGGGTTCCTTGGTAGGCTCTGACGTAGTAATCAAACTTGCCCGAAGGCTCCCCTAAAGTTCCAACGCTCTTGTCCCCGGCTTCGTACCTTTCCTTTAATTTCTGTTGCATGGACTTCCTCTTCTTCTTCTTTCTTGAAGGAGCGTCTTCATTAATCCATTCTTGATACTCATATTCTTGACAGTCTTCACAATCGCACACATCATACCAGATATGGGTCCTGGGTTGAACTGGGATGGCCTCTCCGACTACTTGGTTATTACCATTATTGACTACCACGTTGGCCATTTTGACACTGGAAAGTTGAGACTTGAGGATTCTGACGGGTTATCTGAGATTTCTGCGCCGACAAACTGCTGACCCGGTGTTCTCACCCACTTCTTTCTCGCTGCGGGAAAGGGATAGGAGAGGTTTAGACTCGGGGTAGGTGTTTAGGCTGAAGGCTCAAGCAATATGCAAATTAAGAATCTTTCAGTTTACTTAAAACAGTGTCTTTTATTAATTTCTATTTGGTTGGAAAAGGGGTTCTGCCCTTCTTTTTTGCAACTACTCTAGATCCTGGATCAGTGGGTTCCGTCACTACGTCTATAAGCCCCTCGTATTCCACCTGTATTTCGACCTCCCAGGGTGGACAGCCCCGGGCGAGGGTCCTATAGGGCACGCGGATCCCACCGACCGAGAGAGAAGAATGCTCCTAATGGGTCTAGCGGGTCATAGGAACTTTTAACGCACGAGCGATGCGAATTATGGTCAAGGCAATACCGGGAAAGTCTCGTCTTTCAACCTTAACAGAATTTCGGTAGAATTTCGCTTGCTCGAATGACGTTTTGACTTTTTTGGTAATGTCCGAGAAGATAATAGGCATGGGTCGAGCGGTAAAAGCTGGATGACACGGTGTCACATTGAACTTCGTTGCATACGCCGTGCGTGAGTCAAAATCGAAGTCAATGCCGGGCCAAGATCTTGCCAATTTTTCCTTGTCGGAATTTTGGCAGAGCTTCGCTTGAGCGAAAGATCTTTGGATTTTTGGCAAGGACTCGGTCTCGACTCTTACGCATTCCGTGCGGGTCAAGGTCAAAGTCAACGCCGGAGTTAAGATCTTGCCATTTTCTCCTTTGTCGGAATTTTGGCAGAGTTTCGCTTGTGCGAAAGATCTTGACTTCCATTATGAACTAAGGCTTGACCTTTACGGGGATATGCAACTGGGCTATATGACACGGACTAGACCAAAAACCAACCAAAAGTCACGGTTTTTTGAAACGTGTGACACGAACTGTGCATTGGTCGACACCGGGCCGCCATGGGGAGTTTGGGGTGATTCCGTGCGCGCCGGAGCATCGTAAGGTCGTCCTTGATCGCAACCGAAAACCACCCCGGGTTTAAAGGGACGTGCGTGCAAAGTGTACAGGATATATAAGGTGCGCGTAGTGTGCGGCCTCCTAAAAATATTCCTTTTTGAGTTAAAACAGAGATTTTCAGAAATGTGTTTTAAAGGAATGATTTTTTTCGGGACGGGGGAAAATGCAACAGATAAGGCACGTAAATTTTCTGGGAGCCCCAGTCAGTCTTGGAACTGAATAGCCCCAAGCTGCCAAGGCTGCCAGATTAACCTCAATTTGTCCTGGTGGAATTGCCACTGAGGCTGCCCGGTCAGAATCCAAGGAGGATTGAGCCGTACGACTGCATGAATCAATTTTCCAAGTTCCACTTCTTTGCAATTTCACGTTATTCCCCGAACATTTTAGGCACCTTTTAGTAGGCTTTCCTGTTCAGAGTATGCACAATTTCCAAGATGCAAATGATGCAATGCAATGCAAGGAAAGAAAGCAAGCACGATAATTGGAATCCGCGACGGGAGTCTTACCCGCTCAAAGGAAAAAGCTTTCTTTTTATTTATTTTTTCGAAAAGAGATACCGGTACGTGGGATTGTTAGACCACCGTTTATCCCAAGCCCCGGGTTAGGAAGCGATACAGGAAGGTTAAATAGTTTCCACCTATATACCGGGTATCGTTTATTTTGAAAATGAAAGCTTTTCTCCTTTGGGATCTCCCCAGCGGAGTCGCCAAACTGTGAATGTGTGCTCAAATTCTATTTTTTGTTTTTTTAGTTTGGATTCACGCGAGTTTGAAAACATCCGATTTAATTTGAAAAAAACGGAGTCGCCACGCCATTTTGATTTCCTCAAAACTTTGAAAAAAAGGTTTTTTTAGGGTTCGATGGTTAAGTTACCCCTTGGGAAGAACGGATCGTCATTCACCCAAGGTGCCTTGCCGTAGCAAGTCTCCCTAGATTCCATTTTTCGTGCTTGCTTGTGTGCTTTCTTGTGTGCATGTGTTGAAAAGAGGGGGGAATGTTCCAAGTTGTCTTCCGGACGTACAAACCATTTAGTTGGTTGTTGCTCGGGATTTCTTGGATTTTTATATGTTCGGGATTTTGATCCCGTCCTCATCTTGGACTTGTGATCATCGCTATTTGACCTTGGGTCTTGCGTGATCGAGAGAAGGACTCTCTTTTATAGTCCAAAATGAGGTTCTTTAGAAAAGGAGTGTCCTTAGCCCATCAATCCTACGCCTTGAGACGATTGAGCTTATATTGGAGCTATCATGCTCGTCTTAAGCAATAATCGGAGATATAGGTTCAAGGTTTATCCCTTTCTAAAGAGATTGCGGCACATTTAATGGAAGAAACAATGTAAAGATAGGATCTTTACACCGGTCCGTTCCGAAGGTTGCATCAAGTACCAATTGGGGACTAGGGGAATGCATGTTAAAAATGACATTTTTAGTGAAAAGATGACATTTTTGGGTGCAAAGGATGCTCTTTGATTTGCAAAGGATGCTTCTTATGTAAAGAAATGATTTTTAATGCAAAGGATGCATTTTTATGTAAAGAAAGGATTTTTAATGCAAAGGATGCATTTTTATGTGAAAAAATAGTGTTTTATATGCAAAGGATGCATAAAGACTACATTTTGAAAGCAAAGGATGCTACTTTGATTATAAAGACATGATTTTTAGTGCAAAGGATGCATCTTGGTACATGAAAATGGGTTTTAGGTGCAAAGGATGCACCTTTATGGTAAAGGCATGATTTTTATATGCAAATGATGCATTTTTATTGTAAAAAATAGGTTTTTAGGTGCAAAGGATGCACCTTTAATGTAAAGACTACATTTTTATGAGCAAAGGATGCCAAAGATCACATTTTTTATGAGCAAATGATGCTTATTTCATGCAAAGGATGCAAAGGGAAAAGGGGGTATGATTTATATGAATAAAGATATGATCTTTAACAACATATACCAAGTCCCAAACAATATAATAGTAATATGTAAATGCAAGGAGCAATTAGATCACATAAACAAGTATAATGCAAGATAAGGGGGTGAGAGGTTACCAATGGTGGTGACCTCTTCTTCTTTGGATCTTGCTTAGTGGAAGGACCAACTTTTGGAGGCTTCAAGGAGGAGGGGGGTGGCTTCTTGGCACCTTCAGCTTCCTGATCTTCGTGGGATATTTTAGCAGAGTTTTTATGCTGGAAATTGGTTATCTCAAATGGGTAGAGGAGGGCTCTATTTATAGGCAGTCTGGATAAGACCAATGAAGCTGTGCGGCCAGGAGTTCCCTCCTAATGCAGCCGTGCGGCATTATCATGTATGACTCAGCATCTTTCTAGAATCATGCAAGGTGGCCTTTCTAGAAGGAATTTTGCATAAAAGAAAAACGTGTTTCTTTAATTTAAAGCAGTCCCTTCAGCCCTCAGAAGGTTCGAAACAGTTCCGGAATTGCTCCTGAACTTTAGGAAATTCCGAGGAATTGCCGGAAAACTTAACGGGAAGGCATGAGCCAGATTTGGGTACTTACAGTCACGAACAAGTGCAGGGTCGACACGAGGGTAAACCAATGGCTGTTTGGGTCATCCCGTGCTCGCACCAAGAGGTGTAGTAAGGCCTCCCAGGCTGCTACTGAGATTTCCCGGGTTAAGGACGTAGTGTACAATGTAAGGTCGACGTGCGCGTAGTGTGCGGCAGTCTATCTTCCTTTTTGAGTAAAAACAGAAATTTTCAAATGTATCCTAAAGGCATGATGCATGCAAAAAAAAAAAATTATTTTGAAAACATGCAAGCACATAAGCACATAAAGTTTTAAACAGTTAAAAGGAACGATCCGACGGTCAAAATTTGACTTTTCCGGGAGGATCAAAACAACAACAAAGCATAACGGTAAAAATACACACACACACAAAACCAAAAAAGTCTCAAGTGTTGAGACGGAAGTTTGACCCACAAAAGCTTTTTTTTTTTTGAAATGATACCAGTACGTGGCATTGTTATACCATAATTTATCCCCGACTCTGATAAGGAGGCGTTAACAGGAAATTTAATGGTTTCACCTATATACCGAGTATCATTTTTATTTTATTTTTTCTAAAAAAAAACTTGTTTATTTTTTCCCCAGCAGAGTCGCCACTGTGATGATGTGTATTCGACCGCGACGATTTTAAAAACTTTGGTTCGTCCGACAAGACTTTTTTGTTTGTTTTTTTAAATAAAACTTTATCGGACTTAAAAGAAAATCGTTTTCGGAGTCGCCACACCGTTTTTTGTTTAAGGGTCAAAACTTTGAAAAATACCCAAAAATTAGAGAAAATGGGTTCGGAGGTCACGTTACACTCCGAGAAGAACGTTGGTGTTCACCCGGAATGCCTCGTACGACGAGTCTTCCTCACTTGAAACCTTTTTGTGCATGTGTGTGTATTTTAAAGGGACTTTTCTGAAAATAACAGAAATTGTAAGAACTGAACTGAAAAATAGTTTGAAACAGGGATTAAACTGAAAATAGCAAAAAAATGAGGGACTGTTTGCAGAGGATAATGTCATCCGCGTGGACAAGACTGCAGTGCAATCTTATCCGCGCGGATAGGGCTGCAGTCTCCATATTTTACAGTTTCCAGTTTAGTCACTGTAATTTCCAGAAAGTTAACTGGATTTACAGGACTTAACTAGAATTGTAACTGAAAGGCAGAAAGTAAATGGGGATTTGGATTTTGGCATCCATACTTGTTCTCTCTTTCCCTAGACTTTAATTAGTGGTCATAAGTGATGAATCCACTTAATCAAGTCATCCCGAGGGTACGTTGGGACTTTGTGAGCATTTCATTTTCTAGGGGAAAAGGGGGAATTTGACATGAAAGTAAATTGACAAGAGAGTTAGGTCAAGATATATCAACTTTAGAGGAAGATCTCTAAGGTGGTCATAAGATGACCATCCTTGAGATCTATGCTCAAGTGTATCTCCTACATTTTGTGTGACCTATTTTGTAAGTCTAGACTATGTTCATCCAAGGAAAGTGTTCCAAGGTGAGCATCTTAGACATGGGGAGGGAAATTTACAAGGAATGTAAATAATGTGAACCATTTGAAATGGTCATCTATGGAGATTGACTCCAAGATGACCATATTTAGGTCAAGAAAATAAGTAAAACTAAAAATGTAGAGAGGCAGGAAATTTGATAGTGTGAACCATTTAGAAGTGGTCATATGTGGAGATTGACTCCAAAATGACCATCTTCTAGGTCAAGCAAACAATCTCCAAGAGATGTAAAAAGAAAGGGAGTGGGGAATGACATAAAATAAAATGTGGATCACCTTAGAGGATCATCCATGGAAATGGATTCCATGGAAATCCTCTTGGATCCTTGGGACAAGAGGGGAAGGGGAGTTCAAACAAGAAGTAACAACAACCACTTCACATCATTTATGTAGGAAGATGTATGTATGATTGAGTTTTGAGTAAGGAAGAACAAGGGTATTACCAATGTTTCTTGCACTTGAGTGTAGCGTTTGAAGGATTCAAAGGGTTAGAAGTGGTTTTGGGATGGATTAGAGGATGAATATGGTGTGGAATTTTAGTTTTGAAGGTGTAAATGGTTGTTTGTGGGTGGATTTGGGCAGAGTGACAGTAGGTTTTCATATTTTTTGGGCCTTTTTTCTCTGTTTTAAACTGAGGGAGAAGGGGGGTATTTATAGGTTGCCTGGGTGCTGATCTTATTCGCGTGGACAAGATTGTAGGTGCAATCTTGTCCACGTGGATGACCCAAGCAGGCGTGCCTGAACAGTGCAGAAAAGCAGTTTTTGCATTTTGTTCTTGGTCAATATTCCATTTTATTGGGAATGACAGACTTCCAGCGAGGTAATTGTTCATTTTTTTATTCCTAAGAGGTCCTTCCTCATTCAAATTGTCAAAATAATGTCCAAAATGCCCCTAAATGATTATAAATCATTAATTTAGGTTACGTAACATTAACAACCCAGATTGGGGTACTTACAAGGCTGCCCGGCTCAAATGGGAGGAGGAGGCCCAAGCTAGAGAGAAGGTCATCGTTGAGCAGTTTAAGAACAGTGATGAATGCTATCACATCAGAGTGTCCCGAGCTAGGGATTTCTATGATGTTGGTCGGCAACACATGGCTCGGCGGGCCTTGGTCGATCCTTCAGTCGAGCTGTCCATTGAAAAATTAGGTGAATGGGCCTACGCTGAAAAGTATGATGTGGCAGCTCGAGCTGGTCACTACTTTGTTCCATTCAACGCCAATGATCTGGCCGTCATCGCCCATCAAGATGCTGAAGATGGAGTGGCGCCTTGGGTCGCGCCTCCCATTGAGACAAGGAATTTTAATACTGTGCTTCAAGAGTTAGAAGAGGCTGATGAGGAGGATAAAGAGGTCACCCAAGACCATGTCTTTGAGGAGGCTGAGCAAAGAGACTAGCAGCAGTAGGAGCAACCAACTGACGATCAAGAAGATTGATCTTTTGTTTTCAATTTAGTTTTGTAATGAACAAGTCCCAAACAATTTCATTTTACTGTCTTTAGTGGTCAATGCCTTAGCCCGATTTGGGAGACATTTTAACTTATAACATTTTTATTTTGAATTTGGTCAAGTCCTTGCCCGCTTTTGGGGGACTTGTTACTTTAATGCTAGTTGACATTTGAACCATTTTGCCTTGATTTATGCTTCTTGTCTTTTTGTCGAACTAAATTAAGTAGGAGATCGACCAAATTCTTAGTCGGACTAGTTTGTTATAACGAAGCCAACTAAGGTTTTAGTCGAACTTGTTCGAGAACGAGACTGACATAAGTCTTCGGTCGAACCTGTTTAAAAATGAGGTTGACTTTGGATTTTAGTCGAGTCTGTTAAGGAACAAGACTGACGCAAGTATTCAGTCGAACTTGTTTAAGAATGAGGTTGAGTTAGAACTTTAGTCGAGCCTGTTAAGGAATGAGACTGACGCAAGTCTTCAGTCGAACCTCTCTAAGAACGAGGTTGATTTAGGACTTTAGTCGAGCCTGTTAAAGAACGAGACTGACGCAAGTCTTCAGTCGAACCTGTTTAAGAAAGAGGTTAACTTAGGACTTTATTCGAGTCTGTTTAATATGTCGAGATCGACTAAGAGTCGGACCTGAGTTGAATAAAGTACACAATTTGTGGATAGAACATTTCAGATGGCCAATCATGTAGGTCCCCTCCTTGATAATTCTGGTGACGATGCAGGGTCCTTCCCAGTTTGGAGTTAACTTATTATGTTCAGCTTTCCTTCCGATTACCTTGATCTTCCTTAGCACATAGTCCCCAATGTTGAACGACCTTTTCCTGACCTTCTTGTCATGATAACCCTTAGTTTTCTGCTTGTAGTTTACCCTTCTAAGCTGAGCAGTCATCCGTTTCTCGTCTAGTAGGTCCAAGTTGAGCAATATGTTGGAGTTATTCTGGTTCTGATCAAACAAAGCCACCTTAGCTATAGGAATTCGTAGCTCGGCAGGTGCCATGACCTCTGACCCAAAAGTAAGGGCGAATGGCGTCTCTCATGTAGGCCCTCGGGTGGTTGTGCGGACTGCCCATAGAGCAAGGGGTAGTTCGTCTAACCGTCGGCCAACTCGACCAATTAGGCCCTTACTTAGTGCTGTGAATACCATTGTGTTCGCTACTTCAGCTTGCCCGTTACCTTGAGGATATACGACCGATGACTTCCAGTGTTTAACTCCCAACCTATTCATTTCTGTTTCAAAAGCTGTGGAAGTTGTCTGAAACAATTGAATGTGGCACCCCAAAGCGGCACCAAATGTAATTGTGGATGAAGTTGATGGCATTTTCCTCTGTTATCTTTGCTAGAGGCTTTGCTTCAATCCATTTTGTGAAATAATCGATGGCCACAATCACATATTTACAATTTCCATAGGCAAGTGGGAAGGGTTCGATCAAGTCTACCCCCACATGTCGAACGGCCAAGCTGCGACTACGGGTGTTTGTTCAGTTGTAGGGGATCTTGGTAGGTCGGCATATCTATGACACTTGTCACATTTTGCACGAACTCACGAGCATCCTCCCTTAGGTGAAGCCAATAGTACCCTAAGGTGAGTATCTTGTCAGCCAAAGTTTTGGCCCCCGGGTGTCCACCACACACTCCACTGTGTACTTCGAGCAATAGTTAGGGAACTTCCATGGGGTGAACACATCTCAACAATGGCTTCACAAATAATCTCCTAAATAATGCATCTCCATGTATAGCAAACCTAGGGGACTTCTTCTTAATTGCTCTTGCCTTTTGATCGTTAGCTGTTAGCTTGCCTGTCTCGATGTAGGCCTTCATTTCATTAATCCAACACTTAGAGTCATAGATCGAGCATAGAACTTGCACTCTTTCATATGATGGATGTTCTAAGTATGCGATTGGTTCTTCATGCTGCTCGTCTGAAGTAGCTAGTTTGGAGAGTAGGTCGGCCAACTCATTTCCCTCTTGGCCTACCCTCTGTATCTCCCAAAATTCCAAGTCTTGTACCATCCTTTTCACTAGATCGTAGTACTTGATCAGAATGGGATTGACCACCTCATATTCTCACTTTACTTTGTTCACGATCAGTTGGGAGTCACAATAAGCTTTGATCTTAATCGCCCCAAAGCATTTAACATATTCAATCACTGCAATCAAGGCTTCATATTCGGCCTGGTTGTTGGAGGCTTGGAACTTGAATCATAGAGCTTCTTCAAAAGCTTTACCCGTCTCTGGCTCGATTAACACAATTCCAGCTCCACTAGCGTTCTTGGTAGCAAACCCATCCAAGTAAACGTTCTAGCAATCGTCGGGTAAACTAACTACCTGTTGGTGTGATTTTTACTTCCCCTTCAAGCTCTCTTTAGGGGTGCTCTCCCTACTATCTTCCTCGGTGAAAGTAAGCTCAACCAATAAGTCTGCCTAAGGTTGAGCTTGCAAAGCTTTTCGAGGCCTTTATTCAATATCAAACTTCTTCAACTCTGTGGACCAGTTGAGCAGTAGACCTAAACTTTCTGGCTTATGTAATATCTTCCTTAAAGGTGTGTTGGTCAGCACGACAATGGGGTGGGCAGAGAAGTATGCTCGTAGCTTTCTGGCTTCAACTACCAAGACATAGGCTACTCTTTCAGCATTGAAGTACCTCCCTTCTACATCGAATAAGGCCTTGCTCATGTAATAAACTGGCTTTTGGAGGTCGTTATCCTCTCTGACCAGAACTGCAGCCACTGCTCGAACTCCAGCTGAAAGGTAGACGTACAAATCCTCTCCTTGAATCAGGCTATTCAGCAATGTTAGAGAGGCGAGATATTTCTTGATCTGTTGGGAACACTCGGTCATCCATTCAAAGTTTTTCATCCCCCTCAAAGTTTTGAAGAAGGGGAGAGACTGATGGATAAAATCCTCGTGTAATAAAAATTCCTTGCAAGTATACTAGTTACCGTTGTAGTAGTATGCACAAGCAAGAGTCGAACCACAGAGATTTATATGTGAACAAATTGGTTTAGTTAATGTAAAAAGGTAATAAAAGGGATTTTTATTTTGATTGATTAAACTAGAATAATAAAGAAATTAAACTAATGAAAATAAAACAGATAATAAGATCAAGATTGACAAGGATTCACGGATTGGGTTTCACAACTATCTCCTTCCTATGCTGATTTATAAAAACATTTACTAATCTTGTTCAAGAAATCGTTCACTTTAATAAGAGTTGAGACGGTTAGATGGTCGGATTGCAACCCTATTATTACATCTATGTGTTTTTTTCTGCTAGGTTTACAAAACACACAAGTAATACATCAAAATCCAAGGAACAATTGATGTTAGATCCTTTTGATTTCCTCTAGGTCTTCAATTAAATCTATTCAATGAAATCAAGGTCAATGAAAAAACTATCCACGCTAGTGTAAGTACCCAAATCTGGCTCATGCCTTCCGGTTAATTTTCCCGGCAATTCCGGTAATTTTTCCGGTAATTCCTCGGACTTTCCTACAGTTCCGGAATAATTTAAGAAATGTTCCAAGCCTTTTAAGGGCTGAAGGGAATGCTTGGTAATTAAGAAACACGTTTTTCTTAATTCCAAAACCCTTCTAGAAGACTGCCACCTTGCATGTTTCTAGAAGGGACTGGAAGTGGCTACTTATGTCGTGCGACATAATAGGCCATGAAAAACTTCTAGAAGCTTGCCACCTTGCATGTTTCTAGAAGAATCTGGAAGTGGCTACTTATGTCGTGCGACATAATAGGCCATGAAAAGTTCTAGAAGGTTGCCACCTTGCATGTTTCTAGAAGGAAAGCAGTTATGGCTTGTTATGTCGTGCGACATAACAAGCCCATGCAGGCAGCCTATAAATAGAGGCCTTCACCTCTCATTTTGACACACCTTTTCCACCCCTCAGTCCCCCTCTATAGGGAATACGCCCAGAAACCTCCTCTCTCCTCACATACCTCCCAAACCACACCAATCCTCCCACACACACTTCCCACACACACACTTCATATACACATCAAGAACCAAGGAGTTCTCAAGGAACCAAGGCTCAATTTCAGCCCCGGAGGTTGCTGTTTTGAAGGCCCCTATGTCTAACTTGTTATAGGGAGTCGTGGTCTTCAAGGGTAACGATTTTCTACCCTTTTCCACTCTCTATTTACTTTGAATGTGAAATCTCTATGCTAAATGCGTTGATAATGTTGTTTTCTGATTAAAGATGCATACTTTATCCTCATATTGCTTAGATCCATATCCATTTGCATACTATTGCATGTAAAAGCCCCGGTTTGGATTGGTTTTGCATGAACACTCAAGATGAGTGTGGATCCCTCATATCCACACCCTCTTGAAGCGTTCATTATTGATAAACATGCTCTCTGAGATTTGTTTGTGAAGTAACTTAACCATCTTGGTACCTTGTTACCTCTGCAAATCTCAGCTGTTTAGGCTTCTGCAAAATGGCTTGTTATGTCACGCGACATAGGCAGCCTATGTCACGCGACATAAGTAGCCAGTTTGCAGAATCCTCATCTTTTCAGCTGTAATCTGATGTTTGCCTTTTCTCATGCATCAATCTGCATTTAAACTAAAACATTTGCATACAGAGCAGTATCATTTGCATCAAAAGAACATCTTTGTACATTAAATGCTATTTTCCAACATAAAGATACATTCTTTACACAAAAATCATTTCATTACACAAAAAGCATCCCTTGCAACCAAAAGACATTATTTACACCAAAAATGTCATCTTTTCACTAAAAGTATCATTTTCTTTATCATGCATTCCCCCATGTCCCCATTAGTAACCTTGGAACGGACCGGTGTAAAGGTCTTATCTTTACATCGTTCCTTCCATTAAAGGTTCCATAATTTTTTTAGAAAGGGACAACCTTGAACCCTATATCTCCGATTATCACTTAAGATGAGTATGAAGCATCTATACGAGCTCGACCGTCTTAAAGTGTAGGATTGATGGGCTAAGGACATTCCTTCCTAAAGAACCTCATCTTTGACTACAAAGAGAGTCATTCTCTCGATCACGCAAGTCCCAAGGTCCAAAAAATACGATGATCACAAGTCCAAGATGAGGGCGGGATCATAATCCCGAATACATAAAATCCAAGAAATCCCGAGCGACAACCAACAAATGGTTTGTACGTCCGGAAGACGACTTGGGACATTCCCTCCTTATCATCAAACACATGCACACAAGAAAGCACGCAAGCAAGCACGATTAATGGGATCTTGGGAGACTTGCTCCGGCAAGGCACCTTGGGTGAACGACGATCCGTTCTTCCCAAGGGGTAACTTAACCTCCGAACCCATAAAAAATCTTTTTTTCAAAGTTTTGAGGTAATCAAAATGGCGTGGCGACTCCGTTTTTCAAATTAAACCGGATGTCTTCAAACTCGCGTGAATCCAACAAACACAAAAATTTGGGCACACATTCACAGTTTGGCGACTCCGCTGGGGATATCCCAAAGGAGAAAAGCTTTTATTTTCAAAACAAAAATCGATACTCGGTATATAGGTGGAAACCACTTACCCTTCCTGTACACTCCCTGACGTGGGAGTTGGGATAACCGGACGTGGGAGTTGGGATAACCGGTGGTTTAACAATCCCACGTACCGGTATCACTTTTTCGAAAAAAATAGAAAGAAAGTTTTTCCCTTTGAGCGGGTTAGACTCCCGTCGTCAATTTCATTAATCATGCTTGCCTTCTTTACCATGCATTGCATCTTGGAATCTGTGCATACTTTGAACGGGAAACAACCCGAAAAATAGCAAAAGGAGTGGAACCTGGAAAATTGATCCATGCAGTCGTACGGCTCAATCCTCCCTGGTTATTGACCGGGCGACCTCAGCGGCAATTCCACCAGAAAATCATGGTTAATCTCGGGCAGCCCTAGCAGCTTGGGGCTACTCACCTCCATGACTCGACTGGGCTCCTTAAAATTTACGTGCTTATGAGCTGCATTTTCCCCGTCCCGAAAATCATTCCTTTAAAACACATTTCTGAAAATCTACGTTTTAACTCAAAAGGAACATTTTTAGGAGACCGCACACTACGCGCACCGATATATCCCGTACACTTTTGCACGCACGTCTTTCAAACCCGAGGGTGGTTCCAACTGCAGCCACGGACAGCCTTACGATGCTCCCGGCGCGCACGGAATCATCCCAACCTCCCCATGGCGGCAAATGTCGACCAATGCACACCGTGTCACACGTTTCAAAAAACCGTGACTTTTGGTTGGTTTTTGGTCTAGTCGTGTCATATAGCCCAGTTGCATACCCTCGTAAAGGTCAAGCCTTAGTTCATAACAGAAGAAGAACTCTGCCAAAATTCCGACAAGGAAAAATTGGCGAGATCTCGACTCCGACATTGACTATTGACCTTGACCTGCACGGAATGCGTAAGAGTCAAGACCGAGTCTTTGCCAACAAAAAAAAAGATCTTTCGCTCAAGCGAAGCTCTGCTAAAATTCCGACAAGGAAAAATTAGCATGATCTTGACCCGGCATTGACTTCGATTCTAACTCACGCCCGGCGTATGCAACGAAGTTCAATGTGACACTGTGTCATCCGGCTTTTACCGCCTGACCCATGCCTATTATCTTCTCGGACATTACCGAAAGTCAAAACGTCATTCGCTCAAGCGAAATTCTGCCGAAATTCAATCAAGGCAGAAAGACGAGACTTTCCCGGTATTGCCTTGACTATAATTCGCATCGCTCGTGCATTGAAAGTTCCTATGACCCGCTAGACCCGTTAGGAGCGTTCTTTACTCTCGTTCGGTGGGATCCGCGTGCCCTATAGGACCCTCGCCCAGGGCTGTCCACCCTGGGAGGTCGAAATACAGGTGGAATACGAGGGGCTTATAGACGTAGTGACGGAACCCACTGATCCAGGATCTAGAGTAGTTGCGAAAAAGAAGGGCAAACCCCCCCTTTTCCAACCAAATAGGAATAAATAAAAGACATGATTTTAAGTAAACTTGAACAATTAATGTAATCATAATTGCATTTTCTTATCTCTGATATCCCTAATCGAGACCTCCTCGGTCCGATTTCTGATTTTCCTATCCCGACCTTTCATGGTCAAATCCTTAATCGGGACCTCCTCGGTCCGATTTCAGATTTTTCATCTCGACCTTTCATGGTCAAACCCCTAATCGAGACCTCCTCGGTCCGATTTCAGATTTTTCCGATCTCGACCTTTCGCGGTCAAATTCCTAGTCGAGACCTCCTCGGTCCGATCTTCAATTTCCAATCTTGACCTTTCAAGGTCTCATCTTTTCCGGTCAATTAGGATTAGGAGAAAATGTGTTTTGAGTAAAAACTTAAGCGATAAGTGCATGTTACTTGAGCCTTCAGCCTAAACACCTACCTTCGAGCCTAAACCTTGCCTGTCCCTTTCCTGCAGCGAGAAAGAAGTGTGCGAGAATACCGGTTCAGCGGCTTTTCAGTGCAGAAAACCTTAGACAGAATCGTCAAAAAGTCAGAATGGCAGATTTGACAGAAAACAGTGAGGGTGCAGGAAATCAGATGGAAGAGTTAGTCCTGGCTTTGGAAAGCGCCCATAAGGTTCATCAGGAACAGCAAGCCATGCTTATTGACGCACTCCGTCGTCATGGAGTTCAGGTCACAGTTGAGTCGAACGGTTCTCTGGTGGTAGTCGAAGATGAGACTTCAGAAACAGTGATTTCAGTCCCTTCATCCTATAACCAAGACCCCCCAGCCTATAACCAATACCTTCCTCCATCCACATATGATCCCTTGCCAAGGACCACTCCTCCTCAGTCCTTTCCAACATCCCAGCTCATCCGGGCTCCATCGCCCTCAGCTCCTCAGAACGGATTGGGCTTCACCTCACCTGTTCCTCAGTTTCAGCAATACCTGCCAGTTTACGCTCCGGCTTCGCATAATCAATTTGAGTTATGTGGCTATGTTCTGAAGCCCCTACACCCACCTGAGTGCGATCATGAGTTGCCAAAGGATGATTCAAGTCTCCAGCTGTTACCTACCGGGCTTAATGAATTCAGCCGTCAGTTTGCTACTGTGTTTCCCTCCGCCGATAAAAGTCCTGTTGCGATTTCCAATAACTCGAGAGTCCCCGTTGATCCCCATGTGGCAATATTGATGGAACAAGTGAAACAAATGCAAGAGAAGTTTGACCTCATGATGAGTATCAATACTCCCTTGACCCAAGATGTCAAACTAGGCAAAGAAATGACTCCACCAAGCATAACCCAATGTCACCAGCACCAAACAGCAACCGTACCCATGTCAGCACCAGTTCCTCACAAAGGAAAGAGTGTCGTAGCCTCCTTCAGCCAAACCCAACAATGGAACCAACTGGACAATGGAGATCCAAGTCTTGAGAACAACAAGGTCTCCCAAAAACTCCGCTCCCTTCATTTTGGCAATGCGGAGAAGCCTTTAAGCAAGATTCTGGAAGAGCTGATGAAAGAAAAGCTGATAAAGCCACTGGAGAATTGGAAGCCCAAGAACCCCAACGTTCGGGTGGATGAGTCTAAGCATTGTCTTTTCCATCAATACCCTGGGCACAACACTGATGATTGCACCTATTTGAGGCATGAGATCCAGAAGTTGATAGAAAATGGGAAGCTCGAGAACCTCCATGGGCCAAAAACAGAAAGCTATGGTAAGAGGTCGATTCAGGAGGTACAAGGTCAGAAACATCAGCCTGATGATTTTGGGATGCCCATGAGCAAAGTTTTCGATGATTTGGTGAAATGAGGTCTTCTCACACCTCTCGAGAATTATAAGCCAAGAAACCCCAATAGAGTTGACAGGACCAAGTTCTGCGAGTACCACAAGCATTTTGGTTATGTGACAGACAAGTGTGTGGATCTGAAGAAAGAAATTCAGTGGCTGATCAACGAAGGAAAGCTCAAGTTACCTGGCAGTCCAACCCGCGAAGAGTAGCTAGACTAGGGTCTACCTATCCTTAAGTAAGACTAAAAAAAAAAAGAAAAATAGTCTCTCAGTCAACCTTCGTAGGTTCTAGTACTTTTCTATTTCAATCAAGTCCTCCACGGACATTGTAATTAATCTTCAATTTTCTATAAAAGAGTCTTCTTCTTTTCTTGCTAGACTTAAGACATTATTTGCACACCTACATTACATTTAATGAAATGGTTTTATTTTAGATGATCACTTGCATTGCTCAACAAATAATCTCTCGAAATAATTCACGTTCCGATTAATCAGTGTGAGAAAGTCAACTAATGCCTTCCCCATACACTTTCCTTACTTCATAAAAACCTTCATCAAGCTATACGCTTTCCCAATCATGTCCCCACCTTCATCTTGACCAAGTCAACGACGACGGCAACATCAAGGGACAACAAGAGGTCACTCAGCTTAGAAAGATTGACCCCGTGTCGACAACAACCTAGGAGCCTGCCTTCAAGGATGTCAAGAAAAATTCAAGCAGGGGCTCACCTTGGCCCTCAAATGCTTCAGAAAAAAAATGCAGTGCAAAAAGAGTAATGCCCAGCTAGGCTGAAAATCCCAAAGGGCAGTCTAGGCAAAAAACAGGGTTGCACATAAAAAAAAAGGAAAAGAAGTGCAAAAAGAGTAATACCCAGCTAGGCTGAAAATCCCAAAAAAAAAGGGCAGTCTAGGCAAAAAACAGGGTTGCACATAAAAAATGAAGCCAAGGACCCAGCACCGCCAATCAAAAGACGGACATACAAAATCAAAGCTCAGAGAATGAAAGTTGTCGATAACAATGGGGCGGTCGAAGCAAAGCCAGAAAAATTTCATAAGCCTGTAGGCACGTGTAAATTCTTCTTCCCCAATGAAAGAGGAAGCAATCAGAAGCAGCCGTCCAAGAATGACTTGGTCAAGGAATCATCCCAAGGCCCACGCCTCATCATCCAGTCTTCTCATCCAAACCTTTTCACTAAAGGAACCACAAATCCCATTTCCCAAAGCCAAACACAGTCCGGCCAAGGCCGAACTACGACGACCTGAGCTCCTCACAATGAGGGGAACGTAGGAAACCAGTAATGGTCCGGTCATAAACATATCCAAATTCCTGAAAACCCGGTCTCATCAAATGACCTCTCCCATAGACACAGTCAGATTCCAGAAAACCCGGTCTCATCAATGACCTCCCTATACACAAACCTTTCTTTCACACCAGCCAACCTTGATCCGTGACACTGGTTGACTTTCTCCTCATGATTAATAAGAATGTCTTTCTTCATATCGAGATTAATGGTTGAATAACCCGAACATCAATAAAGGGTTTTAAGCAATCTTGTGATCATCGTAAATAAAACAAGTTTTCAGATGTCTTGACAAGTCTTCTCTTTCTACATCTTAGGAAAAATAGTGCTAAACACTGATTTTCTGTCAGCAGGGGCTTCCATACACTTTTACAAACCCTTCTACGCTTATACTCTCTCAAAAGAGTCAAACCCAAAGCGAGTTTTTGTGCCTACGTCGAATAAGGCCATCAAAATAACACAAGATCGGGATCTATTCCCACCTTCCAAAAAATATGCCCCTGCATGTATTTCTGAGAATCTTTCCTTTCACATCTTCTTAAGGTTGACTGAGCGACTAAAGGAAATAAGAAAGTAAGTACGAAAGGATAGGTCTTTCCTCTTCTGCTACAATTCGCATTAGGGTTGCCTTGAAACTCTTCAAGTCTGGAGCTTTGCCAAGCCATTTCTTTAGACTGGGGCTTCTTTAGTCATTTTTGGGATTCACATCGAGTTCTTCACTAGGTCCCTAGATGGATTCAGTTTTGGTCAGATCAACCTCAGGGTCACTTCCGCAGTGCCAATCATATTGGGATTTTCGCTAGATCATCAGATTGGGGCTTCATTAAGTCACTTCTTCAAAACCTAAGACTTCGCCTGCTCAGTTCATCCAACCAGGGTTTTGCCAGTGAAAGGATCTTTCATGGGGCTTTGCAGAAAGTTCTTCCTCAGACCGGGGCTCCGATGAGTTGCATCCATCCCTAGAAGAGAGGTTTGGTCACTTCGACATCTGCTTTAGTCTTTGGTTATAAAGACCTATCGACATCAGCTTCAAATGCCAGAGTACATTCATTGAGACCCGAAGTTTAAACCCAGTCCCAGCCCAAGAGGGAATTCTAGTCCACGCGACAGCAGCAGTTCAGTCCGCACCCAAGGGATACAACCCCACCTGCTTGAAACCCGTCTTAAACACATTCTACATGTACATCCAGACCCAGTCCCTACCATGTTTCCAAGAAAAAAAAAATCACCCCTAGGCTCAAGTAACGTGCCAATTGTTAATAATACATTTTCTCCCAAAAGCGCCTTCGTTACTTCCGTTATAACGAGATAACGCCAGGCGACAGTTTCCTAATTGTCAAAAAATCCAACTTAAGATACCTCTATCACGAATAGTGAAGTATGCTTAAGTTCTTCTAGCTTTAGCTCCCTCTATCTCTGTCAAAAAGAGATAGCGCCGCAAGCTTTAGTCTTCGTTATTTCCGTCATAAAGAAATAACGTCATCCAGCTTTAGCTCCCTCTATCTCTGTCAAAAAGAGATAGCGCCGTAAGCTTTAGCTTCCGTTAGAGTGAAATAATGTCAGGTGACAACCTCCATTAATTTTCAAAACTCTCAAGGATCCTAGACATCGTTCCTAACTGTCTAGATGATGTTTGAACTACGATCAAGGCTTGATTCCTCCGGGATACGTAGGTAGCCTTTTATAAAGGTTCAGCCATCCGACCACATTGGTCACCTTTTTCTTTCCCCATTCCTCAATGGTGCGTAAGCTTTTTGCAAAGGTATAGCTATCTGACCACATTGGTGACCCCTTTTGATTTGGTACATTCCTAGTAGGATTGCCCGTTTGACCTCCTAGGTCACCCCGTTCCCATCCTTATGGGAAGGGACCAATATATCTTTGACATTGCCCCAAAGAGACCAGGTATGTGACCTCTTTTGGTCACCCAATTCCAACTTGTGTCTGCAAATTCATTCCAGTTTCAAGGGCAATGAAAAGCACAGTTCAGGCTTAATGAGTCGCCCGACATAACAAGCCATGTCGTGCGACATAACAAGCCACATCAGACATCAGACATCAGCAATGTGTTGCTTTCCCCAGGGCAATCCCCAACATGTCAAAAGCTGCAAATACCATTCATACACTTCTCAAATGCATAGGGGAAGGTTCCCGTACCCCATGTACACCCATTGCATTCGTATTCAAACCAAAAATCCATTCAAGCCATTCAGTTACCCTACCATCATTTCATAAATGCATGCGACAAAAGGGATAGCAATGTACATTCAAACCAAAATAGACCAAGTCTAAGGAATGTGCATAAGCAAAAAAATGACAAGATGTGTTTTCCCCAAAGGGGGTACAATAGCCAAAAAGTCATAGATGTCTAGGGGGAAAGGGGGCTACTCTGAATCATCTCCATCACCCTCTCCATCGTCCTCTTCATCTCCATCCTCGTCGTCATCCCCAGCCTCCTCTGGCTCATCGTCAGGATCGTCCGAAGGTGCCTCATAAGCTATGGTCCCCATGCAGTAATAGTCGTCAAGCTCAGTGATAACAGTGGAGTCAAGCTCATAGTCCGTGGCCGTCTCAGCTCCACCATCCTCATCCTCATCCTCATCCTCATCCTCATCATCATCATCAATCTCAATGGGTCTGTGAAGAGGCACATTTGGCCTCTTCGTCCGAGGCGTCGGTCCACTAATGCCTCCGCTGGTGCCTGCGTCATCAGAGCGGCTCTTCTTCCTTCTCGGCTGGCCAGGTGGAGAGATATCGATCGAACCCTGTGATCGGCACTGATTCTTCCAAAAGCTCATACCTTTTTGGAGCTTGCTAATCATGCCCAGAGCGCCGGTATAAGCCCTGGTCAAGTGCCTGTAAGCCTGAGCCGATACTTGTTACAAGCAGACATAATAAGTGTCAAAATGCAGTTCTTGATAACAGGAAGAGATGCAATCAATCCAAAAGTCGTAAGGAGTAATACTTACAGATCTAGAACCTCGCGGGAGCACCAGATGAGGATGAGTCTGTGACATATCGATATGGGCTCGCCTCATGCGACCGCCACCCTGATAATCAATGAAAGTCGGGGGCAAAGGAGGTCTAGCTACGTAGCCAGTCGAGGGTCTCGTACTCTGAGCACCATAACCAACCCTGGTCTGTGGGGACTAAAGATGCCTGGCCACGAACAAAGTATAGTCCCCCTCCCGTGTGTAGAGATGTGCTGCCAAGCCTACAATCAGAGCATCTACATTCGCCAACTGGCGAGGCAGCCACATCCTAGCTGGTGGATCATCAGGGATCCGAGCATGCCTATTCGGCCCATGCTGTCTATACACCCTCTCTCCTAAATACAAGGCATCTCCAGACAAACCCACCAGCAGCTTGCGACACTCTGTCAAGTGCGCAGCATGATCCAAATCCAGGTCATCGTAACGGCCAGTCCAGGGGAACATACTTAGCCTCTGTGGAATCCCTCTCAAGCAACTCAGCGTGTCATGATACGAAGCCGTAATCCTGCACCTCGAACCCTCCGGTGTCCTGGTCTGTTTCCTGGCATTCTTCGTCCACCGTCGGAGAGCAGGAAAAGTGGTGGCAGGAAACTCATCCTGTATCTGCCACTCGTAACAGCCAAAATACTCGAAGGCCCAAGCCTGAAAAGAAGAAGAAGAAGTCAAAACAGGGAAAACAAGGGATAGAATGAAATGCGCAAAAGAAAAGAGGTCAAGATGAGAGAATACCTCAAAAGCCAGATGACAGCAAGTAAAATACTTCGCCTTCCCTCTGCTGACGTCATCTAGGGCCAAATACATCTCAGCTAAACCGGCCTCACCCCAGGATAGATTCCCGACGATGTCCCAGGCTCTCAAAAGCTCCAACAGTGAAGTCAAGGCAGTAGATGCGCTGTTAATAAACAACATGTCAGAGAAGCCCACCCATACAAAAGCCCTCGCTAATCTCTCGGCTCTCAGCCGGCTCTCAACAGGGTCGTCAACAACAATGTAGTCCCTGCACTGCTCCCCAACCAAGCCATGTAGCACCCTCAACTCATATCCATTCCCCTTCTTGATCCGGGGAACGAAACCAAGTAAGCCCATAAAATCAGCATCAGCAATAGGCTGGGGTTCAACTCCCTGTGCAGGCTCCTCTATGTAGAGCGGCTCATCCGTAAAGGGCAGTCCTGTGATGACCGCAAAGTCCAGCGGAGTGACTGTCGTCTCACCCCAAGAGAAGTGAAACGAGTGAGTGGTCTCCCACCAAAACTCTCTGAATGCCCTCACCAGATCCACACTCCTCTGAGTGCCTCCGATGGCCTTCGCCATCTCAAAGAATTGCCCTAGCCCAAGTAGCCAGAATCGTGGCCCTTAGGTGAGTCCATCTCGCTCTCGGCTACCCGGCAAGCTATCCCATAGCCTGCCAATCACCTCAGGGGAGCCACGGGTGCGCAATCCCTGCAAGAAAACATGGCACAAATATTAATATTTCGTGCTATTTCTTGAAATCGTCTCAAATGAAAAATAGGTCAAAACCTATCATCTAAGAGCATGCATTCTAGTATCACAGTTCCTAGGTCAATCCATGTTCACAGGCCAATTCATATAAAATGCATTGCAGTCTGGAAAATTCAAATCAAATCGATTTCACCCAAATCAAAATTTTTCAAAAAAAAAAACCCTAGGTTGCTTACCACATCCTTCTTCCTGACATCCGAGGTATGCTCATCGAGCTGTGGGTAGAAATCTCCTCTTGGTGCTTCCGGAAGAAATGGCATTTGATTCCTTTGCACCCCCTTCCTTCGAGTAGCTAATTCGGCGTGTTGAGGAGCCCTTTTGGTCGGATAGAGCCTAGGAGGCATTTTCCAAGCTGTAATCGGACAAAAAGTTGTTTGATTTCTCTAGATCCCTCTCAAATCGCCCTCTGAGGTTGCTCTCTCTCTTCTCGCCGTCGCCTCCCTCTCAATTTCAAGTCTAATTTAATTTCAAAATGGCGACTGTGCGATTTTTAATAAATCTGTCCACAGGGCCTGTTATGTCGTGCGACATACTAAGCCCCTGTGGCTGATTTTTACAATTTTGCCCCTGAAGGCTCCATTTTACAATTTTGTCCCCCGTAGGCCTCTTTTACCCTTTATGCCTCTGGCATTTCTAGTCATGTTCAACCAAATTTTCCCTCCAGTGCCCCCGAGGCCTATTTTTACAAATTTACCTCTGTGACTCAGTTTATTTGCCCTTGGCATTTTCAATTTTATTTTTCAAATAATCAGGGTACATCCCAGTTTTCTTTACAAAAAATTATTTGGGTGCGTCCCACTTTTCTTTACAAAAACTATTGATTCCTTCCAACTTCTCTACAAAATCCAACCTTTTTCGCAATCCTCCATTATCGCCAAATGGGATAACGTTTCCTCCGGGAAATTCTCCGTTATCGCCAAATGGGATAACGTTTCCTCTGGGAAATTCTTCGTTATCACCAAATGGGATAACGTTTCCTCCGGGAAATTCTCCGTTATCACCAAATGGGATAACGTTTCCTCCGGGAAATTCTCCGTTATCGCCAAATGGGATAACGTTTCCTTCGGGAAATTCTCCGTTATCGCCAAATGGGATAACGTTTCCTCCGGGAAATTCTCCGTTATCGCCAAATGGGATAACGTTTTCTCCGGGAAATTCTCCGTTATTGCCGAATGGGATAACGATTCCTCCGGGAAATTCTCCGTTATTGCCAAATGGGATAACGTTTCCTCCGGGAAATCCTCCGTTATCGCCAAATGGGATAACGTTTCCTCCGGGAAATCCTCCGTTATCGCCAAATGGGATAACGATTCCTCCGGGAAATCCTCCGTTATTGCCAAATGGGATAACGATTCCTCCGGGAAATCCTCCGTTATTGCCAAATGGGATAACGTTTTCTCCGGGAAATTCTCCGTTATCGCCAAATGGGATAACGTTTCCTCCGGAAAATTCTCCATTATTGCCAAATGGGATAACAATTCCTCCGGGAAATTCTCCGTTATTGCCAAATGGGATAACGTTTCCTCCGGGAAATTCTCCGTTATTGCCAAATGGGATAACGTTTCCTCCGGGAAATCCTCCGTTATCGCCAAATGGGATAACGATTCCTCCGGGAAATCCTCCGTTATTGCCAAATGGGATAACGTTTCCTCCGGGAAATTCTCCGTTATCGCCAAATGGGATAACGTTTCCTCCGGGAAATTCTCCGTTATTTCCGAATGACGGAATAATATTTCGACCTTTTTTCGCTTTATTTTGATCTCCGTTATTTCCGAATGACGGAATAATATTTCGACCTTTTTTTCGCTTTATTTTGGTCTTCGTTATTTCCGAATGACGGAATAACATTTCGACCTCATTTCGCTTTATTTTGATCTCCGTTATTTCCGAATGACGGAATAATATTTCGACCTCATTTCGCTTTATTTCGATCTCCGTTATTTCCGAATGACGGAATAACATTTCGACCTTTTTTCGCTTTATTTTGATATCCGTTATTTCCGAATGACGGAATAATATTTCGACCTTTTTTCGCTTTATTTCGATCTCCGTTATTCCAAGGTGAAGGAATAACATTTCGACTCAATAAAAGCTCGAACTACGACCTGGCTTGATTCCCCCGGGATACGTAGGTAGCCTCCTGTAGGTTCAGCCAATTTGTCACATATGACGCCCCTTTCCCCAAAGTGGATTCGAACTACGATCAAGGCTTGATTTCTCCGGGATACGTAGGTAGCCTTTCATGAAAGGTCCAGCCACTCGACCAACTTGGTCACCCAATCCGTCTCGGCATTCGCCAGATTGGATCCTTTTCTATCGACAACCCCACTCGCCCTGCAAGTGACGTTGCCGAGGGGCTTCTGTAAGTACCCAAATCTGACTCATGCCTTCCGGTTAATTTTCCCGGCAATTCCGGTAATTTTTCCGGTAATTCCTCGGACTTTCCTACAGTTCCGGAATAATTTCGGAAATGTTCCAAGCCTTTTAAGGGCAAAAGGGAATGCTTGGTAATAAAGAAACACGTTTTTCTTAATTCCAAAACCCTTCTAGAAGACTGCCACCTTGCATGTTTCTAGAAGGGACTGGAAGTGGCTACTTATGTCGTGCGACATAATAGGTCATGAAAAACTTCTAGAAGCTTGCCACCTTGCATGTTTCTAGAAGAATCTGGAAGTGGCTACTTATGTCGTGCGACATAATAGGCCATGAAAAGTTCTAGAAGGTTGCCACCTTGCATGTTTCTAGAAGGAAAGCAGTTATGGCTTGTTATGTCGTGCGACATAACAAGCCCATGCAGGCAGCCTATAAATAGAGGCCTTCACCTCTCATTTTGACACACCTTTTCCACCCCTCAGTCCCCCTCTATAGGGAATACGCCCAGAAACCTCCTCTCTCCTCACATACCTCCCAAACCACACCAATCCTCCCATACACACTTCCCACACACACACTTCATATACACATCAAGAACCAATGAGTTCTCAAGGAACCAAGGCTCAATTTCAGCCCCGGAGGTTGCTGTTTTGAAGGCCCCTATGTCTAACTTGATATAGGGAGTCGTGGTCTTCAAGGGTAACAATTTTCTACCCTTTTCCACTCTCTATTTACTTTGAATGTGAAATCTCTATGCTAAATGCGTTGATAATGTTGTTTTCTGATTAAAGATGCATACTTTATCCTCATATTGCTTAGATCCATATCCATTTGCATACTATTGCATGTAAAAGCCCCGATTTGGCTTGGTTTTGCATGAACACTCAAGATGAGTGTGGATCCCTCATATCCACACCCTCTTGAAGCGTTCATTATTGATAAACATGCTCTCTGAAATTTGTTTGTGAAGTAACTTAACCATCTTGGTACCTTGTTACCTCTGCAAATCTCAGCTGTTTAGGCTTCTGCAAAATGGCTTGTTATGTCACGCGACATAGGCAGCCTATGTCACGCGACATAAGTAGCCAGTTTGCAGAATCCTCATCTTTTCAGCTGTAATCTGATGTTTGCCTTTTCTCATGCATCAATCTGCATTTAAACTAAAACATTTGCATACAGAGCAGTATCATTTGCATCAAAAGAACATCTTTGTACATTAAATGCTATTTTCCAACATAAAGATACATTCTTTACACAAAAATCATTTCTTTACACAAAAAGCATCCCTTGCAACCAAAAGACATTCTTTACACCAAAAATGTCATCTTTTCACTAAAAGTATCATCTTCTTTATCATGCATTCCCCCATGTCCCCATTAGTAACCTTGGAACGGACCGGTGTAAAGGTCTTATCTTTACATCGTTCCTTCCATTAAAGGTTCCATAATTTTTTTAGAAAGGGACAACCTTGAACCCTATATCTCCGATTATCACTTAAGATGAGTATGAAGCATCTATACGAGCTCGACCGTCTTAAAGTGTAGGATTGATGGGCTAAGGACATTCCTTCCTAAAGAACCTCATCTTTGACTACAAAGAGAGTCATTCTCTCGATCACGCAAGTCCCAAGGTCCAAAAAATACGATGATCACAAGTCCAAGATGAGGGCGGGATCATAATCCCGAATACATAAAATCCAAGAAATCTCGAGCGACAACCAACAAATGGATTGTACGTCCGGAAGACGACTTGGGACATTCCCTCCTTATCATCAAACACATGCACACAAGAAAGCACGCAAGCAAGCACGATTAATGGGATCTTGGGAGACTTGCTCCGGCAAGGCACCTTGGGTGAACGACGATCCGTTCTTCCCAAGGGGTAACTTAACCTCCGAACCCATAAAAACCTTTTTTTCAAAGTTTTGAGGTAATCAAAATGGCGTGGCGACTCCGTTTTTCAAATTAAACCGGATGTCTTCAAACTCGCGTGAATCCAACAAACACAAAAATTTGGGCACACATTCACAGCTAGTGCAATAATTTAAACCCTAATAATTTAAAGACCAACAATATCTATCTATATTGTTGAAGTCTAAAAAACGAATTAAGTAATTCCATTGAACAAGAACAAGAAAAGTATAGGAAGAATTAAAACATTACTAGCATACGATTTTAATAGTTGTTATATTCAATCCGTGAATAAAATATTTAGCTACTCACAATCATAATCAAAATTACAGAAATTAAAGAAAGAAACATAAAACCTCGAATTCGGATCTTGAAAAACAATGGAGATTATGTTTTCTTTTCTGTCTGGAACAATAATTGACTGCCCTCCTAAAAAAACCAATGCCTGTTTTATATATATACCTAGGTTACAATTATGGGCAACAGCCATTCAAACAAGCCCAGTCCAGGCCCAAACCGCCAGAATCCGGCCCCAATCCTTCCGCAATTTGCCCCTAATCCGCCACTTGGGTGGTCGCCCAAACTTCCTCAGCGTGTGCCCACTTAAACAGTCACTACACGGCCTTGGATTTTGCTTTTGTGCGGCCGCCCATGATCTTCAGCGACAGCCCAAGGACAACAGCCTTTTGACATTGGCCTTTCCCTACCTCGGCCATGCCCATCTTGCCTTGGCCGGCCACTGCCTTGGCCATGCCCATCTTTGGCCGGCCACCCTTCAGCCATGGCCCCATTTTGTGCAATCATTCCTTGGATTCGCTTCGCAAGTGCACAGTCGCACTTTGGTCACTATACTTTTCTCTTTTGTACTTTGGTCCTTGAATTTTCCAGACTTTCACTTTGGCCCCTGAACATTATTTAACCAATTATTCTCCTATTTTCCATAATTCCATTTTGGTCCCTGAATTTTCAGATTTGCACTTTGACCCTTGAACTTTGTAATATCAGTTTAGTCCCACATTTTTCAGAATTGCAATTTGGTCCCAAATCTTCCAAGGTAGGCTCAAATCCTCTATTTTCAGCATTGTTGCACATCAACCCCTGAACTATCAAAACACTAATAAACATATCAAATTCCCAAGGTTTCGAGCAGAAAATAAGCTAGGACCCAAAGTTGCAACCCTACCATTCAACCGTTAAACCTCCTTAATGCACATAAGCTCTTGCATCTCTACCAAGGCCTTTATCTTTTCTGTATTAGCTTTAATGCCCCTTTGTGATACCATTATGAAGTGTGGATATGACCATTTCTTGACGTCCTTGGCTCGAAAAAGTTTCGGGCTTGTGACTTTGAAGGGCTTAAGCAATTTGCCCTATTTAAGTTTCAAGCTTTTTAATGGCGGCACTTTGTTGCCTTGCTTCTTGTTGTCGCTCCAACCTCATTCTTTCCAAAGCCTCTTCACAAGGCACTTTCCTAGTCTCAAACTGCCTTTGGGGTGATGGAGTATGTAGGGGTTTGTTTTGATTACCTTGGTTTCCTCCACATGAAAAGTTGGGATGATTCCTCCACCCTGGATTGTAAGTGTTGCTATATGGATTATTTTGCGGAGACCTTGGGATGTATCCATTAAGTGCATAATGTGCACCACTAGGACAAAATTTAGTAGCATGATTATGAAGACCACAAATAGAACAAGCATCTTTCACAACATTAGCACCAAGAGAGGTGCCTTTAGTATTAAACATAGCAATCAATTGAGATACTTGTTTGGACAAATTATCATTAGTCTCTAACTCATGTACTCCCCTAGCCTTACCCCTTGTACTCTTTTTTTTGGGAATTAGCACCCAACATCTCAAACAAAGCATGAGTCTATTGGGGAGTTTTGGCTCCTATTGTGCCCCCCGCCACATTATCAACTATGGCTTGATTAACATGATTCAAGACATCATACAAATTTTGATTTAACAATGGCAAGGGAAAATTGTGATGGGGACATTGTACTAACGTCATTTCAAATAGGCCCCAAGCCTCATGAAAAGGCTTACCTACTTCTTGGGCAAATCCAATTATCTTTTGCCTCATATTAGATAACGTGGGATGGGGATAATACTTTTGTAAAAACACATCATACAATTGATCCCACGTGCTTATGCTTCTAGGTGTTAACATCATAAACCATGTTTTGGCCGCCCCTTTCAAAGTATAGGGAAAGCACTTTAATCTTATTTGTTCATTGGTTACACCTACTTTGCCCGAAAAGTGAGATACTATCATCGTATACTCACGCAAGAAAGTCAAAGGGTATTCGGCTGGTAGGCCTTGATAAATGGGCAACATGTTAAAATATTGACCCTTGACCTCAAAGTTCTTTGCCTCCTCCATTGGCATAATATAAGATATGGAGGCATTGACTTTAGGATGACAGAAGTCCTGCATAGTTTGAGCCGGTGGGATTTCCATCGCGGATTTTTCCGCTTCTACCCCGGTGGTAGAAGGATTTAGGTCACTTTCGAGGGAATTGCCCTCTTTTAATTCAATCTCTTTCAAACGCCGACCTAATTTATCAATGTCATCGTTCAATGGATCCAAGATAGGAGTCAAAGAACGTCGACCAAGAATACACAAATAAAATTAACTTGTTAGCTACACAAGTCCCCGACAACGGTGCCTAAAACTTGATGGAGGAAATCTCCCTCTAATTAAGTTATCTAGCAAGTGTACTAGTTTATCAAAGTATTATATGCACAACGCAAGAGTCGAATCCACATGGACTAAATTGGAACAATTGTATTTTATTAGCGTAAAAAGTAACCAAAAAGGGGGTTTGATTTATAGGTTGAATTATTAATCTAAAAAAACAAGAAATAACAATTAAAGATAACAAAGATACAAGGCAAAAATTGTTTATTTATGCTTTTTAAATCATGTAAAAGAAATTCAATCTCATTATTGGGTTCATTAATAAAAATATATAGTTAATGTTATTATCTTCCATGAAGTCGATAAAACATTAAAACTCAAATATCTCTATATTGTTTATATATTCTGTCAAGTCAATATAAACATTTAGGAGATTCAATTAAAAATAAAAGAACATAATAACCTCGATTCATTTATTTCCGTGAAGTCCTCTATTAAATTTAATATTTTTAACAATGATCAATGTATAAATCATCCATGTGAGTGAAACGATTTATACCCAAATAGATTAAAAGGACAAAAGTATCTTAACATACAATTGAACTCTAAGAATGATAATTACGAATGTTGAGAATAACAAGAATGAGAAAGAGATAGGAAGAATTAAAACCCTATCATAAATATCCAATTGTTATTTACCTAAATGCACGAATCAAATAATTTGGCCTTAAAAGGCCATTAAAAAAATAAATAAAACATTTAACTATTGTTTTCAAAATAAAGAAAACCCTAATTTAATATGTATAAGGAAAGAATAGAGAAAAAGAGATAAAAGGAGATGAAGAGAGATAATAAGAGATCTAAAAATCTAGTCTATAGATCCTTTATATAGGAGGGGAAGTAATTCCTAATTGAAGCCCACATATAATCAAAATCTGCTAAATTCCTTGTTAAATTCAGATTAAAAATGCCAAATCCGTTACAAATTTGCTGCAAATCCGACCACTATCCATGATCTATCACAATATTCTATCACAAATAAAAGTGGAGCTGCCTTAAATTTTGTGACGGATTAGATTATGTCACAAACTTCCGCCTCTGATTTAATGGAGTGACCACCCAACCTAGTCCGCGTGCTCTCCCTCAATTTCTGGCAAAATCATGCGTTCGTTCCCTTCTTATTTTCAGCTTAGTCCTTCCTGTTTCCTCTTTTGCACTTTGGTACCTGATCTTTCAAAACACAGCTTAACTCCTCCATTTTTGCCTAATTGCACTTAAGTCCCTGTACTTATAAAACACTAAAAAAATTCATTAAACTCCCAAGGTTTCGAGTAGAAAATAGGCTTGAAAATATATTTTTTGTATGGGTAAAATCACATCTATCAAGTTGAAACAATGATCCACCTCAAACCTGATAAACATTAGGTCGTGCATGAATCAATCAAACTTTGTGTACCACTACTTCAATGCTTGTTTAAGGTCATACAAGCTCTTCTTGAACCGGCAAACCAACCTAGCTTATAGTCAAACAAGTATCCTTCTCATTGCTTCATGTAAATGTCTTCCTCCGTAACTCAACATAGAAAATCTATTTTCACATCCATTTGTTATAGCATCAAGTCTTCTGCAGCTACAATTCCCATAAACATTCTGATATTAAATATGACACCCTATCAATGCACTCTACCTATCCTTATACAATATCTTCTCATTAAATATGACACCCTTCCTGTGAATAACCTTCTGATTATCCCAAAATTTATACTCTAAGACATCACGACCATACACTTTCAAACACTTAGCATACAATTTAGTTATATCCAATTAGTCAACATAAACCTTTGAAACGTAACCAAATATGTGAATAAATGACATATTTGCCTCATTTCTACTCCAAACACTCCCTGCAATTTCATTTCTCAGCAGGACTAACAACCTCGTGTTAATCAAAAAAGCTATACTGCTAATTATATTCGCTTAAAACATCTTCGAAATCCCCCTCATTAAGCTTGTATTACTCCCTTCGTCCCATCTCATGATGTTTGTTCCATTTGACTTTTTTGTTGAACTTTGACCACAGATTTATGAGAGATTAATCATGTTCATGAAATTCTAAAAGTTGTTGATAATATTATTAATGGTGAATCAATAGGAATTTTTAGAATTTCATAAACATAATTAAATTGTCATATATTTGTGATCAAAGTTCAATAAAAAAAGTCAAATGGGACAAACATTTTGGGGCGGAGGGAGTATTTTACAATAATACAAGAATTATTTTATTGTTGTTTTAATACAAACTGAATGAAAATGAATAGTTAAAATAAAAAATATTAAAGTCCCTAAATATAAAAAAATAAAAAATGATATTTTATAATAATAACATTTTAAAATGCAAAGAAAAATGATTTGTTTTTAGTAAAATTTATATTAATTTGTTTATAAAGAAAAAATATTCTATTTTAAAAATTAATATTTATATCAACAATATTTTTATTAATTTTTTAAGCATGATTACTTTTAAAATTATTTAAATGTGATGGTGTTTTAATAGTTAAAATGTAAAAATATTTTTTTTTCTCTTGAAACACAAATAAAAATTTATTGTATATAATTATATGTATAACACTATAATACACAATTGTTTTATTTGATTTAAAGGTACAAACCAACAACAATCTTCTCTTTAAATCTGGAGAGGACGAGGAAGGGGCTGGCCGATGGAGAAGGGAAAGAGTGTTTGCCGGTGGAGAAGAGAGGGGAGGGAGGTTCTCATGGGTTGAGGAGAGAAGAGAGAAAAGATAAAGAGAGAGGGAGAGGGAGACTGTCTGTGTGTTTGGATCATGTGGGAGGGAAGGAAGAGAGATATTAAATTTTATGTTTTGGCTATTTGATTTCATTGAATTTGGACTAAAACATCAAGAGTTTTAGTTCAAAAATATCATTCGTAAAATGACACGAGAATTTCGCGTGATCATTTATTGTGTTTCTCTACAAAACTCGTTAAAAAATCTGATACAGGAGCCAGAGCGACCGCGCTCGTGGGGTTGGCGGCCGCGCTGGACGACATGGTGACGAGCTTTGAAGACGCTGGACAAGTGCGCGACCACGCTAGGGGAGAGGGCGACCGCGCTGACGACGATGAAGGCCAGGCATAATTTTCTGGAGTGTTGCGCGACTGTAAGTGCTCCAATTTGAGCTTGTTAGAATTTTCGTTAGAAAATTAACGAAAGTTATAACATTTCTAACAATTCCTAACAATCCTAACATTTCTAACAAAATGAGGGTAAAATGGGCATTGCTATTTAGAGTTAAACCTTCCAAGGAATCTCAAAAAGCAAAAGAATTAAGAAAATCCCGAAACAGCAAGTTGAAAAACATTTTCTGCTGAGATTTTTGAATTTTATTCCTTGTGTCCAAAGCTGGAGCTGCATTTAATGAACAGTGCACGCCAAGCAACCCCATCCGCGCGGACATCTTTGCAATTTCCAGAGGGCTATAAATTGAGCCCTCCAGTCACAAAAATAAAAAAAAAACACATTTTGCACCGAACCTCTGGCGAAATATAGAGAGAAAACAGTGAGAATTCACTTGAATTGTCACCATTTTCTCTCCAATCTTTCCCAACTCATACTAATCCACTCACTCTCATATTAAAGCCCTAAACACTCATACACTCAAGCCAAACACTCAAGAACACAAGGAAGATTGGTAAACCCTCCTTCTCCTAACCCTAAATCTCAACCATGCATGCATCTTCAAACTACAAAATGTAGTTCTTTCATCTTCTTGCTCTAGATCTAAGAAGATCACCATGGAAGACCATCTCCATGGATGATCTTCTACAAAGATCAAAATTATTTTCAAGTTCTCTTACTTTCTTGCAAAGAAAACTCATTTTCAAAACCCTAAAAACCATTTTCAAGCATAAAATCTTGATTTCAAAGGATAAAATTCCCCTTCCCAAGCAAATGAAGTGCTTAGTCCTAATGTACCCCAAGGATGGTTTGGTATAGTTGATTCACCACTAAAATGTCTAGTGATCACTAACCAAAACCTAGGGAAATGGGGACAAGCATGGATGCAAAACCCCCCTTAAAATCATATTTTCTTTCTTGAGAAGTTGCTGTCCAGTAGCAATTTTCTCAGACCTCAGTCCATTGTCTTAATTTTTGGACACAGATGAACTTGGAATTTGGTGTTGACTACAAAATACTTTTTGTAGCCAACATCCATAGCTTTCCAGAAATATTTTTACTTTATTTTTTGGGTGAGTAAAACTCCTATTTTCAAATTTTCTTTCAGAGGCTAGTTCATCAGCTTCTGGGAATCCAGATCTCATATCTGAGGTTTCCAGAAGGTTTTGACCCCTCAAATCTTCTCCAAAATGGAAAATTCCTTCACACAAACCTTATTTAAGGTGTCTAGAACAACTTTCATTCTCTGAGTTTATCCATATTATGAAGTTTTAAGACCCTTGAATACATTTCAAAATCAAAGGTCCACTGCCTTTTTCATTCTGGCAGAAATGGCTCTCAACTTCAAAAGGTCTTTTGAGTACCAAATCTCAATCCAAAAATCTTCCAAAAAATCATGGGATCAGTTTAAAGTCTTAAAAAGATATCCCAATTTTTACTTTTCTGAATTTCAACTTATTTTGGCCAAAACACACACACACACACACACACAAATGATTTTCAGCTTGGAAGACTCGTTTTACGAGGCGCGTCGGGTGCACACTAACGTCCTTCCCGACGCGTAACATGACCTCCGAACCTAAATCTCTGATCTCGGGCTTTTTTCAAAGTTTTGGCCTTCAAAATTAAAATGGCGTGGCGACTCCGTTTCACAAAAAAATCGGGTACATCACAGCGACCGCGCTGGGCCAAAGGGCGGCCGCGTTCAAGACGGGGAGATGAAGACTGATTTCGTTTTAATTACGGAAAATTGCTTAGTTTTGGTATTTTATTATTTTTGGGAACTCTTTTATTTGCTGCCTAGGTAGGAGTATAAATACTTAGTCTTCTTATTTTGGTAAACAACTTATTATTATTGTTTTTTCAATTCAAAGAGATTTCTCTTTAATTTCCTGGTGGATTCCAGATATGTATTTGAGGATTCATTGCTTGTAAATTCTTGTGATTAGCGTGCTAATCACGAAACTTATTGCTTTCGTGCTGCGTCAGTTGGTATCAGAGCAGGCCATATCCTGTCTTTTACATCATACTGAAGGATCATGGGAGATCAAGCTACCAAGGCTGATATCGAGGGGATTACTAACGCCATCGCTGCATTGACTACACAGATCGCCGCGTTGGTTGCTGCTCAACAGGGTCAGAATGGTAATCGAGACCGTAGGGATGAAAGAGACAGGGAGGAACACGTTCACCGTCCGCAGAGGGTGGAGAACCGGGAAGAAGATGGATCCAGTTCGGAGGAAGAAATCGTCAAGGATGACGGAGAACAAGGTAACAATCAAAATCGCCATGATTATAGAATCAAGGCTGAAATCCCTCATTTTTATGGAACCATGGGCATAGAGGATTTTCTAGATTGGCAGACTAGTGTCGATCGTTTTTTTTAGGTCATGGAGGTACCTGCTAATAAACAGGTGAAGATGGTAGCGATTCGCTTGAAGAGTACCGCCGCATGATGCGGATAAACCGGTAGTGCAGAGGCGACGGCAGGAAAGGAACCAGCTTAGGACTTGGAGACGGATGAAGCAGTTGATATCAGGGAGGTTCTTGCCCGCAGATTATGAGCAGATTTTGTACAAGTTGTATCTCAATTGTGTACAGGGCAAAAGGACGGTTGATGAGTATACTACTGAGTTTCAGCGGTACACGGCAAGGGTGGAGATTGACGAGTCTGAGGAACAAAAGGTTGCACGCTATATCAATGGCCTGAAGGACTCAATACAGGACAAGATGGGTTTGCATCAAGTACGGAACTTGACGGATGCTTCTACTCCAGCCTTGAGAGCGGAGCTTATGGAAAAGTCGAGTGCAAAGGTCTTTAATGCTCCTTTTCGTAAATGGAGTCCGCAAGGCGGCGCTGATGAAGGGAGTAACAAGGAGAAGGGGGCGGCTAGCAGTTCAGCCGGGAACAGTTCAGCGGGAAACAGTGCAACAGGGAACCGTGTGGCAGCAAGCAACTCGACAGTAAACAAGGCACCAGTACAGAAAACAGAAAATTCGTATGCCAAACCAAGGGGAGATAAGTGTTTTCGCTGTCAGGGATTTGGGCATAGGTCCAACGTTTGCCCCAGTAGGGCAACTGCTGCATTCCTAGAGGAGGAAGACGAAGAGCAAGTAGAGGAGGAGAATGATGAGTATGAAGGGGCCGAGTTTGCGCAGGAGGAATCCGAGGAGCATGTGGGTTGTGTTCATCAGCAGATGTTGTTATCTTCCAAGGATGAGGGGCAGAGGAAGAATCTTTTTCGTGCATACTGGTCCGTTGCTAACAAGGTATGCAATTTAATTGTTGACAATGGTTGCACTGAAAATTTAGTTTCGCAGAAATTAGTTGATTTCCTTGGGTTGAAAACTGAACAGCATGAGAAACCCTATGGCTTGGGTTGGGTGAATACGGGTTCCGAACTTAGAGTGTCACGTACTTGTAGGGTTCCCCTTTCTATCGGGAAACACTATAAGGAGGAAGTCGTTTGTGATGTGTTGAATATGGATGTGTGTCATGTGTTACTGGGTCGTCCATGGAAACATGATCAAGATATTACTTATAGGGGCAGAGATAATGTGGTGATGTTCAACTGGAACAAACACAAGATTGCTATAGCTCCTGTTTCACGGTTTGAAAAGCAGGTTGAGAAGGATAAGCCGGTGTTGATGCTTATTCAGAATGAGAAGGATCTTACTGCAGCTATTGAGGAGTCGGAGTATTTTTGCCCTATAATCATTAAGGGGTTGTTGAGTTCTGTCAGTGTGGAGATTGGGTTGCCAAGGGAGGTTAAAGAACTACTTGCAGATTTTCAGGAGTTACTATCCGATGATTTGCCAAATGATCTGCCACCTATGAGGGACATTCAGCACCAGATTGATTTGATTCCGGGAGCTAGCTTGCCAAACCTCCCGCATTACCGCATGAGTCCCAAGGAGAATGAGATACTTCGGGAGCAGATAGAAGATTTGCTGCGAAAGGGGTTTATTAGAGAGACCATGAGTCCGTGTGCAGTACTAGTTCTACTTGTGCCGAAGAAGGGTAATCAGTGGCGTATGTGTGTGGACAACCGTGCCATCAACAAAATTACCATCAAGTATCGATTTCCCATTCCCCGTTTGGAAGACATGCTTGATGAGTTATCCGGTTCGAAGGTGTTCACAAAACTGGATTTGCGCAGCGGGTACCACCAGATTCGGATTAGGCCAGGAGATGAGTGGAAAACAACCTTCAAGAGCAAGGATGGCCTTTATGAGTGTCTTGTCATGCCATTCGAACTCTCGAATGCCCCTAGCACTTTCATGAGATTGATGAATCAGGTATTTCGACCTTTTATTGGTTTTTTTGTTGTCGTTTATTTCGATGATATCCTGACTTATAGCAAAGATAGATTTGTACATCTCGATCATCTTAGGCAAGTATTGCAAGTCCTAAAAGATAATCAGCTCTACATCAATCTTAAGAAGTGTATTTTCTGCACCAACAAGTTACTTTTTCTGGGTTTTGTGGTTGGTGAGGATGGAATTCAGGTGGATGAGGAGAAAGTGAGGGCCATAAGGGATTGGCCAGCCCCGACATCGGTCACTGAGGTGCGTAGCTTTCATGGCTTAGCTACTTTCTATAGGAGGTTTGTGCGGGATTTCAGTACCATCACTGCTCCTATTACTGAGTGTTTGAAGAAGGGTAAGTTTCATTGGGGTTTTGAGCAAGAACAGAGTTTTGCTCTCATCAAGGAAAAACTTTGTACTGCACCAGTTCTTGCCCTACCTGACTTTGATAAAATATTCCAGGTGGAGTGTGATGCAAGTGGTGTAGGGATTGGGGCTGTCCTCTCACAAGAAAAACGACCGGTGGCTTTCTTTAGTGAGAAGTTGAGTGAGGCGCGTCAGAAGTGGAGTACTTATGATCAGGAATTCTATGCTGTTTTTCGGGCTCTGCGACAGTGGGAGCATTATCTTGTTCAGCGGGAATTTATTCTATTCTCTGACCACCTTGCCCTAAAGTTCTTGCACAGTCAGAAGATGATCAACAAGATGCATGCTCGATGGGTCAGTTATCTGCAGAAGTTTCCTTTTATCATTCAACATAAGTCCGGGGTGCAGAACAAAGTGGCCGACGCTCTGAGTAGGAGGGCTTCCTTATTGCTTACACTGTCTCAAGAAGTCGTCGGGTTTGAGTTGCTGAAGGAGCTGTATGGAGAGGATACCGATTTCAAGGAAGTATGGTTTAAGTGTGTGGGCAAGAATCCGAGTGCAGATTTTCATGTCCGTGAAGGTTTTCTGTTTAAAGGGGATCGACTGTGCATTCCTGTGTCGTCATTGCGTGAGAAGTTGATCCGGGATTTGCATGGGGGAGGCCTTAGTGGACACTTGGGGCGAGACAAGACCATCGCTAGCTTGGAGGAGCGTTATTTTTTGCCTCAACTGCGGAAGGATCCGGGTGCTATCGTCAGGCGTTGTTATGTTTGTCAGGTATCTAAAGGTCAATCTCAAAATACTGGTCTTTATTTGCCTTTGCCTATTCCTGATGACATATGGCTCGATTTATCTATGGATTTTGTGTTGGGTTTACCTCGTACTCAACGAGGTGTGGATTCTGTTTTCGTAGTAGTGGACAGATTTTCCAAAATGGCTCATTTTATTGCTTGTAAGAAGACCTCGGATGCCTCTAATATTGCGAAGTTGTTCTTTAGAGAGGTTGTACGTCTTCATGGTGTTCCTAAGTCCATCACTTCGGATAGAGACACTAAGTTCTTGAGTCACTTCTGGGTTACATTATGGCGTATGTTTGGCACTGCATTGAATCGGAGTTCTACAGCTCACCCGCAAACAGACGGACAGACAGAAGTTACTAACAGAACATTGGGAAATATGATCAGAAGTGTTTGTGGGGACAAGCCGAAGCAGTGGGATTTGGCATTACCGCAGGTGGAATTTGCTTACAACAGTGCGGTCCACTCGGCTACGGGGAAATCACCATTTTCTGTGGTTTATTCTTCGACTCCAAGGCATGTGGTGGATTTGGTACCGTTACCAAGGGGTCGTGGTGTGAGCCAAGCAGCTGAAAATATGGCCAATGAAGTATGTGCTGTCAAAGAGGAGGTTCGGGCCAAGTTGGAGGCAACGGGATTGAAGAATAAAGCTGCTGCGGATAAGAAGAAACGGGTCAAAGTTTTCAATGTTGGGGATGATGTTATGGTGTTTCTTCGACGAGAGCGTTTTCCTGTTGGTACGTATAAGAAATTGCAACCTCGCAAGTATGGGCCTTTCAAGGTGACTAGGAAGATCAATGACAATGCATATGTGGTGGCTCTTCCTGACAACTTGAACATCTCGAATACTTTCAACGTAGCTGACATGTATGAGTATCACGCGGATGGAGTTCTTTATCCTGAAGAGAACTCGGAGTCGAGTTCTTTGGAGGTGGAGGAGACTGATACAGGAGCCAGAGCGACCGCGCTCGTGGGGTTGGCGGCCGCGCTGGATGACATGGTGACGAGCTTTGAAGACGCTGGACAAGTGCGCGACCGCGCTAGGGGAGAGGGCGACCGCGCTGACGACGATGAAGGCCAGGCATAATTTTCTGGAGTGTTGCGCGACCGCGCTGGGCCAAAGGGCGGCCGCGCTCAAGACGGGGAGATGAAGACTGATTTCGTTTTAATTACGGAAAATTGCTTAGTTTTGGTATTTTATTATTTTTGGGAACTCTTTTATTTGCTGCCTAGGTAGGAGTATAAATACTTAGTCTTCTTATTTTGGTAAACAACTTATTATTATTGTTTTTTCAATTCAAAAAGATTTCTCTTTAATTTCCTGGTGGATTCCAGATCTGTGTTTGAGGATTCATTGCTTGTGAATTCTTGTGATTAGCGCGCTAATCACGAAACTTATTGCTTCCGTGCTGCGTCAAAATCTTATCATGACAACTTTAAAGACTAAATTGATAATAATGAAAGAATATGATCAATATTGTGAGCACCTCCTAACATTTTGAGCCCAAAATACAATTTGCCCTTGTTAATACTAACACTTTTTAATACGTTGATACTTTTTGACACACACGGACACATTAAAACACAAACATACATTAACATTTACACTACACATTCATATTGTTTTATCAAATATGAAAAAGTCAACTCAGATATTATATGTATCTATTTAAATGGAAAAATGTTAGTCTGAATAGCTGGAACTTTTAACCTTGACACTTTATAAAAATTGTTAAAGGTTCAAGAGTTAAGACTCATTTTTTATAAGACCTTTTTTTTTTTTTTTTGACATCTTTTCAATTCTGTAGAACACAAGATTAAACAAGTTAACGATAACATGGCCGATATTAATTGGCCCATGGTCACATTGATCCAACTTATACCGGCCATCAATAAATAAGGGATGACTTAAGACACATAAATTCAGCGGAGCCAACTGCTCACATGGCCGCTTGTTCTCCATTACCTGCCATTGATTTTTTGTTTTTTTTTTTTTGTTTTTACCAAGGTTCTAAAAAGCGCTAGGCGGATGCTAGGCGGCGAAGCCGGGCCTAGCGCCTAGGCGGGGACTAGTCGGGGACTAATCGGGATTAGTCGGGATTAGTCAGGACCTAGGCGGGGCTTAGAACTAGACGTTGGAGAGGGGCCTAGCGCTTAGGCGGGGCCTAGGCGCCCTTAGGCAGGGTCTTTTAGAACAGAGGTTTTTACATCTCTCATTGACGGTTCCATGTTATTTAACAGGGCCGATACTAATGTTTTATATGTCTGGGGTCATTGTTCTAAAAGACCCGCCTAAGGGCGCCTAGGTCTCGCCTAGGCGCTAGGCCCCTCTCCAACGCCTAGTTCTAAGTCTCGCCTAGATTCCGCCTAATCCCGACTAGTCCCCGCCTAGGCGCTAGGTCCGACTCCGTCGCCTAACATCCGCCTAACGCTTTTTAAAACCTTGTCTCTGGGGTAAAACCAAATAATAGATTATAATGCCTTTTTATACACATATACTCCCTCCGTCTCACTTCACTTGGCACTAATTTCCATTTTGGTCCATCCCACTTCACTTGGCACTACCCAAAATGGCAAACATTTTATAATTTTATATTCACTCTACCCCACCACTCATTCTCTCTCTTCATTTTCACCACTCAATTTATTCAACCAACACTACTATTTACCCCACTCATTCTCTCTCTTCATTTTCTACCACACATTTCTTTTATTTTATTCTTTTTTCTTAGTTATTATGCCATTCATTTTGGTGCCAAGTGAACCGGGACGGAGGGAGTAAATAAGTCTAGGGCGAAACCAATTAGTAGGCTCTTATGGCTTTTTATACACACGTGTGTGTATATATATATACTCCCTCCGTCCAGTTACATACTTCACACTTTCTATTTTAGGCGTTCAATTACATATTTCACCTTTGTCTCCTACATTATTTTAATACTCACAACACCATTATAATTTACTATTCCCTCCACTCATTCTCTCTCCTATTTTACTTTTACACTCACAACATTATATCATTATTTTTTTTCTTAATTCACACGTGAACAGTAACTGTGAAACATGTACTTGAACGGAGGGAGTATATATATTTCACCACTCAATTTATTAAACTGGGATTGACACTTTTTTCACTGGCACTTTGTTACACATGCACTGACACTTTGTCACATTGGCACTTTATTTAACTGACACTGGCACAAACGGGAAAACACAAAACACGTTTTTTCTAAGTGCCAGAAAAAATGCGTTTTTTATAAGATCAACTCTTCTCTCACTTTAACAAATTAGTAAAGTATTTTATTTTTAAATTCACGTTTACAGACTTCTGTATACTCCCTCCGTCCCGCTAATATTAGCACACTTTCTTTTTTGGGCGTCCCGTTAATATTCGCACACTCCCAAAAAGGAAACTTTATATTAATAAAATATTCACCCAATCCCACTCATTCTCTCTCCTACATTATTTTAATACTCACAACACCATTATAATTTATTACACCCTCCACTCATTCTCTCTCCACTCATTCTTTTACACTCACAACATTTTATTAAAATATCATATTCCTTAATTCCCGCGCAAACAGTGTTTGTGCTAATACTAATGGGACGGAGGGAGTATGCATTATTTTGGAATTTCTTAAATAGTAAAATATTAAAAATTATATGTGGTAATGTTATATATTAAACAGTTAAACTTGAATTTTAGAATAAATTTATTTCATATATAAAATTTAAAAATATATAACGATCCTAAAATAAGAGTTCTATTTTCCTTTTTTATACGGCACACAGGGTAAGAGTTCCTTTCCAAAAAAAAAGACAAAAAGCGAATAGTTTTTTGGACAATTTTATCCTTATAGTAGGTTCGATCAAGATTTGTTTCTCTAATCCTTATATAATTACAAGACAACCAACACTTTTTAACCTACTTTTTACCCACTTATGATAATTGTTTTGAACAAGAAACAAAGAAAGTTGTTGATAGTAACTAATAAGTGAGTTGTTGTGATAACTAGGGGTGTTCACAATTTGGATTGGTCCGAATTTTATCAAAATTTTAAAAAAATAGGATTGAATTAATTGTTCGGTTCTACCTAAATTCAGAACAAGGATCAGACCATTACATTACAGGACCGATCACATTGGTCCGGTTCCAATGGTTCGATTCATGTCCTGTTCCATGGGTTTCACAAGTTACACTACTATATATTTTTTCTAAAGATAAAACATGCAACAACTATTTTTTTCATGAAACCAAAATATAGGACGATTACATAAAGAAAGTTCAAATAAAAATATTCAGACATACAACAAATCAACTAAAATAAAGGAACGAAAGAGATATGATATGGTTAGGATTTTTGTAAACTTGTAATATCGCCGGAGGGATAAGGCCACAACAAATTATTTTATTTTTTTCGAAAATTAGGAATTTGAAATTATGAATATATATATATATACTCCCTCCGTCCCACTTCAATGGATACCAAAAAAAATGGCACACATATTAAGGAAAGATAAGAGAGAGAAAAAGTGGAGAGAGAATGTTGTGAGTATAAAAGTAAAATAGGAGAGAGAATGAGTGGGAGGAATAGTTAGGAGAGAGAATGTTGTGAGTGAAAAAGTAAAATAGGAGAGAGAATGAGTGGGATAAATAGTGAAGATTCCTTTCCATTTTGGGTAAGTATCAATTGGTGTGGGACGAACCAAAAAGAAAATAAGTATCAATTGAAGTGGGATGGAGGGAGTATATATATATGTATATATATATGTATATATATGTATATATATGTATATATATGTATATATATATATATATATATATATGTATATATATATATATATATATGTATATATATGTATATATATGTATATATATTATACATAATATATACATAATCGGTCCGATTCAGGTTCGGTCCAAGATCATATATATTTTTTCAAAAATCAGGATCAACCCAAATAATCGGTTCCATATAAATTTGGGACCAGAACCAAACCAATTCTATTGGATTGTTTCGATTTTCATTGGTCTGATCCGGTTCTATCGGTCCGATTCGATCCGTCGGTTTTTTTTTGTTCAGCCCTAGTGATAACTACTCCCTCCGTCCCGTCCGACTTAGGACGTTTTGCCATTTTGGGCGTCCCACCCGACTTAGGACGGCCCAAAATGGAAAGTTTATATTACTTTTATATTAAATGGGACCCACTTGTCATACTCACAACAATAATCCCATCACTATTTATCCTACTCATTCTCTCTCCTATTTAATTTTTCACACTCACAATACATCCTCCACTCATTCTCTCTCCTAATATTATAATAGTATTCCTTAATTTCCACATCAAATGAAAAATTCCTAAGTCGGATGGACGGAGGGAGTATGACAAATGAGTTTCAATATTTAAAAAATATAAAAAAGTTCTATTTTGAAACTTTCTAACTTTGAGTGAAATACTAAAATGAAAATTTTGTATATTCCCTCCGTCCCATCAATTGCTTCACCATTTTTTTTGGGCACGGGAATTATGGTAATGAGAGGGAAAAAAAATGTTGTGAGTGTAATTTGAAAATAGGAGAGAGAATTAGTGGAGGGAATAATAAATTATAATGATGTTGTGAGTATTAAAATAATGTAGGAGAGAGAATGAGTGGAGGAAATAATAATATTTTATGTCCAAAAAAAAAAATGTGAAATTTCTAACGGGACGTCCTTTTGAGTAATTGGTGAAGCTTTTATTGGGATGGAGGGAGTATTAAAATGGACGGTAGAAGTAATCTAATTTTCTTGATTTCATGAGATGAACTGAATTAGACAAACAAAAGTACACTTTCTACCGTTGTGCTATAATTTGGCTAAAGTATAAACTGCTTTTTTGCCAAGCGTAATATTGAGGATTATCATTTTAACACGTGTATCTCAAAAACAACAAATGTTTCTTGCGTAATTGTGAAGCCCCTCTCAAACTCGGGACCTATATACTCGTGCCACAAGCTGGAGGGTCTCAAACCTTTCAGTTTAAAAAAAAAACTTTCTGTTCAATTAACTTAAAAGTAAAAATAAACTTTACTAAAATCAACGTAACCTCTCCACGTGGAGATAGTATATAAACCAAGTTTGAAAAGTCATAATCTGTTTAGTTACAACCTCACAAATTTAAAGGCTTACAAAAGCCCACTTTAAAAGAAACTAATCCCATGATTAATTACAAAAACAGCACCCTGAAAACATGTTTATAAAAGTTTTATATACAACTTTCCTCAAAAAGAATAACATCAAACGCGACTCCCAACTCCCAAACCATAATATACCCTGACAAACTAAAAGTATGAGATCCAAACTCCTTTTCGGCCTCACCGGTCTAGTCCTCCTGTCTCAGCGGGATCTAAAACAATAAAGGGAGAATGGGTGGGAATAAATCTCAGCAAGCTATTATGGATGCAACAATTTGTCATATAATATGCAACACATAAACAGGTTGCTCATAATCACATTGGTAAAGCGGTAAACACATTACGTTACCTCTTTCCCGTCTGAATAATATGTTGTACAACGGCGGGAGTAAACTGCTCTCATTTGTGAACTGCTTAGGCATATTCACATCTTATAAGACCCATTTTTCAGAGAAACATATAAGATATCAGCAATCTGTAAGGCTTTTGGCACGATACAGAAGTTGTAACCCCAGTCTGTGGCCTCAAAGGGGAGCGGTCACAGGTATAATGTAATCTGAGCACCTTATGAAACAATTTCTCATAAGTGATCGTATTCCATTATACCCCCTATGATTAGCTAATATAAACACATTCAAGCACATAATAGATACTTGAAAATAAATTCACACTTTGGGATATCAATACATAACACGGTACTATTACTCATGTTAAATCATCACAATAGTGAAACATATATTTAAACACTATTGAATAACAACAATCCAACAACATGGTATTAATACTCACGTCAAATAAACAGTTAAGGGCATTTTGATCATTTCCTAAGGCAATTTAAATAAGAAAGGGCCTTAAAGGAATATCAAAAATAGGTCAAAAATCGGTTGGGAAGAGTCATTTCCAAGAAATTGACTAACTTTTCATTAAATGCAAGCAGGCAAAACTGCTTTCTGCAGAGTCAGGCACGCCTACATTCCTATCCGCGCGGACATGAATGAGACTCAGTCTAGTCCGCGCGGACACCTTCGAAACCTAAAATCTGCCTATAAATTAAATCATTCTCTCTCAGTTTAGAGGATCCAGAGTTAAAACCCTTACTGTTATATTTATAAAATACCCAGAAAACAGCTTATACACCAAGCAAAAATATAAAATTCCAACACAAATCTTGATCAAATTCAAGCCCCAAACACAAATCCAAGGAAGATAGGGTACAACCATTGGTAAACCCTCCTTCTCCTTACCTTAATCTCCCTCATCCATGCATACATCTCATATTTTAAAGATGTAACTTGTTCATATACTTGTTCTTCATCTCTTATCCTAGATCCAAGAGGATCTCCATGGATTTCATTTCCATGGATGATTCTCTATAAGGATCAACATTTCTTTTAATTTGTTGTCTCTCTTCTTACATTAACTAGTTGTTACTTGATCTCTTGACCTAAAGTGTGATCACCTTGGAGTTCATCTCTATGGATGATCACACTAAATGGTCCATATTCTTACTTTCACTCTCTTTTTGTGTTATTGGTGCTTGTTTGACCTAAATTGTAGTCATCTTGGAATAAATTTTCATGGATGACCATTTTAAAAGGTATAAATTGTCTTTACTTCCTTAAAAATGTTTTTTCTAACCTAAGATCTTCACCTTAGAGCAATTTCCATGGATGAAGATCATTAAGGTTCCTAGGTTACAAAAAGGGTGAAGTTGATACATTGAGTTCAAAGATCTCAAGGATGGTCATCTTAATGACCACCTTAGAAATCCACTCTAAAGTTGATACACCCTTAACCTAAATTCAATTTTCATACATTGATCTTTGTTTTATGTTAAATCTCCCCATCCCAAGCAAATGAAATGCTTTCAAGTCCTAATGTACCCTAAGGATGGTTTGATATAGTAGATCACCACTAATCATGTTTAGTGATCACTAGTCAAAGCCTAAGAAAAGTGGGGACAAGCATGGATGCAAATCCCAAAAATGTTTTTATTTAACACTTTCAGTTGCAAAAACTCCAGTTCTGATTTTGTAACTCCAGTTTACATTCTGGAATTTACATAATCAGACTGGAAAGCTGCAAAAAGAAACATTTACTGTCCCATCTGCGCGGACAGAATTGAATCTCGCTCTGGTTCGCGCGAACAGAAATGTAAGGGACAAACATTTTGTTTTTTCAGTCTTTTTTTCACTCACAGGAGCACACTGTTTTGGTAAATTTCAGTCCAGTCAAAACTTCATTTCCAGAAAATTCCTTTTGCAAAACACACACACACACACACAAATGGTTTTAAATTGGAAGACTCGTTTTACGAGGCATTCCGGGTGAACCCTAACGTTCTTCCCGAAATGTAACGTGACCTCCGAACCCATTTTTCTCTAACTTTGGGCATTTTTCAAAGTTTTGGCCCTTAAACTAAAAACGGCGTGGCGACTCCGTTTGATTTTTCAAAAAATGAAAATCGGGTACATCACTAAAGGGCGACTCCATTGGGAATTTAAAAATAAGCTTTATCTTTTTTAAAAAAAAAAAATTCAAAAAAAAAAATTTCAAAAAAAATTCAATAAAATTTTTTTCAAAAAAAAATCAAAAAAAAAAAAAAAAAAACATTTTCAAAATTTTTTGCATGCATCATACTCTTTAAGACACATGTGAAAATTTCTATTTTACTCAGAAAAAGAAGATAGACTGCCGCACACTACGCGCACTTGGCCTTACACTGCACACTACGTCCTTAACCCGGGGAAATTCCAGTAGCAGCCCGTTTGGCCTTATTACGCCTCTCGGTGCGAGCATTGGACTACCCGAACTTCCCTTGGAGCCTCGTGTCGACCATGCACTTGTCCGTGACACACTTTGTCCGAGACCCGGTTGATTTTTAGTTTGGTCCGTGTCGTTCCCTGTCTGTGTATACACCGTGCCAGTCAAACCTTAGTCGGCAGGCCAAGTCAATATCTTTCGGAGACCCTAATCAGTCGAAGTCATGCCGATTTTCCATCATGAACTTTGACCAGATCCCGACTAGCGCCTTGACTTTGACTTTGACTTTGACTTGCACAACTTATGCACCGACTCCCAGCATGACACTGAGTCATCAAGGATTAACGATTAGACCATGTCTAATTACGGCCTAACTGACAACGGGTCAAGATCAATTATGGACATTTATCAGTAAAAGCCATGCCGACTTTTAGTCGAGCCCCCCTGACATGATCTTGACCTTTGACTTCAGCTTTGCCCGTAATTCACTTTGAATACGCGTTAAGACTCGATTACCCGTCAGACTTTAGGTTCATTTTTCTTTTCGGTCGGTGGGACCCGCTTGCTCTACAAAACCCTTGTTCAATGTTACAGGTTGAGGGTCTGTAGCGTAGTGATGGGACCCACTGATCCAGGACTTAGAGTAGTTTGCGAAAAAGAAGGTGTCCCCCTTTTCCAGCCATTCTTAGGACTAATAAACATTGTTTTTATTCAAACCATTAATAAGATGTTGAATGAGTCCATCTCCTTCCGTACTCCTCCCTCTCCCATACCACCTCAAAGTTCTCTATCCTCCCCCTTATACTCGCTCTCTCCTCTCCAGTTACAGCAAGTTGGCTCTGCGCTTCGGCTCCTTGTGTTCGTTTAGCTCGTGTCTTGAGACAGTTGCAGTGTCAGCAGAGTTTGCATCTGTTTCAATTTCAGAGATGCCCAGTGCGGAAAAGAGTATGACTACTCAATTTGAGGGTTCATCTGCCATGGTTCAGCAAGGCATGCATGATATGTCGATGGAAAATATGAGGGCTAATTTGGAAACTGCTCTAGTTAGAGGGCGTGAGGCCCATTTACTCATTCAAGCCGCTAAAGCTAGAAAAGAGGCAGCACATTCCACGTTGGTGGAAACAATGAGAAGCCGTGGTATTGCCACGATCAGACGTGCTGATGGGACTTATGAGGAGGTTACCGATGCCAATGAGTTTGATGTCGAGACCAGGAATGTCTCCCTTCCTCCCCTTGATCCAACATTTCGTCCAACTCAAGTTCCGAGTCATGGTGTGCAGTCAAGCCCACAGGCACGTTTTGGTTTGGTGGGAGGACCACGGCTGACCTTCCATGATTTGGCCTTCTCACCAGTTCCCGGTGCTTCTGCGCCTCTAAGCCAGTTTGGGTCCCAACTTCCGAACAGTCAAGGTTTGTTGCTTCCAAGTTCTCAGTATCAGCAGGGTCAGTCCCATGGTCCTCACTTCCAGGGTAACACCCAGTATCAGGGTCTGCATCCTTGCTCCAGGAATCAGTTCAGCTAAGATGAACTTCTACCGTTTCCTGCTAATCAGCTTCAACCTCAAGGAGGGTTTTCTCAATCACTAATGGGATCCTCTTATGCTTTCAGCTCGTCGCCGATGTAGGGCCAGTATTCAGAAACAACCCCGTACTCGACTGCTAGGGCCCTGCCTTGGAATCAAATGTCCTCCATTCCCACCATGGCTCCCATTCGGCAAAAGGTGCCAACACCCGAGTCGCCTCCAAAGATGATTCAGAAGAAGAAAGAAAAGCAGCGCTTTGATGATGTGGGGATTCCTATAGAGGAATTATTTGAAATCTTAGCAAGCGGAGGACTTGTCCAGCCGTTGGTGAATTATAGCCCTGTTCGTCGCAATCCCAAGTTGGACGCTAACAAGTTTTGCCTCTACCATCAGTATCCCAACCATGTCACCAACAATTGTGTCGCTCTGAAGTCGCTCATTCAAAAGCTCATGGACAAAGGGAAGCTTGAGAAGGGTCCTTACCCCACCATTGTCACCAATCCTTTTTCGTAATATCGGCAGAGTTCAAGAGGCCCTCCCATCTGAAAATAGAGAAGTTAGTCAGTCAGCATCATAGGTTCTAGAGTGTCCTTTACGTTGTCATCAAGTCTGTCAAGTCCAAGACGGACCAGTCTTCTTTTTCAATGATAAAAATCTTTGTTTCTCTTCTTGCTAGACTCGAGACATCACTTGCACACCCGCGTTACATTTAATTGAAATAGTTTTATCCTAGATGATCACTTGTGCTGCTCAACCACTAATGCTTTAAAATGACTCATGTTTAAATTAATCGGAGTGAGAAAATCAATTGATACCCTTCTCAAATTGGGGCTTACCAACTCCCCATCTTACATCTCATATGCTCACATCTCTTTCATCATCCTCATCATCTCGCTGCTCGATGAATTGGCACGGATCTTTTCTCATGTAAAGCTTAAGCAAGCACTGAAGACTTAATCTCGTTTAGGTCATCCGGTAGGGATTGCGGTTGAAGCCTTTCACCCATAGGAAAGCCATTACCTCACCCCCGCTAAACAATACCCTTTCATTTCAAGATCGGCGTGTTTTGAAACCCCGTTTAGCCATCATTTTTGCTCCATGCTAAGAGAAGTCCAAGCAAGCCCAAGAAGTTAGCTTCAAGAGTCGGCGATGCGCAAAATATCTCAAGCCATGAAGGAAGGACAAAGATAATACTCAACTTCTCAGGAGGCCTTCCAAGTTATCAAAAGAAGGATTTTAAATCCTCACAATTCAGCAAGAATCCTCAACGTCTCAGGAGGCTTTTTTTAAAAAAAAAAAGAGAAAGAGAAAATTTCAAGCAAAAAAAAGAAGAAAGAAATAGAAAAGTTCAAGCAAGAACTTCAAAAAAAAAAGAAGGACTGTCGATCCTCACAATTCAACAAAAATCCCCGACTTCTCAAGAAGCTCTCCAATGATAAAAAAGGAGCTTGAATTCTCGCAAGTTCGCAAAAAGTTCTCGATAGCTTGGACTTCCTCTCACCATTACCTTAAATCAATCCAAAGCCATCCTCTCGATTTTAGAGGATATTCCCATTTCCTCGACCAATCCCAAGCCATCCTCTCGTTTTTAGAGGATATTCCCATTACCATTACCCTCGCCTTTGGTCAAAGTCAAAATTTGACCTCTCATTTTTAGAGGCAATCAATCTTCCCCGCCATAGATTTTCCAAACACATCCCTGCAAGCCAACCTCTCATCTTTAGAAGTTCAGTCAGCAAAAGGCCCAGCCGACCTCTCACTTTAAGAGGTCATGACTTCCAAAATTATCCGATGGCCGATCGAAGCCCGGAAACCCAGCTACAGTCCCTACCGGATAGTAATTTCATTCTAATATCTTCGAGATTTAAATCAGATTAATGCTTCATTGCTCGCTTAAATCGGAGCCAAATTCATCTCGGCTCAAATGATCCTCAATCAAAGATTGTGCAAATTCAATCTTTCCCTTCGACACTTCATGTGAGCATATTTAATTTCTCCTCCACAAACACTTGTCGTGGATGTCCCACTGGGGCTTCGCATCCGTGTCTTTCATCGACACTCCAGGAGGACATGCTTTCCAATCCTCCAATCCTCGGAAAAATCCTCAAAGGTCCTCGAAATCTTAAAGTTTCGTTCTCTTTTCAATCGGGACTCGCCCGAACTACGGTGACCCGAGCTCCTCGTCAGGAGGGGAATGTAGGCAACCATAATTGGTCCGGTCGAAATCACAAACAAATCTCAAAAAAAAAAAAAAAAAACAATCCTCTTTCTCGATATCAGTTGGTTTTCTCCTTGTGATTAATCAAAATATTTGTTCATATCAGATTTAGTGTTTGAATAACCCGAACATCAATAAAGGGTTTTAAGAAGCCTTGTGATCATCATGAATAAGACAAGTTTTCAAGTGTCTCGACAAGTCTTCTCTCTCTCCATCATAGGGAAATAAAGCCAAACACTGTCTTTCTGTCAGCAGGGGCTTCCATACACTTTTCCACACCTTGTGATGCTTATACTCTCTCAAAAGAGTCAAACCTAAAGCGAGTGTGTCATACACAAATTCGGGATACATTCCTGTAAGTACCCCAATCTGGATCACCCCCTTTCAAACACACGGGAAACACCGCAGACTCATCAAACGTAGTCTCGAAGACCTCTCTCACTCAAAACCCTCTCAAAACCCTCTCAAAACCCTCTCAAACCCCCAACCAAACCAAGGGAGGAGCCTTGCAGGATAAAAGGGACAAAAAGGACCTTTTGGGAATTTTCGGGAAATCGGAAAAGCAATTAAGGTCCGTACGGACCTCTTTGTTTCAATGATTACTAAATCCCCTTAAAGTCCACAATATTCCCTCAAATCCGGGAAAATGATTACTTCCTGCGAGTTGGTCCGTACGGACCTCTTTGCATGCAAGATGGTCCGTACGGACCTTATTGCTCGGGGAACACCATCATTCAGAATATTCTCCATCATTGCGATTCCCTCAAATCGAGGAAATCCAAAATTACGGATAACCAAGAAGGTCCGTACGGACCTCTTTGCTCCGAAATTTTTACTATAAATAGAGGGCTCCCCCTCCTCATTTTGACACACCTCCCTCTTCTCTCTTCCTCCCTTAGCCTTCGGCTCCCCTCTAAGTCCTCTCGAGGCACTCCCGGCCCCTTCGGATCCTTAGAGGCCTTAGAGCTCCCTTGTGGTGCTCAGAAGCCTCCCGAGCGCTCAGAGACGGCTCCCGCGCTGCCCGAGGCACTCTCGAGGTACTACGAGGCCCCTCGTGGTACTCAGAGGCCTTGCACAGTCTTTCCACGGTGTCCGGCTCTTTCCGAGTCAAGCCGACGATCCCAAACCACGCCGAAACTCTGCCCGAGTGACTCCTGCCACCCTGCGCACGCAGAACCTCTGCCCAGAGTGATCCAGACGATCCCCACGCACGCCGAACCTGCCCGCGGCAGCGGCCTGCAACCTCAACTCACGCGAAACTGCGTCCGCGGACAACCGGCATCTCCCGAAGCAATCCGATCCGTGCCGGAGCTACTCCGACCTCAAACACCATTCCCCGAGGAAGACAGGACACGAACCAACATTGGTAAGGCTTCCTTCCTATACTATTTCAATACATTTCCATACATAGCATACAATGTAGACATCCGTCTGACATGCATTTTTAAAAGCACACACACACACACACAACATTTAAAGGATATTAGGGGTATCAGAAAGACTCGTTTTACGAGGCTACTCGGAGTGAGCTCTAATATTCTAATATTCTCTTCCGGGAGTCATCGACCTCAGAACTCAAAATCTCATCACACAAAAACAGGTTTAAAATTATCTTTAAGCGATGCCCTTTTCAATGTTTTGGGCTTAATAAAACGGCGTGGCGACTCTACAAATGCGAAAGCAAAACGGCGAGACACCGCTCAACGCGAAAGATGCCGGATGCGGGGCCGCGAGGCCTTGCTCGGATCCGGGCTATTTCGGTTGGCGACTTCTGTTGGGAAATTTTGTTTTAAAAACTTTTAAACAAAACAAAAGATTTTAAAAGCGATGATGAGGGTCAAACTTTCATTTTACCCCTTCCTTTAAGCATTGTGTGTGTGCGCGTGCTTCGTTTTATTTTACAAAAAAAATAAAAATACAAAAAAAAATGCATCAATATACATACGTGCATACATTTAAAATTCTTCAAAAACTCTGTTTTACTCGGAAAAAGAATTTTAGAGACCGCACCTTACGCCTTGGCTCTTGCCTCGGTTACACCGCACTCTACTGCCTTCTTTGCCTCGGTTACACCGCACACTACGCGCCTTCTTTGCCTCGGATACTGCACACTACAACCCTTAACCGGAGTGGTCTCGGTTGCGGTCCGTTTGGTCTTCCTAGGCCTCTTGGCGCGCGCGGGATCATTCCAAACATCCCGTCCTAGCCAAGCGTCAACCACACGTTTGAGTCTTGAGTCACACTCTGTCCCGGACTCGGTTGGTTTTACCCGGTCCGTGTCATACGGCTGGATACATATACCATGCCGGCCATTTTACGAGTCAAGGCTCGGAACTCGAGATCCCTTGCGCAAGCAAAGCGATGAAAAGGTCATGCTAAAATCTTGACTGATCTTGATTTCGAAGCTACACCCAGACGATGTTCCGTCCGGATATACATCCATGCTCGCATGACACCATGTCATCACGCCTTTGATACGTCGGCCATGACGATATGACCCGGCCCGACGCCTAACGTCACGGATCCCTTGCGCAAGCAAGGCAAAGAGAAGGTCATGCGAACTCTTGACACGATCTTGACTCGGTGGCGGCTCGGTTCACTATTCACATGGCTAACGCATCAAAACGAACATGCCAGGCTCGGTCCTTAGGTTCGATTTTTCTTTTAGGCCGGTGGAAACCGCTTGCACTATAGGACCCTCGCACAGGGCATCCGCTGGGATGTCGAAATACGGGTGCAAAACGAGGGCTTATAGCCGCACGAGATGGTCTCCGGTGACCCGGGATCTAGCATAGTTGCGAAAAACAAGAGCAATCTTTTCCAACCTACCTAGGATTACGAGAAAACATGTTTTAAGTAAATTAAAACAACAAAAAAAAATCAAAAAAAAAATAAAAGAAACGGAAACCGCATGCCACGTGAGCTTTCCCCCTTTTATCCCGTTAGGCCATTCCCGTGTCTAAACCTTGCCCATCACCCCCTCCAGCGAACGAGAGTGGTCGAGAGTACCAGGGAACCCGTCTCCCGGTGTCAAAACAGCAAGGTCCTACCTCCTTCCCGCCTCTGTCACCGGGACGGTCAGTCAATTCCCATGGCCAAGTCAGTGCATAACAACGATGAGAACGGGACCTTACCCCCAAGAAATTTCCCAACATTAGAAGAAGTTTGGCAGGTCCTCATGCCTATTGAGAAACGTCAAGGTGAGCAACAAGCCTGGATCGAAGGTGCCATGCACCACTTCGGAACCTTAGCCACCCGACTACACAGGGCTTCCCAAGCCATGGCTGCTCCTCTCTGACCTCTAACATCTCTCATTGTCTCCCGAGAAGTCAACTGTTACCCTCGTACGAGCCATGCGGTTATGACGTAAGGCCACAAGACCTTCCGGAGGAAAGCTTGCCCATCCGGCCTCACGAGGTCCCGGTACCACCGCCGAACAACGAACACATCGGTGGGACGTCTGCGATTGCGGTGCTTGTGCCGGAAATGGAATTCCGGGATGCGATGAACGAGGGCCGTCCTCGACGAAAGAAGAAGCTATCTTCTCAACAAAAGCGAAAAAGAGGTATGAATCTGGTGATCCCACGGTCGGAACCCTTGGAGAACCCTCGGGAAAGTTTGACTACTATGTCATCTACTCCGGCAAATCTCCCGGCCTAGTTACGCGGGGCCACGGCAATGTTTGCTCCATGATCAGTGGGACGAGCTTCGCACCGCCGAAGGCCCGAAGGTCCGGATAATCCAACCCCTGTCTTGGGAAGATCTCAAAGCCACTATTGATGCTTCGGTAAAAGCCATGACGGTGAACGAATTGAAATGCGCGGTCGGCCTTACGCCAATCGGGCTCCTCCCGCTCCCGAAACGGGAGAGACAAGCAAAACCGTAAGTCCAGAGGTGAATGTTCGACACGTTCGGTCAAATCCCGAGTGAATCCTCCACGGACGGACAAAAGGCCGGCCATGCACGAGCCACGGGCGAAAAGGGACCACTACGCGAAGAAGGCTGAAACCTTGGACCCCGAGGTTGAAGATCTGTCTTGACACGGCTCAAGCGCACTCGAGGCTAACATCTCGCTCTGGTCCTTACTCACTTCATCTTATCCGCACAAGCTCAAGTTGGAAGAAAGCCTGGCCCGGACCATGGTTCCCATCACGGTGACACACGATGAAGCGGTTCGGATGATTGGCAACGTCAATTACGGCAATATCATCACCTTCGCGAGCTCGATCTTCCAAAATTTGGGGCGACCACAACGAGCCTCTCTACATGCAGTTCAAGCGGACGGCGCCGTCTCCCTCGGGTGTTGGTAGATGGAGGATCATCCATGAACGTCCTTCCGGCCAAAATGATGGATTTGCTAGGGATCAAAGCAAGCGATCTAAAACCCTCGACTCGGGCAATCAAGGCATACGACTCGACATCCCGCCCGAGTCTTGGGAATAGCCACCTTGAACCTTTGGTTTGGAAAACAAATGGTCTGACAGATTTCCAAGTCATCGACATCCGATCACCTTCACTGCCATTTTGGGACGCCCTTGGCTACATCGGATCAATGGGGTGGCATCTACTCTCCATCGGTGCGTAAAGTTCGTCCAAGGAACGGATCTTACCATCATCTACGGAGATAGCATAGTCAACGAAAGGACCGAAACAAACGGCGTCCGGTCTTAGAAATCAAACCCGACGATGATGGCATGATGCTAACGGGGTTCACCATCGAAAGCCCAAAGGCCCAAGTGTGCCACATAGACACTGCCTTTGATTTGGGACAAGATCCCTCCCCAGATGAAAATGATGAAGCACATGAACTACATCCGGGGCTCGGTTTGGGAAAACGCCATCGGGGCACTCAACGGATCATCAATATCAAAGAACAGAATACCTTGCACGGCACAGGATACTCTCCTACTCCCGAACACATTGCGGAGGACAAGCGAGCTGCACGAAAACGCTCCACGAGATAACAAAGAGGCTTGCACGCAATCTCCGATCTTCGTCCTTACGGCTTCGACATGACCAAGTACTTCACAAGGAAGGCCGGCAACTTGGAAGAAGATCCGAGAAAAGGAACGAGTTAATCGGCGCCAAACAAGGCGGCCAGACAACCATGGACAAGCTCAGGCGAACACTGGCAAGATTCGGAGGCCTCAAGCCAAATCTGTCCAGAAGAGCATTCCTCGACACACCGCCCTGTAGGGATCCACAACCACCACTATTCACGGCGAATTTTGGTTCGGAAAACCCCTCTTTGGCGGAAGAATTCGAAAAACTCTCTGTCAACACTCCCGCCTTCAACAAGCGGGACGAGTGCATTCGAGCTAGTAATGCCCAAGACAAAAGCAAGAGACTCCGCGAGACGATGCTTGGGACGAACGGCTTGCTCCACACTTTCTTGAAAGAAGAAATCGAGATGCCGGATCTAATCGATTTTGTTTACGATAACTCTGTGATAGCAATGATCGGGAACGGTGACATAAAGCCTTTCAAGCCCCATCTCCTATCAAGCTCATTGCCGCTCAATAAGCTGGGCCACATTCTCAGGACCTACGCCCGGCCAAAAGGACATGATCGAACAACTTGGTCGACCCCTCGAGTCCTAGAGTCTAGTGTCAAAACTCATCACCGAGTCCATTAGCTTTGAATTTGAGTCTCTCGAGTCATCGATGGCCTCACGCCGGAAGATTACGAACTCATTGCCAATAATGTATTCCGTATGCTCTTAATGAATGCTTCGATCTTTCCGAGTATCCTCTCATTGCATCTTTAACAAGCGATAAATTAACTAACACACAAACAGGTTAATAACGATTCACTTGATAAAGAAGCGAGACACATTAAATGAACAATACATTAAGCACATCTTTAAGCATGTTGTCAAACGAGAGAAAAACCGGGCCCAAGCTGCCGAGGAGGTTTTAACCAAAGTGAATTTGGGAGCTGGCTGAAGAGCCAAAAGAGGCAAATCGGAAGTTTCTTCACGGCACGAGCAAGACGCATTGGTACCTTGCTCAAAGAGTTCGTGGACGTGTTCGCTTGGTCTTACCGAGACATGCCGGATTAGATCCTAACATTGTAGAGCACCGGATCCCTTTGAATCCACGAGGCTAAGCCCATCAAGCAAAAGCTACGCCGAATCAAGCCGAGTGGTCTTTACAAGTCAAAGAGGAGATCGAAAAAATGCTTCGCGTCGGCTTCATCGGGGTGATCGAGTACCCCGCGTGGCTCTCCAATATCGTCCACGGTCACCAAGGCCGATGGAAAAGTCTGTTGTTGCGTGGACTTAGAGATCTCAACAAAGCAAGTCCCAGGACGATTTTCCACTACCCAACATCGACATGTTGGTAGACACTCTGACCAATTTCGAAGTCAAGTCCTTCGTGGACGGTTTTGCCGGTTACAATCGGATCAAGATGGCGAAGAAGACCAAGAAAAGACGGCTTTCACAACCCACTGGGGAACCTCTTGCGCTACACGGTAATGCCGTTCGGACTAAAGAACGGCGGGGCTACCTACGACGGGCGGCAACCGCCCTCTTCCACGATATGATCCACAAAGAGATCGAAGTGTACGTCGATGACATGATCGTTCACTCAAAGGGATCGGACGGACAACACCTCACGAGACTGAGAAAATTCTTGATCGCCTCAGAAAACACTCAATGAGGCTTAACCACGCCAAATGCACATTTGGGGTTAGCGAGCAAGGTTTTGGGATACATGGTCACCGAGAGAGGCATCGAGGTGGATCCTCAAAAGATCAAGGCTATCATCGAAATGAGACCACCGCAAACTCGGACGAGAGGTGAAAAGCTTCATGGGCCGCACTGATATATCGGCCGCTTCGTCAACCAATTGACCTCTATATGCGAGCCAATCTTCAAGGCGATGAAGAAGAACGCCGACATCGAATGGAACTCGGAATGCCAAGATGCCTTTGAAAAAATAAAAGCATACCTTGTGAGTCCTCAGATTCTCTGTCCTCCCCACGAGGAAAAGCCGTGTTGCTATACCTAGCTGTGGCCCGACACCGCGAGTTGGAGCCATGCTCTGTCAAGAAAAGAAGGAGTCACGGGTCGAAACGCCATCTACTTCGTCGGTCGAAAGTTTCAAGGCGGCGAACTCAATTACTCGGCCCTCGAGAAAACTGCGCGGCTACGGTATGGGTTGTCGGGAAACTACGGCACTACATGCGGTCGCACACGGTACACTTGGTTTCCAAAATGGACCCGGTCAAGTACCTCTTCGACAAACCATCTCTGTCAATGAGGCTCGCGAAATGGTCTTTCTTCTGGCGGAATTTGACATCAAGTACGTAAACGAAAAGTCAATCGGGACGGGCCATGGTGAACAAGCGGTGATTTCCCAACCGACGAGGCTCGAGGCCACGAACCACAATTTCCGGACGAGGGAATCTTCGCAATCGAAGCGAAAACCGATGGCAAGCTTGTTCTTTGACGGAGCGGCCAACAAAAGGAAACGGCATCGGTATGCTCTTGGTGGATCCCAGGACGAGCACACCCCAATTGCTATAAAGCTCAATTTCGAGGTAACCAACAATGCCGCCGAATATGAAGCTGCTTATTTCTTGGACTACAAGCCGCACTCGAGAGGAATGTCCGAAACTCGAAGTTTATGGGGACTCGGCCTTGATCATCAACCAAGTCTCCAACAAGTGGAAAACCATAGACCGGGCTTGCAAAAATACCATGCTGCATAGAGGACCTCATCACACAATTCGAAGAGGTCACCTTCCATTACTTGCCAAGAGACCGAAACGGGTTTGCGGATGCCTTAGCCACCTTGGCTTCCCTTGTGGAAATCCCCGAAGGAAAAGCAATCAAACCCTTCAAAGTCGGACGAAAGGAAATTCTGCCTCTTGTTGTGAGATCGAACCCGGAACCTAAGCCCGTCGATGAGCCATGGTATAACAGATTTTCCAATACCTCAAGAGCGGAAACCACCTTCATGAACAAGGAAGACCCGCACACGAAGGGGTCAAAACCAAGAGCATCATGGCCCTAAAACGCCTTGCCTCTCACTTCGTCATCCTCGGGGACATGTTATACAAGAAACGCTACCACGGGCCACTCTACGGCTGCGTCGGCCAAGAAGAAGCAAGCAAGTTCATGAACGAAGTCCACAATGGGGCTTGCGGTCCCCACATGAACGCGAGCCACGATGCAAATCATTCTCGGGATGGGCTACTCTTGGATCTCCGTGGAGCGGATTGCATCCACTTTGTCCGAAGAGCTGCGACAAGTGCCAACGGTTCTCCAACCTCAATCATCTACCGCCCCACGATCTCTCTTGCATGACTACACCTTGGCCCTTTGCCACTTGGGAATTGACGTCATCGGGAAAATCGCTCCGCCCGAGCGGCAACGGTCGCGAGTTCATCTTAGTAGCCATCGACTACTTCACGAATGGGTCGAAGCGAGTCCTACAAGGTACTCACCTCCAAGAAGGTCGCGCATTTCCTCGAGGAAAACATCATATGCCGATACGGCATCCCAAATGAGGTCATATCGGACAACGGCTCACACTTCGAAGGGAATTCGACAGGCTGTGGCTGAATTCAAGATCACACGTCACAAATCTTCTCCCTACAGGCCACAAACAAACGGCGCCGTGGAAGCGGCAAACAAAACCCTCGAACGGATCATCAGAAAAATGACCACCGAGGACGAGATTGGCAGAAGCTGCACCTTGCACTTTGGGGCTACCGCACATCGGTCGGAAACGACCACGGGAGAAACCCCATTTGCCACGACGTACGGGATGGAAGCAGTCCTTCCCGTCGAGCTAGAAATTCCCTCGCTCAGAGTCTTTCTTTGGAAAATGACATCAACGAAGTCGAATGGCTCGAAGCCGACATGACGAATTGGCTCTGCTAGACGAGCGACGACTAAAGGCCATGGAACACGTCAGGAGCCTATCAAAGCGGGATGGCTAGAGCTTTCGACAAGAAAGTCAAATCCAGAGACATCGGGGAAGGTGACCTTGTACTCAAAGAAAAGCCTCCCGCTCGAACCAACCCACTTTGGGAAAATGGGAACCCACATGGATCGGCCCTTTCGTGGTTCAAAGATCTTCTCCGGAGGCGCCATGAAGCTAACGAGACCTAGACGGCAATCCCTTCATGAATCCGGTCAACGGAAGCAAACTTCGCGAGATACTTCGCTGAAGAAGAACAGTTTGTGCATCTCTTGGCACTCCATGTAGTGTCGAACTACGCGAGACTGAGCCCTCTAGTCAGGAGACGTAGGCAACCTTAATTGGTCCGGTCTAAAAATACACAAAAAAGTCAAAAGTTTGAATGTCAATCAAGACCTCCATCAAGCTACGCACTTTTCAAGAACACGCCCGGCGGTCACCTTGACCAAGTCAAACGACGGCGGCAACATCAAAGGACATCCGAGGGTCGCTCGGCATCAAGCGGCCGACTCATGTTTGCTTCCAAGCCGGGGGCTTGTCTTCGCCCTCACGCGCTTCAAAAAAAAAAAAAAAAAAGAGCTCGACGAGGCTCACAAAAAATAAAAAAAAAAAAAAAAGAGAGCTCGAGCAAGGGCTCACAAAAAAAAAAAAACAAAGAAGCTCAAGCGAAGGCTGCGAAATTGAGGTCAAGAGCCCGCGCCAACAAGAGGCAAGGAAGCTACGAAAAAGACCGTCAAAACGACTTGTCGAGGGAGCATTCAACCTCTCGGCCAAGCCTGAAAGCCTCGGCAAAGGGGATTGCCGTCGGGGCCCAGGGGCTTCGGTCCGCGAATGCAACGAGAAAAGTCAGATGGACGCCGACAAAGTGCACAACGAAGCAAAGGCAAACAAAAGATCTTGCGTCTCGACAAAGCTTTAAAAGTAAATCACAAATCACTAACGGTTACAACATTTCTTGATGAGTTCGAAGCACGGTCTACTCTCGAGTTCACAACATGCTAAAAGACTGACTTAATACATTTAACTAATAATGTGTTTGCAATGCAATGAATGGATACCTAGGAGGTCATTCCGCGCCATCTGCGCTTGTCCCCTCGCCATTCTTTCCTTTCTTCCCTCGTCCCCGGCGAGTCTTCTTTCGCTTCACGTGAACCAACTCTGCGTCTCTCGGTCAGAGATGCGGGGTCCTCCCGTAGAGTCAAACAATCCGGTAGCTCTCGGGGCTTCATTCGCCGTGCTTCGGCTCGGATCTCCTCCCTGCGAGTACAGTAAAGAGGACCTCTCCTGTCGGTCGGTCAACTCTAGTCTCGTAGTCAAACAAAGTGTCTCCGTCACATCGAAGGGTCGAGACCAGGGCTTCGGAACTCCTAAGGCAATAGCTGCTACGGCAGCGGGTCCCAGAATCGCTACACGCCTTTGCTCTCCAGAACCACTTGGGGCTGCCTTGACCTGTTTGCTCATACCGGGCCGGATGCGGAGTCGTCAATCTGACGCTCCCAGACGTCTAAGGAGTACCGCGGGAGGGAAAGCGGAATACTTCCATACCCTCGAGAAAATACAAGAAGGCACTGAAGCTGCCATACAAGAGGAACTACCTCCGCGGTAGCAAGGTCATCCCGGCCAAACAAGGCTCTGCTTCATCCCAGCTTGCCGGGAAACAAGCGACGGAATATAGAAGGAGGACCAAGACAAACTGGAACTCGACAACGTAGGACCCTTCTGCAAGATCCTCTGGTCTCGATCCTCCGGTGCGGAACCCACCGGCGGATCGATGCGTACCAAGTGTGCCATCCATCTCTCCCGGGCGGGTGATCCATATCACACCTGAGGTCGGCGAGCAAATGACCACGGGCTAAACGACGTCGGAGCCTCGGACGATGGCACGAAGTCTCTCGCGGCCACAAGGTGAGCAAAGCGGGGCTTCCCCCTCTCATAAAACGATCCCCGGTCGCCGGACGGTCGATACCATGAAGAGTCTCCCCCGGCGCAACGGGACAATATCCTCTCCGGCTCTGCGGTGCCTACCACATCTACGCACAAATGCGCCAGCGTCGCCGTCACACAAATACATCCGAGCGTCACTATCATCGACCATGAAGCTCCGGCTCGAAATGTCGATATGACCCGAATCGGATCATGCCGAAGTACGAAGAAAGCGCTCGCGCAAAGCGAGATCACATCCCAAGAGACGTCAAAACCTTGCTCGTCAGCCATTCACCCACCTGCACGCTCTCGGCTCACGTGGCATGCACAAAATAAAAAATAATAATAGCAACAATTTCTAGGACAAATCCGGAATCACAAAAATGACATTACATCTTAAAATAAAATCTTTGTTTGCCATGCAAATACATGTGTTTTATTACAGGTACCAATAAAATGTCTGTTTGCTAAACAAAAAAAAAAAAAAAAGAGGGATATGAAAAGAGGGAAAGCAAATGAATACTAATCGGAATCCTCGGCATCATCATCCTCGCAGGTCCTCCAAAGAAAAGTCGGGCATCCCGGCGAACTCGCCGTCACATCCTCGTCGTCGGAATACAGAGCACCCAGGAGGCTCCCACGAAAAGTACTCGGAAGGATCAAATCCGGCGAAAGGATCAAAGAAAGAAGGCTCACGAGGAACCCTCGCCTGTGCGCCGTGCGGAGGCATGAGCGATAAAAGGGTTGCTCCCTCGAAGGCCTGCGGCTCAGAAGATGTCCGGCATCCATGCTATGCCGCCCCTCGAGGTCCCTCTGCTGCGGCTCAGGCTCGGCTCTAGGCGGAGGAACGTCTGAGAATGCCTCGAAGGCATAGGCTCGTGCGCACGGCAGCGCGACGCGGCGGGACATCTTCGACGCCATCTTCTTAGCGAAGGAGCGCATCGTCGCCACGTAACGGCGAGTCGGCATATCGTAGGCTCTCCCGGGACTGCACCAACAAGCGGCCAAGGAAACGCTCGGCAATACGGTTATACTCAACAACAAAAAGAGAAAAATACGAAAAGATGCCAAGATGGAAAAGAGTCGGCACGCTCGCCGATCTATCGGGATCCGCTCGGTATGCGGCGGGGAGCACTGCTCCGGGCAGTCTGAGACACCCTCCTCCTCGATCCGTCCCGCGGACGTACGTGAAATCCGGTCCGGCATCGGAACCTGCGGGGAGCTGCGGGCCGGCCTCTCTCTCCGCGCCGGTACTGCGGCGTCCTCGGCTTCCTCCTCACGAAGGCCCCGTACTCCTCTCCATATAAAATGAACTCCTCGGCGCCGACACCGCCAAGGTACCTCTCGAAATCGAGCACGTCCATGTCCGGGAATCAAGCATCCCAAAGGGAGGGTCCCTCGGAGCCACGGGAAGCACGGGGCCATCTTTGCCCGGAAGACCCGCTCTCCCGGATACATGACATCACAAGTCGAGCCCCACGGCATCTTCCGCCGCGGCTGTCACCTCGGGAGCCCCCTCAAACTCATCCCCCTCATACAGAGGTCCACGGGAACAAGACAAACCCCTCGCGGCTATCTCTCTCCAGGACGCTCCTGCACATCCCAGTAGGCGATGGTGAGCTTCCCAGTGGTCCTCCTCTTCCTCGCCGTACGAGCCCGGCCTAGCATAGCGGGTGCGCGGCAACGGCCCGGGATCTCTATCCCACGGGAAGCTTTGGAAAACCTCATAAAACCACACTGTGACAAAAACGAGAAGGCTCGGTGCAAAAGACAATGGAGAAAAGACAAGTTGCTAAATCAAAAAAAAAAAAAACAGCAATAAACTCATTACCTCCGAGCAAAGTCAAAACAGGGCCAACGAGGCTGGCCACCCCAGGCTAAACCGGTCAAGGAGAAGTAGAGCTCGGCCAAGCTTTGCCTCGCCCCAAGCAATGTCGCGAGACCCTATCCAGTCAGTCAAGCTCTCAGCGAGCGAAAGGAGGCTGCGGTCGCGTGGTTCGAGAACAAAGTCTCGGACGGTGCATACCACAGAAGGAGCGCGCCCAGCTGCTCCCATTGTCACACAGCCGGTACCTCGGATGTGGCCCCAATGCGGACGTGATCCTCGGCTCACGTCGCTATCTGGCATGCCCGGGCCCCTGCGAGGACGAGGCTGAAAGCCCGGCGGCTCGGTCGGCACATCATCGAGAGATCATGTCTCTCCGCCTCACGAGGCTCCCCTTTGAAGGAGAGCCGGTAATCGCGGCAAAATCGGTGGGCGTCACTTTGTCACCTCGCCCGGCTCGGGTGGAAGGTGTGGGTGGTATCCACGATACTCGGATAAACCCGGAAGACACTCTTGTTCTTCCTCGTGTCGAAACTCCGGCCCGGGTTCTCAGCGAACACACCTAGGCCGGAAGCATAAACCGGCCTCAGGGGACTCGGCCTACAGTCCACGGAAATATCGGGCATCATTTGCCATAGCTCAACAACGGACCTCGAGCGATCCACAGTCTTCATCCTCTTGGCCTTCCCGGCCATAAGCCCCGCATCCTGCGGTAAACACGGCAAAGGTACGTCAATCACGGTACTTAATATAAAGGCACATATAACCAGTCACAAAACACGGCACATATTGCACATAATTTTCACATACATTATACATATAATTTTTCCATGTAACCCGTCACAAAACACGGCACACAATGCACATATTTCTCACATATAATGCACATATAATGCACATAATTTTCACATATATCATGCATATAATTTTTCCCATGCGATCAGTCACAAAAACACGGCACACCTTTGTACACATTTTCTCAAAAGAAAAAAAAAAGGGGGGGATTAAACCCTACACGACACATTTTCAAAAGAAAATCCGTCCCAACACGGCACATATTGCACATATTTTCCCCACGAGTCCGTCACCCAAAAACACGGCACGACACATATGCATAGCACATTTTTAAAAAAAAAATCCGTCCCTACACGGCACACACTTTCACATATAACCCGTCACAAAACACGGCACGTGTCACATTTTTCACAAAAATTATCACTACACGATAATTTTTCTCACAATGTACATACATAAATAGCATTAGGTACAAAACACCAAAGCATGCAATTCACTAGATAGGCACTTTATTTTCACAAATAAGAGCTAATCTACACATTTACGCACAAAATACACATACCCACAATTTTTACATGTCCATTTTCAACAATTCATCAAGAATTTCACAAAAAGGCATAAAATAATAACAAAAAAAAAAATTCAAAAATGCGAAAAACTAAAACCTAGTTCTAGCATTCAAAAATTCGACGAGGGAATCAAAAGCGGAGCAGATTTCTTACCTCCCAGAAGCGTTCATGGAGCGACGATTGTGCACCTCCGGATTCGGATACAAAACATCGGGTTCTTCGAAGATGGAGCGAACGAAATCCAATTCCTTTGGAGCTCCATTCCGTTTGCTCGACCACTTCTGACTGCGTTGACGACGACTCCTTCGAGATCCCTCGCCATTCTGCAAGCAATTCAAGCTAAGAAAAATGGAAGATTTTGGACAAAAATGGAGTTTTCTCTCTTTCTCTCTCTTTGGTTCACGCTTTGGAAATGGGAAATGAAGAGGGGGAGCCTCGGAATTTAAGCCCGGTCAAAACACAGGAGCTGTAAAAAACCAAAGTGGTCCGTACGGACCTCTTTGCAACCGGAGGTTGGTCCGTACGGACCTCTTTGCGAGGTGGCCAAATTACTTTCTGCCCTTATAATCTTTGCCCACAGTTTGTCCTAAGGCCTTTTCCGGCCAAATCCAAGTGCGGGAATGGTCCCTAACCCTTCAATTCAACCACCGGCCGTCAAGCGTAAGGCCGGACCTCGCCCACTCAGCGGCAATTCAACCACCGGCCGTCAAGCGTAAGACGGACCTCGCCCACTCAAGGCAATTCAACCACCGGCCGTCGGCGTAAGACCGGTCCTCGCCCACTTCAGCGGCAATTCAATCCCGGCCGTCGGTGTAAGGCCGGACCTACGCCCGCTCCAGCGGCAATTGACCACCGGCCGTCAGCGTAAGACCGGACCTCGCCCGCTCAGCGGCAATTCAACCACCGGCCGTCGGCGTAAGGCCAGGTCCTCGCCCACTTCAAGCGGCAATTCAATCCCCGGCCGTCAAGCGTAAGACAGGACCTCGCCAGCTTCAACGGCAACTCAACCACCGGCCGTCAGCGTAAGGCCGGTCCTCGCCCGGCAGCGGCAATTGACCGGCCGTCGGCGTAAGACCGGTCCTCGCCCAATTCAACGGCAATTGACCACCGGCCGTCGGCGTAAGACCGGTCCTCGCCAGCCAACGGCAATTCAACCACCGGCCATCAACGTAAGACCGGTCCTCGCCCGACTCAACGGCGGCTCAACCACCGGCCGTCAGCGTAAGACCGGACCTCGCCCACTCAACGGCAATTCAACCACCGGCCGTCAGCGTAAGACCGAACCTCGCCGCTCAGCGGCAATTCAACCACCGGCCGTCGGCGTAAGACCGGTCCTCGCCCGCCAACGGCAATTCAATCCCGGCCGTCGGTGTAAGACCGGACCTCGCCCACTCCAGCGGCAATTGACCACCGGCCGTCAGCGTAGGCGGACCTCGCCCGCTCAGCGGCAATTCAACCACCGGCCGTCGGCGTAAGACCGGTCCTCGCCACTTCAACGGCAATTCAATCCCCGGCCGTCGGCGTAAGACCGGTCCTCGCCCACCCAACGGCAATTCAATCCCCCGGCCGTCGGCGTAAGATGGACCTCGCCCACTTCAACGGCAAATCAACCCCGGCCATCAGCGTAAGACGGTTCTCGCCCACTTCCAGCGGCAATTCAACCACCGGCCATCAAGCGTAAGACCGGTCCTCGCCCGCTCAGCGGCAATTCAACCACCGCCGCCCAGCGACAATTCAAGAAGGAGCTGACACCTCCCGGCCACGAATCCCGAGGCATGAGACGCCTCCAAGACGCCCGACGGCAATTCAAGAAGGAGCTAACACCTCCCGGCCACGAATCCCGAGGCACGAGACGCCTCAAGACGCCCGACGGCAATTCAAGAAGAAGCTGACACCTCCCGGCCTGAAATATCAAGGCCTGAGACGCCTCCAAGCGCTCAGCGACAACTCGGCAGCTTTGGCCCTCAAGAGAGGTCAGAAGTCATCTTCCCAACGAGAAGGAAGGACCCTCTGAGGTCACGCATCCCAAGCCAAGTCGAAGGGAAGTCATGCGAGGCTGCATATCCCCAGCACCGACCATCATCCTTGCCGACTCAACGGCAAAACAAGCACGAAGGAGCCGACACCTCAGTACGGGTCCCAGGCACGAAGCGCCTCCCGAAACGCCAAATGGTGAAGCAATCACCGGCCGTCATCCTTGCCCTTCAACGGCGGCAGCGCAAGCACCGGCAGTCATCGTAAGTCCAACCTTCTACATCAACATGCAAAAACATAAAGGCATCTACGCCTCTCGAAGCACAAGGCAGCCATGCCTCCACAAATGCGGCTAGAAGACGATTCAAAGTCCTCGCGCATTACATCCAACTGCGGCTAGAAGACGATTCAAAGTCCTCGCGCATTACATCAAACTGCGGCTAGAAGACGATTCAAAGTCCTCGCGCATAACATCAACAGTCGCCAGATGACGATTCAAAGTCCTCCGGCGTGGCACCAGCCGCGCCGGATGACGATTCAAAGTCCTCCGGCGTGGCACCAGCCGCCGCCGAGATGACGATTCAAAGTCCTCCCGGCGTGGCACCAGCCGCCGCCGGATGACGATTCAAAGTCCTCCGGCGTGGCACCAGCCGCCGCGGATGACGATTCAAAGTCCTCCCGGCGTGGCACCAGCCGCCGCGGATGACGATTCAAAGTCCTCCCGGCGTGGCACCAATCGCCGCAAGACGATTCAAAGTCCTCCGGCGTGGCACCCGGCCGCAATCGAAGACGATTCGAGTCCTCGCTCTATCTCCGGCCGGAAGGCCTTAAACCAACCGATTAGGAAAATCGTAAAAATTCCATCCCGGGACACCACCACGTCCTCACAATTGACCTCGGCGGTCACCACATCTTAGGACACCACCACGTCCTTACCGCGGCCTCGGCGGTCACCTGACACTTCGGGGCACCACCGCGCCCGCACTCGCTGATTCACGACCTCGAACTACGACCGGGCTTGATTCCCGCCAGGGATACGTAGGAATCCTATCACAGGGTCCAGCCATCGACCTATACGGTCACCTAGGACACCACCACGTCCTTCTCATCGACCTATGCGGTCACCCAGGATACCACCACGTCCTCACCACTGACCTCGGCGGTCACGCGACACTTCAGGGCACCACCACGCCCACATTCACAAAACACTCACCCCACACCCGAACTACGACCAGGCTTGATTCCCGCCGAGGAAACGTAGGAATCCTATCACGGGGTCCGGCCCTTGCGACCTGTGCGGTCACACAATAGGACACCACCACGTCCTCATGGCCCGACCTCCCGGTCACTTTATCTCCCGGCACGCGATCCAGTTAGGACCCTTATCTTATCGGCGACCCCACTTCTTTCATAAGTGACGTCGTCGAGGGCTTACGTAAGTACCCCAATCTGGATCACCCCTTTCAAACACACGGGAAACACCGCGAGACTCATCAAACGTAGTCTCGAAGACCTCTCTCACTCAAAACCCTCTCAAAACCCTCTCAAAACCCTCTCAAACCCCCAACCAAACCAAGGGAGGAGCCTTCCTGGGATAAAAGGGGACAAAAGGACCTTTTGGGAATTTTCAGGAAATCAGAAAAGCAATTAAGGTCCGTACGGACCTTTTTGTTTCAATGATTACTAAATCCCCTTAAAGTCCACAATATTCCCTCAAATCCGGGAAAATGATTACTTCCTGCGAGTTGGTCGTACGGACCTCTTTGCATGCAAGATGGTCCGTACGGACCTTATTGCTCGGGGAACACCATCATTCGAGAATATTCACCATCATTGCGAGATTCCCTCAAATCGAGGAAATCCAAAATTGGATAACCAAGAAGGTCCGTACGGACCTCTTTGCTCCGAAATTTTTACTATAAATAGAGGGCTCCCCCTCCTCATTTTGACACACCTCCCTCTTCTCTCTTCCTCCCTTAGCCTTCGGCTCCCCTCTAAGTCCTCTCGAGGCACTCCCGGCCCCTTTCGGATCCTTAGAGGCCTTCGAGCTCCCTTGTGGTGCTCAGAAGCCTCCCGAGTGCTCCCGAGACGGCTCCCGCGCTGCCCCGAGGCACTCTCGAGGTACTACGAGGCCCTCGTGGTACTCCGAGGCCTTGCACAGTCTTTCCACGGTGTCCGGCTCTTTCAGGAGTCAAACCGACGATCCCAAATCACGCCGAACCTCTGCCCGAGTGATCCAGACGATCCCCACGCACGCCGAACCTGCGCGACGCGGCTGCAGCCTCAACTCACGCCGAAACTTCGTCGCGGACAACCGGCCTCTCCCGAAGCAATCCCGATCCGTACCGGAGCTACTCCGACCTCAAACACCATTCCCCAGCGGAAGACAGACGCGAACCAACATTGTTAAGGCTTCCTTCCTATACTATTTCAATACATTTCCATACATAGCATACAATGTAGACATCCGATACAGCATGCATTTTAAAAGCACACACACACACACACAACATTTAAAGGATATTAGGGGTATCCGAAAGACTCGTTTTACGAGGCTACTCGGGTGCGCTCTAATATTCTAATCTTCTCTTCTGGGAGTCATCGACCTCCGAACTCAAAATCTCATCACACAAAAACGGTTTAAAATTATCTTTAAGCGATGCCCTTTTCAATGTTTTGGGCTTAATAAAAACGGCGTGGCGACTCTACAAAAACAAAAACGGCGAGACCAAGCCGCTCCAACGCGAAAGACTGCCAGATGCCGGGGCCGCGAGGCCTTGCACGGATCCGGGCTATTTCAATTCCCACTTTTCGAAAGATGTGCCCCTGCACGTAAACATTTCTGAGTCTTCTCCAGTGACTAATTGACTAAGGTCTGAAAAAGATGGGTGCCTCCTTGACCACATGATAACTTTGTCTGCAATAAGACTGCTTTGAATTTCTTCAAGATGGGGCTTCGCTAAGCGGCTCTCTCAGGTTCTCCTGTATCATCTCTTCAAGCTGGGGCTTCACCAAGTCACCTTGGTCCACGTTGGGTTCCTCCCTATGTTATATGATGGATTTGCTCCTTACCAGATTCCCTCCAGGTTTGCTTTGCATTATCAACTGGGGCTTCACCAAGCCGGGATCATTCTCTGCACGTTCTCTGCTGCTTGCAGTCTCGGATGCGCGACACACTTTGTTTTCATCAGAAACGAATCAATCTGCTGCAACCTACACTCTCAGAGTACGCCCCCACTTGCTCAAAATCTGTCTCAAACAATTTCCAGACACATACATCCCAATACATCCCCTCTCATCACCATGCATCCCCACAAAAATCTCCCCAGGACTCATGTAGCATGCACAAAACTTGAATCAATAGGAACAACCCTAAAGTGATTGAAGATCATAAATCATAATTTTCCTGCCAAAAGCTTGGGCTAAGTGCATCTCCAAAAGCAAGTGAATGCATCATCTCGCGAACATATGCAGTGATACTTTCATACATTGTCTCATAATCATTTTGGTTCTATGCATGTATCTGTCATCATGAATGCCATATATGCATCCTCCTCTCTACTAACAAATGCAGCAATTCAAACATGAAAGACCAGTTTTCCGTTAAGACCTAAAGCCTCTTCGCAACAAGGATGGTCTCCATCGAAGCGTAATGACAATGACTTCAACAGTATGGCCCAAATAACTGGCAAGACCCTCAAGTCAAAAATCATCGGGTCCACCCCTCAGAGTCAAAAAAATAATAATAAATAAAAAAAAATTCTTGGGTCCACCCCTCTTGTCAAAGAATCCTCAGGTGACTCCCAAATACAGTCAAACCTCGGGTGACTCCCAAATACAGTCAAACCTCGGGTGACTCCCAAATACAGTCAAACCTCGGGTGACTCCCAAATACAGTCAAACCTCGGGTGACTCCCAGATAATAGTCAAACCTCGGGTGACTCCCAGATAAAGTCAATCCTCGGGTGACTCCAAAATACAGTCAAATCCTCGGGTGACTCCCAAATATAGTCAAATCCTCGGGTGACTCCCAGATAACAGTCAAATCCTTGGGTGACTCCCAAATACAGTCAAACCTCGGGTGACTCCCAAATACAGTCAAACCTCGGGTGACTCCCAGATACAGTCAAACCTCGGGTGACTCCCAGATAATAGTCAATCCTCGGGTGACTCCCAGATAACAGTCAATCCTTGGGTGACTCCCAGATAATAGTCAATCCTCGGGTGACTCCCAGATAACGATCGATCCTCGGGTGACTCCCGGATAACGATCAATCCTCGGGTGACTCCCAGATAATAGTCAATCCTCGGGTGACTCCCAGATAACAGTCAATCGACTCCCAAATAACAGTCAATCCTCGGGTGACTCCCAGATAATAGTCAATCTTCGGGTGACTCCCAAATACAGTCAAATTCTCGGGTGAATCCCAAATACAGTCAAACCTCGGGTGACTCCCAAATACAGTCAATCCTCGAGTGACTTCCAGATAATAGTCAATCCTCGGGTGACTCTTAGATAACAGTCAATCTTCGGGTGACTCCCCAAAGAAACAGTCAAACCTTGGGTGACTCCCCAAAGAAACAGTCAAACTCGGGGTGACTCCCCTAAAAAATAGTCACTCTTGGGTACAAAGCCCGTGGCCTCTTGTTATCGCCACCTCTTTGATGAACAACGATTCGGCTTGATTCCTCATGGGATACGTAGGAATCCCTTTCGTAAAGGTCCAGCCGCATGACCATTATGGTCGCTTTCCCGGGACACAAGCGTCTGTCTCTTCGAACTACGTCCAGGCTTGATTCCCATTCGGGATACGTAGGTATAGGTCCAGCCACTTGACCAACACGGTCACCCTTTTCCCCGGTAGTTATCGCAAGCTCGAATCTTCCCCAGCGAGAACGCCTTCAAATAGTCTCCCTTGGGTACCAAACCTCAACTTAGATTCATACTCCTGAACTAAGTCTCCACTTAGGTTCATACTCCTGAACCAAACCTCTACTTAGATTCATACTCCTGAACTAAGTCTCCATTTAGGTACATACTCCTGAACCAAACCTCAACTTAGGTTCATACTCCTGAACTAAGTCTCCATTTAGGTTCATACTCCTGAACCAAACCTCAACTTAGGATCATACTCCTGAACTAAGTCTCCATTTAGGTTCATACTCCTGAACCAAACCTCAACTTAGGTTCATACTCCTGAACTAAGTCTCCATTTAGGTTCATACTCCTGAACCAAACCTCAACTTAGGTTCATACTCCTGAACTAAGTCTCCATTTAGGTTCATACTCCTTAACCAAACCTCTACTTAGGTTCATACTCCTGAACTAAGTCTCCATTTAGGTTCATACTACTGAACCAAATCTCAACTTAGGTTCATACTCCTGAACTAAGTCTCCATTTAGGTTCATACTCCTGAACCAAACCTCAACTTAGGTTCATACTCCTGAACTAAGTCCCCATTTAGGTTCATACTCCAGAACCAAACCTCAACTTAGGTTCATACTCCTGAACTAAGTCTCCATTTAGGTTCATACTCCTGAACCAAACCTCTACTTAGGTTCATACTCCTGAACTAAGTCTCCAATTAGGTTCATACTCCTGAACCAAACCTCAACTTAGGTTCATACTCCTGAACTAAGTCTCCATTTAGGTTCATACTCCTGAACCAAACCTCAACTTAGGTTCATACTCCTGAACTAAGTCTCCATTTAGGTTCATACTCCTGAACCAAACCTCAACTTAGGTTCATACTCCTGAACTAAGTCTCCATTTAGGTTCATACTCCTGAACCAAACCTCAACTTAGGTACATCCCTGACGAAAGCTAACGGAATCCCGTTTCTTTCCTCGTTTCCATCCGCGGAAGTAAAACGTAAGCCCAATTTCTTCGACGAAAGTTAACGGAATTCCGTTTCTTTCCTCATTTTCATCCCCGTTAGTAAAACGTAAGTCCGATTTCTCCGACGAAAGTTAACGGAATCCCGTTTCTTTCCTCATTTTCATCCCCGGCAGTAAAACGTAAGTCCGATTTCTCCAACGAAAGTTAACGGAATCCCGTTTCTTTCCTCGTTTCCATCCCCGGCAGTAAAACGTAAGTCCGATTTCTCCGATGAAAGTTAACGGAATCCCGTTTCTTTCCTCATTTTCATCCCCGACAGTAAAACGTAAGTCCGATTTCTCCGACGAAAGTTAACGAAATCCCATTTCTTTCCCCGATAGTAAAACGTAAGTCCGATTTCTTCGACGAAAGTTAACGGAATCCCGTTTCTTTCCTCATTTTCATCCCCGGCAGTAAAACGTAAGCCCGTTTTCTCCAACGAAAGTTAACGAAATCTCGTTTCTTTCTTCGTTTCCATCTACGGCAGCAAACGTAAGACCGATCCCTTCAAATGAAGTCCACCAAAGGACCATCTATCCCCTCAGAGTCCGTCCCCAATGAAAGGATGCAAACCATCGAAGGAGATCATTTCAAATCAAGGTTCGAGGCACCTAAAATGCCATATTCAAGGTCTGAGGCACCTAAAATGCCATCTTCAAGGTCCGAGGAACCTAAAACGCCATCTTTAAGGTTTAAGGCACCTAAAACGCCATCTTTAAGGTTCGAGGGACCTAAAACGCCATCTTTAAGGTTTGAGGCACCTAAAACGCCATCTTCAAGGTCCGAGGCACCTAAAATGCCATCTTTAAGGTTTGAGGCACCTAAAACGCCATCTTTAAGGTTCGAGGCACCTAAAACGCCATCTTTAAGGTTTGAGGCACCTAAAACGCCATCTTCAAGGTCCGAGGCACCTAAAACGCCATCTTTAAGGTTTGAGGCATCTAAAATGCCAACTTCAAGGTCCGAGGCACCTAAAATGTCATCTTCAAGGTTTGAGGCACCTAAAACGTCATCATCAAGGTCCGAGGCATCTAAAACGCCATCTTTATGGTTCGAGGCACCTAAAATGCCATCTTCAAGGTCCGAGGCACCTAAAACGCCATCTTCAAGGTCCGAGGCACCCAAAATGCCATCTTTAAGGTCTGAGGCACCTAAAATGCCATCTTTAAGGTCTGAGGCACCTAAAACGCCCTCTTTAAGGTTCGAGGCACCTAAAATGCCATCTTCAAGGTCCGAGGCACATAAAATGCCATCTTTAAGGTTTGAGGCACATAAAATGCCATCTTCAAGGTCCGTGGCACCTAAAACGCCATCTTTAAGGTTCGAGGCACCTAAAACGCCATCTTTAAGGTCCAAGGCACCTAAAATGCCATCTTCAAGGTTCGAGGCACCTAAAATGCCATCATCAAGGTTCAAGGCAAATAAAACGCAATCACTACTAGGATGACATCCTAAAACAATCACTATAGGGTCGACGTTTGAAGATAGTCGAAAGACCCGAACTACGACTGGCTTGATTCCTCTTAAGGATACGTAGGTAGCCTATCATTAGGTTCAGCCATCAGACCAAAATGGTCATTCCTTTCCTGAGCGGTCCGACCAAAATGGTCACCCTCTTATCCCCAACAGATTGGGACCTCACTTTTATCAACGACCCCACTTCCTTCAAAAGTGCCGTCGCCGAGGGGCTACTGTAAGTGTCCCAATCTAAACCGCCAATGTTCCTTCAGCCCAATTTAACGACTTCCACGTCAAATAAACAGTTAAGGGCATTTTGGTCATTTCCTAAGGCAATTTAAACAAAAAAGGGCCTTAAAGGAATATCAAAAATAGGTCAAAAATCGGTTAGGAAGAGTCATTTCCAAGAAATTGACTAACTTTTTATTAAATGCAAGCAGCCAAAACTACTTTCTGCAGAGTCAGGCATGCCTACATTCCCATCCGCACGGACATGATTGAGACTCAGTCTAGTCTGCCCGAACACCTTCGAAACCTAAAATATGCCTATAAATTAAATCATTCTCTCTCAGTTTAGAGGATCCAGAGTTAAAACCCTTACTGTTATATTCGTAAAATACCCAGAAAACAGCTTATACACCAAGTAAAAACACAAAATCTCAACACAAATCTTGATCAAATTCAAGCCCCAAACACAAATCCAAGGAAGATAGGGTACAACCATTGGTAAACCCTCCTTCTCCTTACATTAATCTCCCTCATCCATGCATACATCTCATATTTTAAAGATGTAACTTGTTCATATACTTGTTCTTCATCTCTTGTCCTAGATCCAAGAGGATCTCCATGGATTTCATTTCCATGGATGATTCTCTATAAGGATCAACATTTCTTTTAATTTGTTGTGTCTCTTCTTACATTAACTAGTTGTTACTTGATCTCTTGACCTAAAGTGTGATCACCTTGGAGTTCATCTCCATGGATGATCACACTAAATGGTCCATATTCTTACTTTCACTTTCTTTTTGTGTTATTGGTGCTTGTTTGACTTAAAATATAGTCATCTTGGAATAAATTTCCATGGATGACCATTTTAAAAGTTCTAAATTGTCTTTACTTCCTTAAATATGTTTTTCCTAACCTAAGATCTTCACCTTGGAGCAATTTCCATGGATGAAGATCATTAAGGTTCCTAGGTTACAAAAAGGGTGAAGTTGATACATTGAGTTCAAAGATCTCAAGGATGGTCATCTTAATGACCACCTTAGAAATTCACTCTAAAGTTGATACACCCTTAACCTAAATTCAATTTCCATACATTAATCTTTGTTTTATCTTAAATCTCCCCATCCCAAGCAAATAAAATGCTTTCAAGTCCTAATGTACCCTAAGGATGGTTTGATATAGTAGATCACCACTAATCATGTTTAGTGATCACTAATCAAAGCCTAAGGAAAGTGGGGACAAGCATGGATGCAAATCCCAAAAAAAATTTTGTTTAACACTTTCAGTTGCAAAAACTCCAGTTCTGATTCTGTAACTCCAGTTTACATTCTGGAATTTACAGAATCAGACTGGAAAGCTGCAAAAAGGAATATTTACTGTCCCATCCTTGCGGAGAGAATTGAATCTCGCTCTGGTCCGCGCGGACAGAAATGTAAGGGACAGACATTTTGTTTTTTCAGTCTTTTTTTTCACTCACAGGAGCACACAGTTTTGGTAAATTTCAGTCCAGTCCAGTCAAAACTTCATTTCCAGAAAATTTCTTTTGCAAAACACACACACACACACAAATGGTTTTAAATTAGGAAGACTCGTTTTACGAGGCATTCCGGGTGAACCCTAACATTCTTCCCGGAATGTATCGTGACCTCCGAACCCATTTTTCTCTAACTTTGGGCATTTTTCAAAGTTTTGGCCCTTAAACTAAAAACGGCGTGGCGACTCCGTTTGATTTTTCAAAAAATAAAAATCGGGTACATCACACATTCGCAAATAACATATCACCTCTCAATTCATGGGACACCAAAGATGATAAATGAGCCTTACGGCTAATAGCATCAGCCACCACGTTAGCCTTCCCTGGATGATAGGAAATGACACAATCATAGTCCTTCAGCAGCTCTAACCAACGTCTCTTCCTGTTGTTCAACTCCTTTTAGGTAAACAGGTATTTTAGACTCTTGTGATCAGTTAATATCTCAAATTTTGCTCCATACAAATAGTGCTTCCACTTATGCAAGGCAAAGACAATAGCAGTCAACTCCATGTCGTGAGTGGGATAGTTCTGTTCAGATGGTAATAACTTCCTCAAACCATACGCAATTACCTTCCCATTTTGTATAAGGACACAACCCAAACCTTCTTTGGAGGCATCACTGAAAATAACAAAATTCTTGCAACCATCTGGAAGTGTAAGGATTGGAGCTAAAGTCAATTTGTAAGTACGCCAATCCAATTCGCAACCTTTTCAGATGCATTTTAATATGATAAAATTGCATTAGGGGGCGTTTTGGTAAATTCTCGGTCTATTCTGAGACTTCCGGAAATATCCCATAAGTTTCTCGCGAAAGAAGTACTTTTATGTACTTTGCTCAGACCAAGGGGCCTAAAGGGAATAAATCTGTTTTGGACTTTTTGGGTATTATCCCAGAATGTTCCAGAACCAGATATGGCGCCAAAAACGGTTGGTGGCACTTCCTGTCACGCGACAACTCGAAGCCTTGGAAAGTGGTTACAGAGTGCCGTGCGACACAAGGTGACCATGATCAGCAGCTATAAATAAGACCCTACCCCTCTCATTTCTGGATCCCAATTTTCACTCCCTAACGTCACTCTGTAGAAATCACCCCAGAACCTCTCTCTCTCCTCCCCCTACACAAAAAAACCAACCAATTCCCCTCCAATTCCTTCACCCTTCATATACCTCCTACCCAATTACCCCCATACTTCCCAAACACCTTGAAGAACTCAATTCAGCTCTCCATCCGTGTCTAAATCTCTACTCCAGTAGCTGAATCGAAGACTTTTGCACCCAACTTGGTTTGGAAGTTGAGGACTATAAGGGTAACATCTCCTTCCCCCTCTCTCTCTCTCCTCTCTCTCTCTCATATATTTGTTTTATTGTGATTCCTTCCCCTCCACTTGATAATCAGGCTCCATCTACCTCTGATTATCAAGTGGCAACTGCAATCTCTCTGTTTAAATTGTGTTTACTTGAATCCAATTGCATATTCATGATGTGATCTATTTGTAATTGCAATTTGGATGTCAAGGGAGTGTGGATGTCCCATATCCACACTCCTTTGGTTGATCTGTATCTGATTCATGTTATTCTGATTGGCTTTGGTATAATTAATTGATTTAATTTGGCATCTGTTGAATCTGTTTCTCAGTTGTAAGGTTCCTGCAGATGGTAAACATGTGTCACGCGACACACTTGGACATGAGGAGTCCTATGTCACGCGACACTTCATGCCCATCTGCAGGGATCATCCTTCAGTTGTAAGTTGTTAGCTAGTTAGTTTGTCACCAAGTTGAGGTGACTATGTTGTTTTAATGCTCAAATCTAGTTTGTAATTGTGCTTTGTGTTCATTGAGATTTCTGTAATCTGGGTGTTGTAAGTCTCTGCAAGGTGACCATTGGTGTCACGCGACACATTTGGACATGAGGAGTCCTGTATCACGCAACATAAGTGGTCCTTTGCAGAAGACTTGGTTTCAGTTGTAATCTGTTCTCCTTGCTGTAATGGAATGTGGCCTCCCTGATCAAATGGTCTACAAGTTGTAATAATCTCATTTGTTTAATAAAATTCATGTTTATCGCACTTGCCTATCATCATTGTTTGCACATGTTTTGATTTATTTGGATGTCTAAATTAGAAAGACTCGTCTACGGACGAGGCGTGTTGGGTGAACTCTCGGTTCTTCCCAACACGTACCTGACCCCCGGACCCATTCTCTTTCAAAAGGTTTTTCAAAGTGAACCTCTAAAGAATGGCGTGGCGACTCCTAATCTTTTTCATTTGAAAATCCAATTTTTTTTTTTTTTCGGGGCGAGCGCACATTCAGTGGCGACTTCGCTGGGGACACACTTTTGAAAACCTGTTTTTCAAAACTAAGAGGGTCATGCTTTCGTTCACTTAGACATCCAATGTATTCATCATATGTGCATGCTTGATGATCTTGTGCGGTACATGCGTTTTTATGAAATTTTACGACTTGTGTGCCTTTTGTTTGCTTCTTGTGGCTATGTTGTTATGCTTTGTTGTGTTGCTTTGTTCCTTGCCAAGGAGAGGCAGGGGCTGACTTCAGTTTTGCAGAAATTCTGGTTTAGTGATTGTCCTGGTCGTGCGACAGCTTTATTCCTTGCTGTCCTATGTCACGCGATAGGAATGGTCACTGAACATGTTTCAGGTGCTGGTTTTAGGGCAGACCCTTGAATCAAGATTGCTCAGTTGATTATTGTTCCCCTTTTTGTTCCCTGTGAGAGTGTGTGTGTGTTTTTTCTTTTTCTTTTTAAAAAATAAAGTAATAAAAAAAATTTCATTTTTCGTAAATAAAAGAATATAGTCATCCGCACACTACACCACATAGATTTAGAACCCTCGGGTGCGATTGACGGCATCGCGGACGGTGATAATATTCGCCTACGCTTGAGCGCCTAATGTCAAACCCATCCCCCTAGCGCGTTATAGGTGGCGCCACACTTAAACCTTACCCACGGTTGGTTTTGAAACAACATTTTAATCACACCAAAATGAATTGTTTTTTGAAATTTACGATAGGTCCTCATACCTTCCCCAAAATCTTGCACCTTGTGGGCATGTTGCCAATGCAACATGGTTTCACGTAGGGATATGTCACTTTCGTGGCGTGTCCTTAACGAGAGATCATGTCGCATTGTCACCGTGCACCGACGAGAGGTCATGCCGGATTTTTCTTGGAAATTCTTCGAGAATATCCGTTATGGTGCCCAAATTTCCCCAGAAATTTGGACTACTCGTCCGTCTCACATCGTGTTAGGTCTTGGTTAGGTATCATTACCTATTATTAATTTCAAATACAAAGCATTTAGTGTAATTTGAACGTTGCGTCCCTAGGCTTCCCCAAGGTGTAGTTTGCGTAAATAAAGGCTTCTCCTTTCCCAACTGTACTTAGGATTAAAACACTGATTTATACTTGAAGATAAATAAATTGTTTGCGCGAGTCTGTCCCCCTTTTCCTTTCCCTCTCCCATATTTCCTCAAAAGTCTTCTTCCTTCCCCACCTTATAAACCCATATCTACCCCTGCAGCTACGGCGAGTTGGATCCGCTCATCTGTTCCGGGAGCTCGTTTGGTCCGGGTTGTCAAAGAAGTTCAAACAGTTTCTGAGGCTTCAGTCAGTTCAGTATAAGATATGGCCGGGAATGGTGATGTGTTTGCTGCTCAGTCTACTGGAGGTTTGGGTCCGATGGGTCAACCGGGTTTGAACGATATGTCTGCAGAAGAGTTGAGAATAACTTTGGAAGCCGCTTTGGCCAGGGAACGTGAGGCTCGCTTGTTGGCTCAGAATGCCAAGGCCCGAGAGGAGGAGGCCCATACCCCCTTTGTCGAGGCTATGAGAGCCAAGGGAATCGCAATACTCCGTCGAGAAGATGGTTCTTACGAGGAAATTACTGAAGAGGGCAACAACGGGATTGGATCCGCTTCTCCTGCCCAGCCTGCTCAACCCAGTTACAATGCTATGCCTCCTCCCATGAGCTATGCCCCGCACCCAGATCAAATACCGTCCTCGGGAATGATTGGGAATGCCCAAGGAAGGTTTCCTCCCCCAACATCTCAAGCGTATAACCAAGTTGCTCAGCAGGGTCTCAGCAAGAGTAGTGGCAAACCGTCGAATTTCTTCGATCTCACTTCCTCTCCAACTCCCAACGCCCCAATGCCGCAGGTTCAGTACGGATCTCAGTTCCAAGCAAGTTACTCCCAACTCCAGTTCAGTATGTACCCCGACAGTTATCAGTATGGTCGGTCTAATCTGCAGCAGAATGGTCAGTACCGTCTTTCAGGAAATCAGATTTGTCAGGACAGTAATCCACAGTATCCGCAGTCTCAGCTCCAAGGCAACTTTCCTCAGCCCACAGTTTGTTCTCCTCTCACCCAACATCTGTATGGTTCCACCCCGTATTCAGCTCCTTGCATTAGTACCGGATTTTCTACACTTTGTCAGTTTGGAGGTCAGTCAGTGCATTTCAGTCCCTAGAATCCCAGTGTTCCGTTTAATGGTTATGACATGTACGGGAACAAGATTCCTAGCTCAGTCAGTTTGTTGGATAACAATATCTGTATCCCCAGTACTTTCGGTCTTCCCTCGGCTGCTTTGCCCATTAGATCTGCTCCCGAGTTCCCAGTACTGTCTTCAACAGTGGCTCCTGCTATTCCCCAGATCCCGGGTTTGATGCCAGAAGTGACAGCTTTATTGAAGCAGATGCAGCAGCAAATCGATAGATTGACTGTGGGTTCTAGTGGTCTCAAGGTGGTGGACCCGGCTCAAGTAACGCACCTGCCCCATAAGTTCAAGATGCCAAAGATGGATTTTGATGGTACGGCCTACCCAAATACTCATGTGGATACATACGTCATGACAATGGGGGCGATGGGCTGCACGCCCGAGTTTATGGCTTCTCATTTTCATCTGACTTTGAAAGGACCTGCGCTCACTTGGTTCTTGGCTCTCAAGCAAGAATGCCGCTCCACCTGGAGCCAGATCACAGAGACTTTCTTGGAGAAGTATAGAGGCAATCTGGAATGGCGTACCACACGAGACGACTTAGTGGGGACCATTCAGAAGAATGACGAGTCGATCACAGAATTCTATAAGCGGTGGAATGCCAAACATAACGAGCTCTCGGAGACAACCCCCCCTTCAAGATCAGAAAGATATCTACTTGTCATGCGTGAAGCCGGTGCTAAGGGAAGCCATCGGAAAAGGTTGGTACCCAGATCTCAGGGAAATGGTCGGAATGGGCGCTCGCAGTGAGAACAGGCTTTTTAATCAAACTCCGGGTGTGAATGCTAGTGGTATTAGCGGAAGTGGAGGATTGAGGTACCGGACAACTAACTCAGTCTCTGCCGTGACACCGAAGGGAAGAGAAGTAGTTAAGGACAACATCGTCAATAATCTGCAAGGAGGAGGTAATAATGGACCTAATAATGGGAGATTCCAGCCGAAGTAGCAACGAAAGTTTGATGACTTGGGTATGACTACGGAAGAGGTTTACAACAGATTGCTCAGAACCGGTATAATAAGGCCGCTGGAGAACTACAGTCCTACTAATCCCAACCCCAATCTTGACACAAGCAAATATTGTCGGTTCCATCAGTACCCGGGGCACACCACCAATACTTCCTTCACCCTCAAGAGGATTATCCAAGGGCTTGTAGATGAAAAGAAGATTGAAAAATCCCCTCGTCCTAACGTCGTCAGCAACCCTCTGCCCAGCAACAACGTGAATCTCATCGAATTTGGTCAAGATTACTTCGTCAATGTAATAGAGTTTGGAGAGTCTGTAAATGGAAATGTTAGTGGTGATTGTAATGAGGTTGTGACTGATGTAATTCCTTGTTCCAATGAAATGAAAGACAACTTTTGCTACATCTTGTATCTTGATTATTTGTATGATTTGAATAATGCTGTTGATTATGATGATTATGAAGAGCGTTTGGTTGTCAACGCTATATCCTCTATGGTTCCTAGAGATTCCCCAATCTCTTTGGAGGAAATCAGGATAGCAGCTAACGTGGAGGCGCCATTGTCCGTGAATGAGATAAGACAGGAAGCATGGCCATATAGCACTCGTCCTGCTCCGATTACGCTAGCCGAACTCAAAGAGGCCAGTAAAAATTTTGTGGTTGAGAATGATCAAGAGGTTAATTTGTTGACTCGATCTGGAAGAATGTTGGGAATGGATATTGTTGATCTATCTGGGAAAGGCAAGGGAGTTGCAGTTTTGAATCCCCAGGCCTCTCAAGATCCCTACAAATCAGCAAGAAGTGAGGAAATCTGCGAAGACCCGATTTGACGCAGTTAAAGAGAACCCAAGCTGATATCTCTTTATCGTCTCTGCTCACATCCTCCTACCCCCACAAGCTAAAATTGGAAGAGGCTCTGTCCAAAACCAAGGTGTCTGTCAATGCCACCCCAGACGAAGCCTGCCAATTAATCGGAACGGCCCAGTATGGAAACATTATTACTTATACAGACCTTGATCTGCCTGCTTACGGTTCGAAGCATAATGAGTCTCTACACATCACTATGCCACTGGAGGGGCGTCGAATTCCCCATGTGTTGGTAGACAATGGGTCGGCCATGAACGTGCTTCCTGCCAAGATGATGAGTATGCTAGACATTGACGCACAGAGCCTTAAACCATCTAACCAGACCATAAAGGCCTACGATTCGACATCCAGGGCAGTGTTGGGGATAGTCTCTTTGAATCTGTTATTTGGGAGTAAGGAGATGGCAGTAGAGTTCCAGGTTATCGACATTCTTGTCACGTTCTCAACGCTATTGGGTACGCCGTGGATTCATGAAATTGGAGCAGTAGCATCTACCCTCCACCAGTGTTTGAAGTTTGTGCAAGACGGAGTTTTGACAACCATCTATGGGGATAGCGTCACTATTGGGGAGACCAGCGCCAATACCATGCCAGTGATGGAAATCAAACTTGACCAGGAGAACCTAATGCTCAGCGGTTTCATGATAGAAAAGCCTAAAGGGCAGGTCTGCACTATAGATTTGACAACTTCCTCGGACAAGATTCCCCCTGTGTTGAAAATGATGAGAGGCATGAGCTACATCCCGGTCCTGGGGCTAGGGAAGTGTCAACAGGGACCGTGTAGCTTGTGATGCCAGAACCCAAGAGAAACAGGCGAGGCCTGGGATATGTCGTGACTGGAGAGGACAAATCGTATGATAAAGCCGAAGCGCTTAAGGAAAGGATGACTTCAGCAGCCGGCAAGAGATACAGAAGGCCCGACATGCGTCCTTATAGTTGGTCTCTAAATAGGCACTTCGTTAAGGAGGATGGGGAAATGTTTGTTTGCCCGGAGCTGAAGCTGAGTCCAGCGGAAGAAAGGTTGAGAACAATTCGAAGGTTTGCCACCAGTCAGAACCCAGTAAAGGAAATGCTCGTCAGTATGCCCAGAAGGCCAGGTGTCACCGCCACATTTGAGAACAGCTACCATTTATGGGGGCCTGATTATGTCAACCAATTTGAGAAGCTTGCTCTGGATGAGCCCGTCATGCACAAGATCCACGGTGCAGACCCTATAGACATTGATGGGGATTTGGCAGATCTGTTCAAGGATCAGGGGCTGTCAGAGCCTAAGAGAGGTATGTTTACGGAAGAGATACTTGTAGAAGGGTTTGTTGTTTCTGAAGAGCCCAGAGATTTGATTGACTTTTCCTCTAACAGCGAGGTTGTGGCCATGTTGGAATTTGAGAAGGGACCAGTTGTGAATCTGAACAGTTTGGGGACCGTTGCAGAGAGGCCATTGCAGAACTGGACTTCATTCCAAGGACCGGTCGCTGACAGGGAGACTATGATCAAAAAGCTTGGGCTCAAGCCGCGTCCTTGTCCCTCTGAGTCTAATTTTGTCCCTCATGTCCTGAGTCATTCCCCAAAGTCCCTTGTAATTGAGTTTGATTCCTCCGAACGGTCTGACGTCCTCACGACGGAAGACCGTCGTCGCGTTGTAGACACTGTCTTTCCCTTCGCTTTGAATAAAATGGTCAATCTTTCTGAGTATCCCGTGATTTCAAATCTAACAATTGAATTCTTAACGAAAATTAACCATCAAGATTTAAAAATAATTAAGCCAGATTCAATTGAAGATAATGCAGACTTAATAGATGAGCAAATTGTAGAAAATAATTCAAAGCAGGTTTGCGAGCAAAAGGAAAGCCGGGCCCAAGCTGCCGACGAGATATTGAAAACACTGAACCTGGGAATAGTTGAGGAACCCAAAGAAACTAAAATTGGTAGCTTCTTCTCCGGAGATGAACGGGTTGCCCTGATCGAGTTGCTTAAAGAATTTGTAGACGTCTTTGCCTGGTCCTACAAAGACATGCTCGGATTGGATGCATCTATCGTGGAACACCGGATACCCCTGAACCCAGAGATTAAGTCGATCAAGCAGAAACTGAGGCGGATCAAGCCCGAGTGGTCCTTACAAGTCAAAGAAGAGATTGAGAAACTCCTACGGGTGGGATTTATCAAAGTGATAGAATACCCGACTTGGCTAGCAAACATCGTAACGGTCACAAAAGCAAATGGAAAGGTTCGGGTTTGTGTAGACTTCCGGGATCTCAATAAGGCTAGTCCCAAAGATGACTTCCCCTTGCCAAACATTGACATGCTGGTAGATGCAACAACGAACTATGAGGTCAAGTCCTTCATCGATGGCTTTGCGGGTTATAACCAGATTAAAATGGCCGAGGAAGATCAAGACAAGACAGCATTCACCACTCCTTGGGGCACTTAATGCTACACTGTGATGTCGTTTGGGTTGAAGAATGCTGGGGCTACCTACCAGAGGGCCGTCACTACCCTGTTCCACGACATGATCCACAAGGAGATTGAAGAGTACGTTGATGATATGATTATTCACTCGAAAGGGTCAGATTGACAGCATTTCACTGATTTAAGGAAGTTCTTCAACAGACTTCAGGAGCACTCCATGAGACTAAATCTAGCCAACTGCACCTTTGGGGTTTTCCGCGGCAAGGTCTTGGGGTATATGGTTACAGAGCGCGGCATCGAAGTAGATCCTAGAAAAGTCAAGGCAATTGTTGAGATGATGTCGCCCAGAACTGTCTCTGAGGTAAAGGGTTTCATGGGCCATCTATAGTACATCAGCCGATTCATCAACCAGCTGACCTCCATGTGTGAGCCAATCTTTAAGCTACTGAAGAAGAATCAGGAGGTGATCTGGAACGAGGAATGCCATCTAGCTTTCGAAAGAATCAAAGCTTACCTTGTTAATCCTCCCATTCTTTGCCCACCTCATGGAAGCAAGCCTTTACTTCAATACCTGACGGTCACAGATACAGCTATTGGGGCCATGCTAGCGCAAGAGAAGAAGGAATCCAAGATCGAGAATGCCATATATTTTGTCAGTCACAAATTCCAAGGTAGCGAGTTGAATTACTCTGCCCTAGAGAAGACATGCGCAGCTCTGGTTTGGGTAGTCAGAAAGCTAAAGCACTACATGCTATCCCACATAGTACATCTGGTCTCTAAAATGGACCCGATCAGATACTTGTTTCAGGGTGACAGAAGCAACATTTCCACCTGATTGGCAAAATGGACCTTCTTCCTAGCTGAATTTGATATTAAATATGTGATCCGGAAATCAATCAAGGGACAGGCTTTGGCAGATCAATTGGCTGATTCCCCCAGCACAGAAGCCCGAGGACCAGATCTCCAGTTTCTAGATGAGGGGATTTTTGTCATAGAAAATGGCAACCGGTGGCAGCTATTCTTTGACGTCGCAGCGAATAAAAGAGGTAACGGCATCGGGATGGTACTAGTAGACCCGAATGACATGCATACCCCCATAGCTATCAAGCTAAACTTCTCGGTTACCAACAATGCAGCCGAATATGAAGCTTGCATAGCCGGTCTTGAGGCTGCCCTTGAGCGACATGTGGATGAGTTGGAAGTGTTTGGTGATTCCCAACTAATAATAAACCAAGCCGCCAACAGATGGAAAACTACAGATTCGTGTCTCCAGAGGTATCATGCTTACATTGCAGAACTCGTCGGCCAGTTCAAGGAAGTGTCATTCCAGTTCCTGCCACGAGATAAGAACAGATTCGCCGATGCACTAGCTACTCTGGCCTCTTAGGTAGAAATCCCAGAAGGAAAGTCATTCAAACCGTTCAGGGTCGGTAGGCGAGAAAATCCTGCCTATTGTTGTGAAATAGAGATCGAAACCGTCAATGAGTCGTGGTACAACCAGATCTTCCAATATCTCAAGCATGGTGAAGCGTACTTCCCCGTTAATAAAGAAGAAGACTTAAAAGGTGTTCGGGCCAAGAGTTTGCAAGCTCTAAAAAGGCTATCAACACAGTACATCATACTTGGCAATGAGTTATGGAAGAAAAGGGAAGGTTGCCCACTCATGTTTTGTATCAGCAAAGAAAAAGCTCAGAGAGTAATGGAAGATGTTCACAACGGCGCCTGCGGACCTCATATGAACGCTCGATCCCTTATGCACAGCATTATCAGACTGGGCTACTTCTGGATTACTATAGAGACTGATTGTATTCAATTTGTGCGGACTTGTGATAAGTGCCAGCGGTTCTCTAACCTAAACCACATCCCTCCTCATGATCTATACTGTATGACAACTCCTTGGCCCTTAGCAACGTGGGGGATCGATGTCATCGGGAAGATAACTCCACCCGGGAGCAATGGACATTCGTTTGTTTTGGTCACGGTAGATTACTTCACAAAGTGAGTGGAAGCCGCGTCCTATAAAGTGCTCACAGCCAAGAAGGTAGCTCGCTTCATAAAGGAGCAAATATTTTGCCGCTACGGAGTCCCAAATGAGATCATTTATAACAATGGAACCCATTTCGAAGGAGAAACTTATCGGTTGCTCACCGAATACAGGGTCAAACGCCACATGTCTTCACCATATAGACCCCAGACGAATGGTGATGTTGAGGCTGCCAATAAGAACCTCGAGATAATCATAAAGAAGATGGCCGAATGAGGAAGGGACTGACCGGAGAAACTGCATTTAGCATTATGGGGCTACCGCACTTCATTTCGGACTGCTACCGGTGCAACCCCATACGCCTTGACCTATGGAATGGAGGCCATCATGCCCATCGAGCTAGAAATTCCATCCCTCACGGTATTGCTCGAGAATGAAGTAAATGAGATTGAATGGCTCCAAAGTTGGTACAACGAATTGGCACTGTTAGACAAACGCAGATTAAAGGCCATGGAGTATAACCGTGCATATCAGAAAAGAATGACCCATGCTTTTGACAAAAAAGTGAAGCCCAGGGACATCAAGGTTGGTGATCTGGTTCTCAAGATGAAGCCCGCAAATCGGAACAGTGCATTAGGCAAATGGGCACCTGTTTGGGTCGGACCCTTTCTGGTGAAGAAGATATTCTCCGGAGGAGCGATGCAGTTGATAGATCTGGATGGTAACCCATTTTTACACCCCGTCAACGGAGACAAATTGCGGCGGTATTATGTGTGATCGAGTCTTTTCCCCTTTGTACATAAAATAAAAATGAAAATAAAAAAAAGAAATGAAAATAAAGGCGCAATAAAAATTATCCCAGATGAGACTGAAAACCTCTTAAAAGGCAGTCCATGCAAAAATAAGGGACGCGCCCGGTGCTAAAAGAATATACCCAGCTAGGCTGAAAACCCTAAAAATGGGGGGCCTAGGTAAAAAACAGGGTTGCATCATGTCCCCCTTCTGTCTTCCCCTTTCTTTAAACACAAAAGTTGATTGAGTCGAACTACGAAGACCTGAGCCCCTTAGTTCTCTTTACAAAAGGGGAACGTAGGCAACCACTTTTGGTTCGGTCTAAAATGCTGCAAAATCTTAAATCTTGCCAAAATGTGTTTTGATTACAGTTCCAAGGCTTTTCAAAGGTTCATTTAAAGTTAATATTCTTTTTGATGAGTTCAAGCACGGCCTGCTTTTGACTCGAATAACTAGCTGCGAATGAAAGGCAATAAATTTTCAACATCTATTTCGTCTGCATTATAGTAATCAAGGGATACTCAAGTTCCATACAAATAAATCTCTCCCTCAAAGTAAAAAAAATAGAAAAAGAAAAGAGTCTCCTGTCTCTCAGAAAAAGTGTCTAGAAGTTCGTCCCCGCTCCCGAACTCGTTCCTCTCTCTTTCCTTTTCCTCGGCCCCCGGGAGGTCCTTGGCCTAGAAATGTCAAATAAGTCGGTTTGAGCCCGTCCCAGCTCAGGTATAATGCATGCCGGTGGCTCAATCAGACCAGTCTCTCTCAAAGCGGCCCTAGCAGCCCTCTCTTGTCGCAAGGCCTCTCTGCGAGCTACCACCTCCGGATCATCCCTCATAGCAGCTCTCCGGGTCTCTTGCCTCTGGTAGTCCTCAGCAACATCGCCGGTAAAATTATCTGGATTCCCCTGGGCCTCTGTATCTCTGAAAGACCGGCTGGTTGGGTAGTTTGCTCCCAAGTATTCCCGACGGCGAGCCTCTATCGCCAACTGCACAGGACCCTGTTGCTCCTCATACCAAATCAGATACTCCGTGGTCAAGAATGTAACCCCTCTGGACTGACGAAGGAGCGTCCGTGTGGGAAGAAAACCTTCCAAGAAGGATCTGCTGAAGAACTGCACGGTCTGGGGCTCGGTCATGACCATCGGAACAACATCAGTTGTCAGCCTCTCTCCCAAAGCCCGGATAATTTGCTAAGGGTACCAATACTGCCTACTCACCAGTGATGGGACACAGAATGAAGACACATGCAACCCTGGCAGTCTGACTTCCACTGACCCATCCTGAATGTCTCTCATGGTTTCCAACCTCCACGCCGGAATCCAAAAGTTCAGATCAGCAGTCCCATACCGCGTCAACCTCATCTGCCAACTGTCAGTGGCCGCGTCCCTCAGTAACCTGCGTTGTCTGGTCACCCAAGGCATCGATGTCTGACCCTCTGATAATGGCCCTATCAAGCGTAACCTCTCAAAAAGCCACAAAGACAACAAAATGGGGCTGCCTGTACCCATGAAAGCAGATCCTCCGGCTAGTCTATCAAGGCCGTGGTAGGTCTCAGCCAACAGCAATGGTACAATGTCCATCTCCCCTTGGCCAGACCGGATTTGATGAAGGTCCACACCTCGGTCACCCCTAAGCTGTCTGACAATCTCCAGCAACGCACCTGAGCAGACTCCGACATATCCACAGAAGTAGTAAGCTGACAGGGTAAGCAATACATATATGTCCAGAGAGGTAGAAAGATCAAACAGCTCCAGACTGGAAGAGCGCAATCGGGCCATCCAGGTCAATTCTACAAGTTCATCATTCAGAATCATAGGTGCCACCTGATCTGCTGGCAGGCACAAGAAAGCCGACAATTGCTCCGTAATTGATCGCCTGTCCCGAGGAAATGCTACAGTCTCCCCCTCACCCAGGCCTGTCAATGCTCTGAAATCCTCCATGGTTGGCGTCATATCATTGTATGACAAAGTAAACACGTACCTCTCCGAGTCCTAAAAACAAGAAGCTGCCCGGAGCAAGTCCCAATCAACCCTCCAGTTCTTCAAAGGCCAGAGACACGGCATGCCATACCGCTTGTCAACGATTTTCCCATGATCCTTTTGGTGAAATTGTGAAACTTCGACAAAGTCCTAGCGAAATTGATGTTCCCGAGAAGCTATTTCCCTATTATCGTGCTCCATGGCGATTGAAAGTTCCAACCTTGGTCACAGAAATCACTTGTCTGTCAAGCTGGGGCTGCTGGTTTCCTCCTGCTAAAAGGGCAATGTCTGCAAATGAGTCCTGAGTTAATTTTTAAAGGGCCCTGTTACGAGCTTCTCCCAGTCGTGCGACACATCTTGCCAAGCAGACACGTCATGTCGGGCGACACACCTGGTCAGCATCAGACAACAAACAGGATCTTGCAAGTCTTTTCCCCGTGGCACTCTCTGACGCGCCGTCGCTTCAATACACCTCACACACCCACATGTAAATGCACAGGAGAGGGTCCCCCACCATATGTATCACTATACACACTTACCCGAGACAGTTCCATAATCTCATGTACAAACCCGGCAAGGCCGACCTGTCAATACAATAATCACATTTCTCTTCCCTAGTTCCCAGAACGGACAGATTCGTGCAAACAAGCTAACATAGTTTAACCGTTGCTAACAGAATAGCATAGTTAGATATAGTGTTTGGAGTGTTGTCTTCCCCCACAGGTACAACAATCGAACTGAGTAAATCTCAAAGATTGCCCCTCAAAGCAAAGTCGAGACAAAGAATCCCAAGTCTAACAGTCTCCCCAGTAACGTGCATCAAGAACGTCGGCCCCGCCACCAAAGCATCAACAAAAATCTGTTCCCTAGAAAATAGAGTCTGCGTCACATCAAGCAAGGTTCATGATTCCTAAGTCAACCAACAATCAACAAAGACCGCCCCGCACCCGGCAATCGTCAATAACAATAGCACCAGTCCTTCCGGCAGCCACAAACTTCCAAGATCAGCAATGGCATGAGACCCTTCGGTAGCCACACCGTCGGCCAACAAGTAGCATCGCCCTCCGACGCCGCAACCTTCCACAATCGTCGCAGCAGCAGCATCGGTCCCTCCGAGCCTACTGTAAGCACAAAGACAGTACGAAAGCATATCTCGCCGATTACTTTTCTAAAAGCGGCCAAAGTCTCGGGTGACTCCTCCTCCAAGTCTCGGGTGACTCCCTCCAAATAAAGTCTCAGGTGACTCCCCCTCCAGTCAAAGTCTCGGGTGACTCCCCCTCTAGTCAAGTCTCTGGTGACTCCCCCTCCAGTCAAAGTCTCGGGTGACTCCCCCTCCAGTCAAAGTCTCAGGTGACTCCCCCTCCAGTCAAGTCTCGGGTGAATCCCTCTCCAGTCGAATCTTTGGGTCAGACACCTCCTAATGGTCTCTTTGGGTCAGACACCTCCGAATAGTCTAAACTACGAATGGCTTGATTCCTTCCCAAGGATACGTAGGAATCCTTTCTCCAAAGGTCCAGCCATCCGATCTCCCAGATCACCGTCCAACCTTCTGCCTTATCCCCCAGCTGCTCATTGGGATTGGGTCTTATTTTATCGACAACCTCACTTCTTCCATAAGTGACATTGCCGAGGGGCTCTGTAAGTACGCCAATCCAATTCGCAACCTTGCCAGATGCATTTTAATATGATAAAATTGCATTAGGGGGCGTTTTGGTAAATTCCCGATCTATTCCGAGACTTCCGAAAACATCCCATAAGTTTCTCGCGAAGGAAGTACTTTTTTGTACTTTTCTCAGACCAAGGGACCTAAAGGGAATAAATTTGTTTTGGACTTTTTGGGTATTATCCCAGAATGTTCCAGAACCAGATTTGGCGCCAAAAACGGTTGGTGGCACTTCCTGTCACGTGACAACTCGTAGCCTTGGAAAGTGGTTATAGAGTGCCGTGCGACACAAGGTGACCATGATCAGCAGCTATAAATAAGACCCTACCCCTCTCATTTTTGGATCCCAATTTTCACTCCCTAATGTCACTCTGCAGAAATCACCCCAGAACCTCTCTCTCTCCTCCCCCCCACACAATAAAACCAACCAATTCCCCTCCAATTCCTTCATCCTTCATACACCTCCTACCAAATTACCCCCATACTTCCCAAACACCTTGAAGACCTTAATTCAGATCTCCATCCGTGTCTAAATCTCTACTCCAGTAGCTGAATCGAAGACTTTTGCACCTAACTTGGTGTAGAAGTTGAGGACTACAAGGATAACATCTCCTTCCCTCTCTCTCTCTCTATCTCTCTCTCTCTCTCTCATCTATTTGTTTTATTGTGATTCCTTCCCCTCCACTTGATAATCAGGCTCCATCTGCATCTGATTATCAAGTGGCAACTGCAATCTCTCTGTTTAAATTGTGTTTACTTGAATCCAATTGCATGTTCATGATGTGATCTATTTGTAATTGCAATTTGGATGTCAAGGGAGTGTGGATCTCCCATATCCACACTCCTTTGGTTGATCTGTATCTGATTCATGTTATTCTGATTGGCTTTGGTATAATTGATTGATTTAATTTGGCATCTGTTGAATCTGTTTCTCAGTTGTAAGGTTCCTACAGATGGTAAACATGTGTCACGCGACACATTTGGACATGAGGAGTCCTGTGTCACGCGACATAAGTGGTCCTTTACAGAAGACTTGGTTTCAGTTGTAATCTGTTCTCCTTGCTGCAATGGGATGTTGCCTCCCTGATCAAATGGTCTACAAGTTGTAATAATCTCATTTGTTTAATAAAATTCATGTTTATCGCACTTGCCTATCATCATTATTCGCACATGTTTTGATTTATTTCGATGTCTAAATTAGAAAGACTCGTCTACGGACGAGGCGTGTTGGGTGAACTCTCGGTTCTTCCCAACACGTAACCTGACCCCCGGACCCATTCTCTTTCAAAAGGTTTTTCAAAGTGCACCTCTAAAGCATGGTGTGGCAAATCCTAATCTTTTTCATTTGAAAACCCGAATTTTTTAATTTTTCGGGGCGAGCGCACATTCACAATCTCTTCTTCAGTTCCGTAAAGCCAGCTTCACACTTAGCATCCCATACAAATGGTACATCCTTCCGAGTCAATCTGGTCAACGGAGTTGCAATTCTCGAAAATCCCTCTATAAATCTTTGATAATACCCCGCTAAACCAAGGAAACTATGAACCTCGGTCACTATAGAAGGCTGTTTCCAGTTGACTACTACCTCAATCTTCGTAGGATCCATAGCAATACCCGTACTTGATTCCACATGACCCAGAAAAGAAATCTGTTCAAGCCAAAACTCACATTTACTGAACTTGGCAAATAACTGTTTCTCACGAAGCACAGATAAAACAATTCTCAAATGCTTCTCGTGTTCTTCCCGGGATTTTGAGTATACCAGAATATCATCAATAAAGACCACAACAAAACTGTCAAGATAGGGCTTGAAAATTCTGTTCATCATGTCCACAAATACTGCTGGTGCATTGGTCAACCCAAAAGGCATAACAAGAAATTCATAATGACCGTACCTTGTTCTGAAGGCTATTTTAGAAATATCATCTGGTTTTATTTTCAACTGATGGTATCCGCTACGCAAGTCAAGCTTAGAATATATAACGGAACCTTGAAGTTGATCAAATAAATCATCAATATGAGGAAGAGGATATTTGTTTTTGATAGTAGCTTGATTTAGCAGTCTGTAATCAATACATAACCTCAATGTACCATCCTTCTTCCTGACAAACAAAACTGGTGCTTCCCAGGGTGAAACACTGGGACGAATGAAACCCCTGTCTAACAATTCCTGCAACTGAATTTTCAATTCTTTTAACTCAGCTGGAGCCATTCTGTAAGGTGCTTTAGAAATTGGTGAAGTACTTGGCAATAAATCAATACAGAACTCCACCTCTATATCCGGAGGCATAGAATACTCAGTTGAGAATACATCAACAAATTCATTCACAACTGGGACATGAGATAGCTCGGGAGACTTCTTACTAGAGTCTACCACATATGCCAAGTACCCCTCACACCATTTTGATAACAATTTTCTAGCCTTTAATGCAGATATAACATGAATGCCAAATAAAGACTTATCAGTATCAAATATAAACACAGGCACATCAGGCATTAAAAATGAAATTGTCTATGGCTTAGCAAAAGTGAGACGAAACTCACAAGTGTTGTCAATAGTATTGATAATACTAATAACAACACAATTGACACCAACAACATAGCAATTGTCACTTGATCTGGTTCCTGTCATAGCACAAGTGTTAGTATGATAAAAAACTTCACAAGTATTCTTTTTAAATTTTACCTCTAAGTTGTCATCACACAACTGCCTAATGCTAATCAAATTAGCCACCATGTCATTAACGCGCAAGACATTCTTAAAGGCAGGGAATTTGGCAACATCAAGTGTTCCTTTCCCTAGTATCTTGCTCTTTCCTCCACCTCCATAAGACACATATCCTCCTTGAATAGGTTCATATTCTTTCAAGAATGTTTTTGTTCCCATCATATGGCGAGAACAACCACTATCAAAGTACCATGAACCTGAAATCTTAGTCCTCAAAGCAGTATAAACAATATTACATTTCAGATTAGCTTTGGAATACCAAACCTTTTTTGAAATTCTATTTTTCTGACCTCCTGTGTTGTCTTGAGTGTTGCCATGAGAATTTAGCAACACTTGAGGCAACACTTGAGGCAACACTTGAGAACTGGACATTTTCTTTTGTAAAATAAAACAATTTGATTTACTGTGTCCAGCTTTGTGACAATATTCACACTCAAGGATATGATCAGACACTTTACTAGAAAAACTACCTATATCCTTAGCATGCTCTTTTACAAAACTAATATTAGTTTCAACATCAAATAAGGTAGAAATAATTTTTTCTATTGGAAAGACATTAGGAATAGACTTCAATGCCCAAACATCAATTAATTTGATGCACGAACACAAGAGAGTCTTTACATACTTGTAAAAAATATAAAGTCTTCTTAGAAATGTATTAGCAAGATTTAAAGCCATGACAAAAGGATCAAAACATTTAGTATATCAAGTGCTAGGCTCTGATACCAATTGAAATTTTCTATGGCTTAGCAAAAGTGAGACGAAACTCACAAGTGTTGTCAATAGTATTGATAATACTAATAACAACACAATTGACACCAATTCAAAAAAAAAATTGAGAAAATTTAAATGCAGCGGAAATAATAAAAATAAACACAAGAGAATAGATTTTTATCAAGTTATATATATAAATATATATATAACTTTATGGGTTCCAGGAGGGCTAGACCTTTCAATAAGTATAAACTTTCGTTACAAGGTCGAAAAGTTCCCTAATGATATTTATCAAAAGCTTAGTGGAACAACTATTCTAGAACTCTCTCTGAATTCTAACACTCAAAACCTCACGAAAATACAAAGATATATGTGATAACTCTCGAGTGTCGGACAGAGTATTGCCAACACTGAATGACAACACTTGAAGAGCAGAATTCTTTTCTTGTGCAAATCTCGATTTCTGTATTGGGTAATGTTTATGTCGATTCCTTGCACTATTTATAGGACTCCAAAACTTGGAGCCTACTCAAAATGATCAGATAAACAGCCTTGGGTTTGTTCCTTGATTTTAGCTCCACATTCCTCTTTTGTAGAAGACTTGGTCTTCATGGCTTCTCATCCTTATACACCAATGCTATCAGCCTTGTACATCTATCTTTAATCTCCCCCTGAATAGATAACCAACAACCTTTTTACTTGGTAATCAATTTTACATATAAACATGTGTTTATATGTAAATTTCTTCTTCAATTTCAAAGTTCACGCCTGGGCATCTTCTGTTGACCTGTTCAACCTCATCTAAAACAGACTAACTACTGTTATATATTCTTTAATTAGCATGTTATTTATGAAAAATACAGTAACTATTCTGGTGTTGCCAAATCTCAAATGGCAACACCTGTGGCAACACTGATATGTGACACAAGGGACAACACATGTTTCTAACACTAACATAAAAGGTGACTCGCTTCTTGCGATAGTCCACCAAGGCATGACAATAACTCAACCAGTCCATGCCTAAAATGACATCAAAATCTCGGATTGGTAACTCTACCAAATCCACTGGCAATACATGCCCACATATGATCACCTCACAGTCATGATAAATCAAAGAGGATTCGAGGCACTCTCCCACAGGAGTAGAAACCTCTAGCACATAAGGTAACAACTTAGGCAACTTATGCAAAGTGAATCCAAAATGAGATGCCACATAAGAATGGGACGAACCAGGGTCTATAAGAATACGAGCCCTGACACCTGAGACATGTACAATACCTCTAATGACTGTGGTAGGATCTACCTCGCCTCGACCCAAGGCAAACACTCTACCTTGAACTCTCTCCTTAGGCTTCCCTTCAACATCCCTCTTCACACCACCTCTGGGCTGGCCACCCTGCTGTCTGCCACCCGCAGCTTGACCCTATTGAAATCTAGGACAATCCTTCTTGAAGTGCCCCATTTCTCCATAACTCATACATTTCCCTTGTTTGCTCCAACATTTGTCTTCAGAATGTCCCACCTTCTTACAAAAGTTGCAAACAGTCCCAAATTGGCTGGATACAAGACGAGTTGAAACTGTGACTATTCCTCCTCTAGCCACTCCTGGAATTAAAGGCTTTGGTTGTCCCCTGTTCTCTCCTGAACCTTGGCCTGGAAACTTGGGCTTGATTCCACTACCTTCAGGTCGGCCCCGATGTTCTTCAATATCATTTTCAATTCTATAAGCCATATTCACCGCTACCTGATAGTTGGGGAAATCATGTGTCAACAGCTGCTTTCGGAACTCCAATCTCAGTCCCTTCACAAACCTGTAGACTCTCCTCTCCTCCTCTGGTACTAAATGAGGACAATACCTTGCCAGCTCTGTAAACTTCGCCGAATACTGGGCCACTGTCAACGTCCCCTGCTCAAGCCTCAGAAATTCAACCTCTTTCTTGTCTCTGGTGATCAATGGAATGAAATGCTCTTTGAATCTCCTGGTGAAGTTGTCCCAAGTTTGGGGCGTGTGGTCCCGCTCCCAACTCTCCTTAGGTATCTGCCACCAGTGCTCTGCAGGACCTTACAACTTAAACACAGCACATCTAACCTTCTCCTCGTCTGAACTTTCCATTGCCACAAAAATTTTATTCATAGCTTCCAACCATCTTTCTGCTTTCACTGGATCTGGATCCCCATTGTAGCTTGGTGGAGCCATCTTGATAAACTTTTCTAACCCATGTGCGTGCCTTCCCTCGGGTTGCTGTTGTGCCTGTCACTGAGCTGCCATATTTTGAAAGAAAACCCTGAACATATTCATCATTTCTGCATTCTGGTTTCCCCCGGCTCCTATATCACCCATATTTCCTTGATCCCTTTGCTGGTCATCACCAGTTCCAGCCATTACACCAATCCCTGCATTAAACACTCGGCGTCAGATATCACACACTCCCCCTTAGACTAGACATCTATCCTTGACTTCTAACCAATGCTCTGATACCAACTGTGAAGCCCCTCCCAGACTCGGGACCTATAGACTCGTGCCCCAAGCTGGAGGGTCTCAAACCTTCCAGTTAAAAAAAAAACTTTTTGTTCAATTAACTTGGAAGTAAAAATAAACTTTACCAAAATCAACGTAACCTCTCCACGTGGAGATAGTATATAAACAAGGTTTGAAAAGTCATAACCAGTTTAGTTACAACCTCACAAATGTAAAGGCTTACAAAAGCCTAATTTAAAAGAAACTAATCCCATGATTAATTACAATAACAACACCCTGAAAACATGTTTATAAAAGTTTTATATACAACTTTCCCCAACAACAATAACATCAACCGCGACTCCCATCTCCCAAACCATAACATACCCTGACAACCAAAAAGTATGAGATACAAACTCTTTTTCGGCCTCACCGATCTGGTCCTCCTATCTCAGCGGAATCTAAAACAATAAAGGGAGAAGGGGTGAGAATAAATCTCAGCAAGCTATTATGGATGCAACAATATGCCATATAATATGCAACACATAAACAGGTTGCTCATAATCACATTGGTAAAATGGTAAACACATTACGTTACCTCAATTTACCTTTCCCGTCTGAATAATATGTAGTACAACGTCGGGAGTAAACTCCACTCATTTGAGAACTGCTTAGGCATATTCACATCTTATAAGACCCATTTTTCAGAGAAACATATAAGATATCAGCAATCTGTAAGGCTTTTGGCACGATACAGAAGTTGTAACCCCGGTATGTGGCCTCAGAGGGGAGCGGTCACATGTATAATGTAATTTGAGCACCTTATAGAACAATTTCTCATAAGTGATCGTATTCCATTATACCCCTATGATCAGTTGATATAAACACATTCAAGCACATAATAGATACTTGAAAATAAATTCACACTTTGGGATATCAATACATAACATGGTACTATTACTCATGTTAAATCATCACAATAGTGCAACATATATTTAAACACGATTGAATAACAACAATCCAACAACATGGTATTAATACTCATCTTTGAACCAATGAAGTAGTGCATAATGTATTTAAAGACTATGTGCACAACCAACTATGAATATGCAATCACATATGGGCACCATGTATATCAATTAAGCCCAACATATTCATTACACACTATTGAATACCTTCTATAAAGGTTCCATATTAATTTACGAAGTTTTGACAACTTTGGTTAAAGTAATTACAATGCCTTCCAACCCATTTCAAGACAATATTTAAAGTTCTTCCCTTTACCATTTTGGGCCCTTTAGGACTCCATTGTAAAGTACTAATGTTTTACTAGAATTATAGTTAAAGAGGAACTAAATCCCTACTAGTTTGATTTGGTTTAAATGGTTTAGAAATGGATACCCTGAAACTGCACTGGGCACGACTCGTGCCCCATGGCACGACTCGTGCCCTTGGCCTTCATAAAAACCAACACGGGTGGAACAAATTCCACGAGTCATGGTCACGAGTGAAAACAAGGGAAACGACTCGTGCTCCAGGGCACGAGTCGTGCCCAACACCAGAATTCATGCCTGGCTTAACATCATCAGCAGCAAGGCAAAACACCCCATGTTCATTCCTACTTAGCTATACCAAGCAACCCAACATCAGTATATATATATATGTTCTAGACCATTAAATATACTCCCTCCATGCCATATAACATATGTAAATAACAAATTTATCATTTCCAAACCATATCCTTCCCCTACTTAATCCAACCCATTTTTCCCTTCATTTCCAAGGCCAAATAAATTTCCAAACTACCAAAGATCATTTATATCAACATAATATCAACGTTTAACAAGGTATGAACAATTATTGAAAAGAATCATAATAACTTACCAAAAATAGGTCGAAATAAAAAGAAGCTTTGATCGGGTATAAATGTTCTACTCGACTTCTGGATCGATTATTTGAGGTCGGAATTGAAAACGGATTAACGGATGATTTTTAACGATTTTCGGAAGGTAACCCTAGGTTATAAGGAACGTAGGATGAAGGAAGAGTAATGAGGGAATTATGAAGTTTCTGGTAGAATTTGATGATTTATATAAACAATTCACACTCTAGCTCCTCGAAGTTCTAGCTAACTACAATCAACCCCTTAACTTTACATTTACACCTAAGCTCCTTACTACTTTTTATAATTTCTCATTTAAAATTTTAAATATTATAACTTTACTACATTAATTTCCATTTGTTCCATTTAGACGTTATATATTTAAAATTAATTTAATAACATCTAAAATCACGTAAATTAGCCAAATATCAAAATAAACACGTAATCACTCCAAATGTCACATAATACCTAATATGAGACGCAATGCCCCCCACCCCCACGTGCTCCACGTGTGACCAAAATGGTGCCCAGTTTTAGGGTCGTGACAATAATATTGATTTAATTGCAAAATTAACCAATGAACTAACGCACCGTCATAAATTTAACTAACCTCTCCTAATCAACAACTAATTGACCTGTCATTGATGACGTGGTTGCTGACTAGTTGCTTAGTTGGATAAAGTATATATTCTTTAATTATTTTATATATTTAGAATAATGCTAATACAACAACAACAACAACAACAACAACAACAAAGCCTTAGTCCCAAAATAATTTGGGATCGGCTAACATGAATCCTCCTATGTCATCGTGTAAAAAAAATATAATAATAAGAATAAATAAATAAATAAAAATAAAAATCAACCCCCCACATGGGTTTTTGCCCTCCACTCCGGCCTCTTCAACGCCATACTTTCATTTAAAAGCTTTCAAAAAAAAATATTTTTGAAGTAAATAGTATTACATTATATCCAAATGCACTTTTCTCTCTCCACTATAACTTCCCAACACCAACCACCACCAATGTTCACCACCGTCTCCATGTTTAGTCCCATCAGCAGTTCACACACCGACTCCTAAACCATCAAAGCGTCCGCCACCATCAAAATACTCCACTTGCATAATCCTGTTTCAAAACACTCCACATAGATGGATCATCTTGAAACTAAATACCCAAAAAATTCAACAACCAACTACATAGATCAGCTTAAAAAAACACCCACATTCAAAAATTTAACTCACACATAAAGAGATCTAACACACAAAAATGCACCATATCTAAATTTTAAAACAAGCACACACACATTAGATGTAAGATCTATAGCACACACACACAAACGAATACATACAAACAAGAAATTCAGTTGAATTGTTTCATTTGAAAAAAATATTATTAATGGGTTTTAGTTGAGAGGAGATATAGAGTTAAGGCAATAGAAAAGGGGACACGAAGACCAAGTAGGAGGAGTGGGATGGTGGAGAGCATCGACGGTGAAGGGTGGTGTGGAGGAGAGATGCGACGACGAAGGGGAGGAAGGCGGCATAATGGTGGGATGTGGGGATTAGGAAAGATGAACAATGATGGTCAAGGAAGAAGGTCAGTTTAGGAAAGGGGGTCGGGTCAATTGGTTGTGTCGATATAGGTGCCAGAGAAGAAGCCCGAGTGGGTCGTTAGACGAGGAAGGGTGAAGAGAGGGGGGTTTAGGATAGAGGAGAAAGGTTAACCGATAATTCTTATAAAATAAAGTGTTTTTCTTTTTAAAAAAAAGTTTCTTAACTCCTTCGAATTCATAAAAATGTTATACATACATATAATAAATTTTTCTTTGAAATTAAATGTATATAAAATTATTTTCGTTTGAAAAATAAATATATATATATATATATATATGTGTGTGTGTGTGTGTGTGTGTGTGTGTGTGTGTGTGTGTGTGTGTACTTTTGTACAATAGTATTGAAGTTTCTTGGCTCGATATCTGGAGCGACCCAAGGCTCTATACCTCTGCATCCTTCTTTGCAATAACCCGGTCGTTAGAGTTGTAGGGGACTAGCGGATGGCCAGTGCCGGCTAGATCATCAAAGCGATCCTCACTAGAGCCAATGTTTCAACACTCAAGTCGATGGTCGGCTTCTACGATGATCTCCCAAATCGACGATCCGCTCTATCTGTGATTCTTGAGCTGGGGTAAGAACTGCACATGCCAAAAGGAATAGAGTTAGTATAAAGAGGACGAGCAAAAACTTAAGCAAAAGGAAAAATAGCCAAGAGATAAATACTTAATCGTAATAGTGAAATAAGTTCTTGATGTGGTCTGGATTTCTTTTACAGAAGTGGCATTGGGTCACAAACCTCTCTCTCTCTCTCTCTCTCTCTCTCTCTCTCTCTCTCATGGATAACCCAATCCGAATACCTAAGGCTCCTTTTTATTGGAACCAAAGGGGCTACCCCTCCATCACCACCCCTATCATTTTGGTCGCCGACCACTGTGGAGCAGAATTTGTCAACAATCCTTCCAGAGGAGGAGCTTGACGTCTCACTCTGAATGCTCACTACTTATTGATCATTGGCTATCATTTATATAGAAGGCAAAGAAATAGGGGAATCAGTCCTAGATGGAGAGGGATTCAAACTAAATGACGACCTAGATTCCCTTGGGAAAGCAAGCCTATGATGAGTAAACATAGGTTTATTCGACTTAATATAAAATATGATTAAGTGTTCAACCAGTTTGTTAAAGATACAAAAGCGGGTAACCCGTAGGTCGTCCGCAACCAGGTACCCCATACTCTAACTAGCAGGAAACCCAGCCTCACCAAAAAATAAACTCCATCGTTTTAATATGATGACGTACTCCTCCAAGGTTAAATCTCTCCATGGCCTCTTTAACCTCTTATAAATCCTAAGATCACAATTATACCCATACCTAGCCCCCATCTCAAACCCAAGGTTCTAGCCATGGCGGAAAAAAGGAAAAACTTCAAAATCAAACCCAGAAAATCAAAATCGAAGAATACCTAGTGTTTTCGAAGAGGGGGAGAAATGTGACACCGAAAAAGAACTTGCTAAAACGTCGGAGATGGTTCCTTGCCTTTGCTCTTGCTGGGTTCTTAAGAATTTGAAGATAGTAATTGTAATAACCCTAATATTTATTTATTTTATTTATTAAATATTCTTTTCTTTAATTAATTATTTGTGTTATTTAATTAATTAATTGTCTGTTCTTTCCTAAATGGACTAGGTAAGCGGGCTTAGATTTTCTAAGTTGGATTTCCTTGTTAATCTTGGACTTGAATTGTTATGGGCTTAGGATTAGAACCCAAATATAAATATAATTCTTTGAAACCTAGGAGCCTCATTGTTTTTTTAAATCTCTAGAGAAATAGAGAGAGAGCCGAGAAATAGAGAGAGCGGCATAGTGAGTGAAACGGCAGAGAGAGGAGGCGGTGCAAGAGAAGAAAAGAAAGAGAGAAAGGGGCGGTCGACTAGAAGGAAGAAGAAGGAGGAAGAACTCCATTGTTGTGTGTTTGAGGCTCAAGATTAAGGTAAGAATTCTTGTGTTGGTTTGAAGATGGAAAACCCTAGAAAAACCCTAAGAATCTAAAAGTGAGATTAGGGTTGGGAAATCATGATATTTTGTTATAAATCATTAAAACTTTTCATTGTTGATCATGACTAATGTTGGGCATGGGAATTATTTGGTATAAATCAAAATAGGCAATGCTAGGGTTTGTTTATAGAATTAGGGTTTTGTGTGTGAGAGTTGTGTGTGTGCCATGTGAGTGAGAAGTGTGTGTCGTGTGTTTGTGTTTGTGTTAGGGTTAGGGTGTGCGTGTGTGTGTGTTGTGTGTGTGTTGGGTGCGTGTGTGTTATGTGTGCAGTATGTGTACAAAGGGTGTGCATGTTGTGTGGTATGCCGTGTGTGTGTATATATGTGTGTGTGTATTAGGGTTAGTGAGTGTTTGTGTGTGCTGGAAAAGGTGTGTTTAGTTTGTGTAAGTTAAATTGGCAAGCGATATTAAAGGGTTTGAACCTAAAAACCCGAGGATGAATTTAGTAAACCTAAAGGGATGAAAGATTAACCTTAGTAGAGTTAAAGAAGAATAACTCTTAGATTATAGAGGCCATTAAAGTTAGTTTTAGGGTTTAGTAAATAAGAGATACTTGTACCCTAAGAAAAACCTTTTGCATGATTGTAGATTCGTGCGAGGAGGAATTGCAAGGTCGTACAAGCAAACGAGGTAAGGGATTACGTTTTATAGTGTTGAATGTTTTCAATCCTTGGTGATAGGACTCCTCATTTTATAAATTATATCCTACCAAGTGGACGGTAGTTATTCCTAATATTCATTTGATTGAACGTCCTTTGAATATCTTACCCTTGATGAGTATTTGTTCAATGGGTATCCCCAGTACTTGAATTTGCTAAAGTGTTTTATGTATTCTTGTACCTATGAATACCTTGTATGGAACTTGCTATATCTGTTGTATAATGATATAGTTAGTCTAGTCCCTGAAAATGACTTAAATGATTTGGTTAGTCCCTGAACAGGACTTAAATGGAATAGTCTAGTCCCTGAAAAGGACTTAGTCCCTGAAAAGGATTTTATGTGAAATATTCTAATCCCTGAAAAGGACTTAGACGCTTATACCCTACTTGATGAAGTAGTTGATTATCAAGATATATCAGAATGAGGGAGTGCTCTAAAAAGGCGTGGGGTCTCTTATTCAAGGATCACCCTGAAAAGGTGTATCAAAGTCAACTTAAAAGGTGCATAGTTAATTGGAATTGACGGACATATGTATATACAGTCTCTATCTTATTTATTCATGTGATAGTGCCACGATTTGATTACTTGAAGTTTCTTCTGAATTGTATTCATAAATTGTACTTTGAACTGCCTAGTTATTCTTTCTTGAGAAGTTGTTTGGCTCCGTTCGTTTCAGTTATCTCTTCCTTAGTACCCGTAGAGATCTCGTATGAACTTACTGAGCATTGTTCGCTCACCCTTTTCCTATTCTTTCCCTCCCAGGTAAACAGTAAGAGGAGTGGATCGGTCTTATGAATAGCGGCTTTGATCGAGGATCTAGGGTTTATTCATTAAACTTAAGTATTGATTGAGCTAGTGGGATGTACTAGTCGTTACATTTGAATGTTATTTATTTTGGTTGTATTACTTTAGAATTAGGGTGTCGTTTGAGATGCCATATTGTTTATTTATTATTGATGTTTTAGGAATTATATGTATTATGGAAATTGGGGTCGTTACAGTTGATATTAGAGCTTGGTTTTATGTCACATCGGATAACTTAGACTGTTAAGAACTATTGGAGATAGTAGTGCTTAACTGTGATTGGGTCTACCTAGAAATTGATTGGATAGAAAATTTTGGGATAGGATTTCTCTAGGAGCACAACTAAGAAATTCCTTGGGAATCTAGAGAACTTACCTTTGGGATATGCAATTTTGAATTATAATTTATTGTTCTGTATTTCGAGGTTTTACGAGGTACTAATGAGTGATTCTTTTATTGTAGGAAATGGAAGCTACAGGTGTAGTTTGGAGCAAGATTGTCAAATCCAAACCAACTAAGGTCAGATTCTTGAAGATCCATAGGTACGAAGAGAGAATAAGAAAATATGGAGAGATTGCTAGAAAAGCGCTGAGACTAATGATCAAATCTGAGAAAAAAGCAGCACTTGTGAAGGATGGCTTAGAGGAGGCATTACAGGAGATATTGAAAACTAAAGAAGAGTTAGGCAAAGCTGAGGAATGGACTGCGACAGTTAGGGAACAATTATACCGGTATTACTATGAACTGCAGGATTTAAAAGCAGCCAATGCTAAGTAAGAGACTCCAGTAGGACTGGAAGCTCCTATGGATGGTGTAGCTTGTAATGGTCTTGTGGGAGTTATGGAAGGACGGAGGCTTCTATTGAAACGACCAATGGTCTAGTGATTGGACCTATAAATTAAATGTTTAGTATGATAAGATTGCTTGTTTTAATTGATATAAAAGTTGTAGCATTGTATATTGCTAGTAATGGCGTTAGTGAAAGCGCTTAGATTTGTAACCCTAATGAGGGTATTATATTGTTCTCAGATGTCGAGAAGCAACAGGAACAACTCGGGTAATGGCAATAGACGTAATCAGGAGCATGCAGACCCTGACATGGCGAACCTCCTGCAGATGTTAAATCAGATAGTAGCCGGCATAGGGCAAGTAGTTGCCGCTTTTGCTCAGTCGCAGCAATAAGCTCCACAGATTCCGCTGAGGGATCCGTTAGAACTGTTTCAGAAAAGGAACCAAAAATCATTTTCCGGTAGCCCGAAGGAGAAATCGAAAGATTGGATAAAGGACATGGAAAAGGTATTCGAGACGTTGACGTGCACACCTGAGCAGAAGGTGGTGTTCGCGACATTCATGCTGAAGGGGCAGGCATTAAATGGTGGGAAGCCGAGAAGAGGGCGGCAGCGGCACGTGGAGACGACAACTTCACGTGGGAGATGTTCAAGAACGTATTCAACAAAAAATACTACCCGATAAGCGTTCGAAACGCCAAGATAGCAGAGTTCATGATGCTGACCCAGGAGAACATGACCGTAGAAGAGTATTGCGCCAAGTTTACCGATCTGATGGAATTTGCCCCAACATTTTTCGACAACGAGGAACAGAAAGGAAGAAAGTTTGAGGCAGTGTTGTGTGACAGAATCCGATACCGAATTACACTGCTAATGCTGCCAACCTACGGACAGGTGCTAGACAAGGCAAAAATAGTAGAAAGGAAGCAAACAGTTTTCGCAGTAAGCGAGACGATAAGAGGAAAGCAGTAGAGAAAGAATCAGCGGGAACCAGAGGAAGTACTGGAAGCTGGAACCAAGATGGGGCCAGTAACAAAAGGAAGGCTACAGAAGAAAGCCACGGAAAGGAAGTTGTGGTTAATAAGTATCAGAACCAAAGCTATGGTAACCGCAATGAAGGGGACCAAAATAACAATCAAGGGAAAGGAACAGATGACAAGTGCAATGTGTGCGACGGGAAGCACAAGACAGAGAAGTGCTGGTACAAGGATCAGAAGTGCTATAACTGTGACAAGGTGGGACATCCAAAGTGGAAGTGCCCGGAGCCAAAGAAGGTTGGAAATGTGCAAGGAGCAAGAAATGATAACAGTAATGGAAGAGGGCGTAGACGAGTGTTCACCATGACAGCCAAAGACACAAGGGCTACTAATGATGTCGTGGCAGGTATGCTTCAATTTTATGCTCGTAGTGTATATGCATTGATAGACAATGGTTCTACACATTCTGTCATTAGCACTCGTTTAGTTAAGAAAATTAACTTGAAACCCGAAGCTTTAGAAATACCTCTTGTGATAGATACTCTGACAAGAGAGTCAATCCCTATTTTGTCTGTTTATAAGACGTGTCCCTTGGGAATAGGAGATAGAGAACTTGAGGTTGATCTAATTGAATTAGAAATGAATGAATTTGACATTATCCTGGGGATGGATTGGCTAGCTGCTTACCCTGCTAAAGTAGACTGCTTTAGGAAGGAAGTACAATTCAGATTACCATCTGGCGAGGAGTTTAGCTTTCAAGGATCGAAACCGAGATTTCGATCGGGCCTTATTTCGGTAATGAAGGCTCGGAAGATGTTAAAGAAAGAATGTGAATGGTTTTTGGACTATATTGGCGAGACGGACGGGAAATAAGTAAGCTTAGAATCTCTTTCAGTAATCAGAGACTTCAAGGATGTGTTTCCAGAAGATTTTCCGGGAATACCACCAGAGAGGGAGGTTGAATTTTCCATAGACCTAGTACCAGAGACCGCATCGATATATAAGGCACCGTATAGGATGGCGCCGACTGAACTCAAAGAACTGAAGGAACCACTGCAAGAATTGCTGGATAAAGGTTTGATTAGGCCAAGTGTTTCACCATGGGGTGCACTGGTGTTTTTTTGAAGAAGAAGGATGGATCGATGAGGATGTGTATCGACTATTGGGAATTGAATCGTGTGACGGTGAGGAATCAGTATCCGTTACCCAGAATTGATAACTTTTTTGTCCAACTTTGGGGAGCATGTTATTTTTCAAAGATAGATTTGAGATCGGGATACCATCAGTTGAGAGTGAAAAAGGAGGATGTTGCAAAGACGGCCTTTAGGACAAGGTATGATCATTATGAATTTTTGGTTATGCCATTTGGGTTGACGAACGCGCCAGCAGCATTCATGGATCTTATGAAAAGAATATTTCAGGAGTTCTTGGATAAGTGTGTCATTGTGTTTATAGATGACATCTTGGTGTATTCTAAGACTAAATAAGAACATAAAGAGCATTTGAGGTTAGTACTGCAGATCTTGAGGAAACAAAAGTTATATGCGAAATTCAAGAAGTGTGAATTTTGGCTATAGAGAGTGGAATTCTTAGGGCATGTGGTATCTAAGGATGGGATTGAAGTGGATACAACAAAAATAGAAGCGATAGTGAATTGGGTGAGACCAACCACAGTTAGCGAAATAAGAAGTTTCTTGGGATTAGCGGGATATTATAGGAGATTTTTCAAGGGATTCTCAAAGCAGTCAGTGCCGTTAACAAGGCTAACGCAGAAGGGAGCAAAGTTCGTTTGGTCGGAAGAGTGTGAGAAAAATTTTCAAGAGCTGAAGCGAAGGTTAGTGTCTGCACCAGTTCTTACCTTACCACCCGGATTTGACGGATTTGTGATCTATAGTGATGCATCACTTAAGGGGTTAGGCTGCGTGTTAATGCAGAACGATAATGTTATAGCTTATGCGTCAAGGCAACTGAAGAACCATGAGAAGAATTATCCCACCCATGACTTGGAGTTAGTAGCCGTAGTCTTTGCATTGAAGATTTGGAGACATTATTTGTGTGGGGTAACTTGTAAGATTTATACGGATCATAAGAGTCTTAAGTATATCTTCACCCAAAAAGAATTGAATATGAGGCAAATGAGATGGTTAGAGCTGCTTAAAGATTATGATTGTACGATTTTGTATCACCCCAGAAAGGCTAATAAGGTGGCAGATGCTTTGAGTAAGAAGAATCGTGGAACCCTAGCGATGTTAATTTCTAAGGGGGTAAGTACATGGAATGGTATTGAGATTTCAGGTATGGAGGTAAAAGTTAAGGGATATTTGGCTCAAATGAGTGTTCAGCCGACACATTTGGACCAAATCAAGGAAGCTAGAGGGATCGATAGAGAGGCGGTAAAGATACGTGAAAGTATGGCAAAAGGAAATGTAACAAATTTTTGTGTGGGAGACGATAGAATTTTGAGGTACCAATCGAGGATTTAGGTGCCAAGCAATGAAGATATAAAAAGGGAGATTCTGAAGGAAGCTCACTGTTAGAGGTTTTTTGTACATCCCGGAAGTACAAAGATGTATAGAAATTTAAGAGAATCGTTTTGGTGGAACAACATGAAGGGAGAAGTGGCATAGTTCGTATCAAGATGTTTGGTATGCCAGCAAGTAAAGAGTGAACACCAGAAATCGACAGGGTTACTGCAGTCGTTACCAATACCGGAATGGAAATGGGAGAATATAGCTATAGATTTGGTAGTGGGATTACCGAAGACGCTAAAGGGTCACAACGCAATTTGGGTTATAGTGGATAGACTTACGAAGTCGGCTCACTTTCTGGCGATCAGGGTGACAGACTCATTGGAGAAGTTGGCAAAGTTATATGTGGACGAGATCGTAAGGTTGCATGGGATACCAGTATCAATAGTGTCCGACCGAGATACGAGATTCACGTCAATGTTTTGGAGGAGTCTACAGCAGGCATTGGGTATCGAATTGACTATGAGTACATCGTTTCATCCATAGACCGATGGGCAGTTGTAAGTACCCAAATCCGGATCGTCGAAATCCGTTAAAAGTTAACCGGAATCCGTTAACTGGCCCGCTCTAGGTTAACCGGAGCCCGTTAAACTCCCCGTTCTCAAGCCAATAAGACGTCTCGGGACTGTCCCGTGCATCCCAACGTTAAAGCGTACTCAACACACGTTATCACACGTAAAAGTACAGCTTTTCCTGAAAAATGCACTTTTCGGCACTTTTCAGGGGCGTTTCGGATATTTTCCGATCAGTTATTTAAAAAACAGACAAAATCGAGAATAATGGGATGAAAACCCTAGCCTAGGTGAGTCACAGGGACACGTGGCACACATGCCACAATCTTTTAGTCAACATCAATCAAATTTCAGAGTGAAAAGACCAAAATTCCCCTGAGATTGAGTCACAGTCCGTCCGGACTGTTTTACAGGCAAAACAGAATTGCCAACAGGTCCTCCCATTTTCCAAAATACCACAAAACCCCCCCAAATTGAGGATAAGTCCATCCGGACTGTTTTACAAAATCACCCTATAAATACAAAGGGCTGTCAAAATATTTCAAAAGAGGAAAAATATTAATCTCTCTTCACAAAGCCCACGGCATAAGCACATCTTACCCCCTCCTGAGCCCCGTTTTGTCTCGATTTGCGTGAAAACCTCGTCTTTCAAACAAACACGAACCAAACAAGCTCAAAACACCCTTCCAAATACTAAACCATATCCCGTATACGTCAACCGAGCCAAAAGAGTCAACCCCTAGCCATATGTAACACTCTCTCTCCCTAAACACTAGTTCTGTCTCGGTTTACGCGCCAGTCGCTACAACTATTTCGGTCGAAAGTCATTGAAATGTAGACGTCACCGTCTACGGGGTCCGATACGTTTAAGTCCAAGATCCTCTTCTCTCCCGTAAGAGAAGTAATCTCGGGTTAAAACGGCATTCCGGCCCCGTTCTTTACTTTTATGTCATTTACGGTCCGGATCGTTTAATTCGTTGATTTGCAATTTCATAGTCTGAACCGTTTAGTTCGTGATAGTCATTTACAAATTCTGGATAGTTTGATCCGTTGATAGTCATTAAAATTACGCAACTTTACAAGTCCGAGCCGTTTGGTTTGTTGATCGCACCTTTAAAATTCGGATCGTTTGATTCCGTTGATATCGCATTTTAAATACTGTCATTTACAAGTTCGAGCCGTTTGGCTCGTGATAGTATTTACTTATCAAACTCCGAGTCGCAAAACGATTCGTTGATCGCATCTCATTTAATGTTTTTTTCCCGTAAAATCGCTAACAATGTAATGTCCAGTTCAAAACCGGAGTTCGTCATTCGAACTCTCTTTCAAAACGCGCAAAGTGACGTTTGGCATCCAAACGATCATCTTTAATTTCAAAACCCGACGTTCGACATTCAAACGCTCTTTTCTTAAAAGTCAACATTTGACACTTCAGTTAAAAATTCAAAACTCGTCATTCGCACCTCTTTTCCTAAGAAACTCCAAAATCGACGTTTGTCATTCAAACGCTCGCTTTTTCCAAAAAATCATAAAATCAACGTTTGACATTCAAACCAAGATTAAGCTTGTCATTCAAGCCCCCATTTTCAAAATGCAAACACACACACACACATAATTTCGAGAAAGGTAGAAAGACTCGTCATACGAGGCATTTCGGGTGATCTCAAAATACTCTTCCCGAAACGTAACGTGACCTCCGAACCTAACAATCTCTGGTCCTAAAAAGCCTTTTGTAAAGTTTTGGCTACCAATCAAAATGCCCCATTTTCCAAGCCTTTTTCAAGTTTTTGCTACCAATAAAAACGACACCTTTTTCAAGCCATTTTTCAATGTTTGGGCTCAAAATACAAAACAGCGTGGCGACTCCTCTCCTTCCCGAAAGCGAGGTCCCAAACATTCGCGAAAGACAACCGCTCGCCGCGCAGATCCGCGCGCGATCCCGGGTAATTTCAGTAGTCAGAGAGGACTATTCAGAATCTTGAGGATATGTTAAGAGCCACATCATTGGATTGGCAAAGGACTTGGGACGAACACCTGACGTTAGTGGAATTCGCTTACAACAATAGTTTCCACGCTAGTATCGGGATGGCTCCGTACGAAGCATTGTATGGACGGAAGTTTAGATCACCTGGATGTTGGGATGAAGTGTGCGAGAGGAAATTGACAGGACCCGAGATTGTTCAAGTGACCGTAGATAAGGTACAGAAGATTCGGAAATGGTTATTAACTGCTCAGGGTAGGCAGAAGTCGTGTGCAGATCGCCGACGACGAGACTTGGAATTCCAGTTGGGGGATCGCGTATTTTTGAAGATTTCGCCAACCAAGGGAGTCATGAGGTTTAGTATTCGCGGGAAGTTAAGCCCGAGGTATGTGGGACCATTCGAGATTTTGGAGCGAGTTGGGCTGGTAGCCAATAAGTTGGCCTTACCACCTGTACTTGCTGGAGTACATAATGTATTTCATGTCTCGTTGTTAAGGAAGTACATCTCCGACCTGAGCCATGTGATTGAGTATATACAACTCAGATTCTGTGCCGGTCTGAGTTATGATGAGAAACCTGTGAAAATTGTGGATCGGAAAGATCACAATTTGAGAAGGCGAGTAATTCCTTATGTAAAAGTGCAGTGGAGCAACCACACAGAAAGAGAAGCGATGTGCGAGCTCGAGAGCGAGATGCGAGTGTCGTATCCCGCCATGTTTTCAGAATGAGTGGGTTTGGTTTGGTGGACCAAACCCTTTTAAGGGGGTAAGAATGTAATTACCATAATATTTATTTTATTTATTTATTAAATATTCTTTTCTTTAATTAATTATTTGTGTTATTTAATTAATTAATTATCTATTCTTTTCTAAATGGACTAGGTAAGTGGGCTTAGATTACCTAAGTTGGATTTTCTTGTTAATCTTGGACTTGAATTGTTATGGGCTTAGGATTAGAATCCAAATATAAATATAATTCTTTGAAACCTAGGAGCCTCATTGTTTTTTTTTAAATATCTAGAGAAATAGAGAGAGAGCAGCATAGGGAGAGAAACGGTAGAGAAAGGAGGCGGTGCAAGAGAAGAAAAGAAAGAGAGAAAAGGGCGGCCGACTAGAAGGAAGAAGAAGGAGGAAGAACTCCATTGTTGTGTGTTTGAGGCTCAAGACTAAGGTAAGAATTCTTGTGTTGGTTTTAAGATGGAAAACCCTAAGAATCTAAAAGTGAGATTAGGGTTAGGAAATCATGATATTATGTTATAAATCATTAAAACTTTTCATTGTTGATCATGACTAAGGTTGGGCATGGGAATTATTTGGTATAAATCTAAATAGGCCATGCTAGGGTTTGTTTATAGAATTAGGGTATTGTGTGTGTGTCGTGTGAATGAGTAGTGTGTGCCGTGTGTGTGTTAGGGTGAAGGTGTGTGTGTGTGAAACGTGTGTGTATGGTATGCCGTGTGTGTGTGTATTAGGGTTAGTGTGTGTTAGTGTGTGTTTGTATGTGCTAGAAAAGGTGTGTTTAGTGTGTGTAAGTTAAATTGGCAAGCGATATTAAAGGGTTAGAACCTAGAAACCCTAGGATGAATTTAGTAAACCTTAAGGGGTGAAAGATTAAACTTAGTAGAGTTAAAGAAGAATAACTCTTAGATTATCAAGGCCATTAAAGTTAGTTTTAGGGTTAAGTAAATAAGAGATACTTGTATCCTAAGAAAAACCTTTTGCATGATTGTAGATTTGTGCGAGGAGGAATTGCAAGGTCGTACAAGCAAACGAGGTAAGGGATTACGTTTTATAGTGTTGAATGTTTTCAATCCTTGGTGATAGGACTTCTCATTTTATAAATTGTATCCTACCAAGTGGCCGGTAGTTATTCCTAATATTCATTTGATTGAATGTCCTTTGAATATCTTACCCTTGATGAGTATTTGTTCAATGGATATCCCCAAAACTTGAATTTGCTAAAGTGTTTTGTGTATTCTTGTACCTATGAATACCTTGTATAGCACTTGCTATATCTGATGTATAATGATATAGTTAGTCTAGTCCCTGAAAAGGATTTAAATGATTTGTTAGTCCCTGAAAAGGACTTAAATGGAATAGTCTAGTCCCTGAAAAGGACTTAGTCCCTGAAAAGGACTTAGTCCCTGAAAAGGACTTTGTGAGAAATAGTCTAATCCCTGAAAAGGACTTAGACGCTTATACCCTACTTGATGAAGTAGTTGATTATCATGATATATCAGAATGAGGGAGCGCCCTGAAAAGGCGTAGGGTCTCTTATTCAAGGATCACCCTGAAAAGGTGTATCAAAGTCACCCTGAAAAGGTGCATAGTTAATTGGAATTGACAGACATATGTGTATACAGTCTCTATCTTATTTATTCATGTGATAGTGTCACGATTTGATTTCTTGAAGTGTCTTCTGAATTGTATTCGTAAATTGTACTTTGAACTGCCTAGTAATTCTTTCTTGAGAAGTTGTTTGGCTCCGTTGTTTTGGTTATCTCTTCCTTAGTACTCGGAGAGATCCCGTATGAACTTACTGAGCAATGTTCGCTCACCCGTTTCCTATTCTTTCCCTCCCAGGTAAACAGTAAGAGGAGTGGATCGGTCTTATGGATAGAGGATCTAGGGTTTATTCATTAAACTTAAGTATTGATTGAGCTAGTGGGATGTACTAGCCGTTACATTTGAATGTTATTTATTATGGTTGTATTACTTTAAAATTAGGGTGTCGTTTGAGATGCCATATTGATGATTTATTATTGATGTTTTGGGAATTATATGCATTATGGAAATTGGGGCCGTTGCAGTAATGTTTGGAAAGGACTGATCTTCTCCTTTTATACCTCCCTTTTTCTTACCTGAATTGGAAAGGTTTGGATAACGGTTGGATTATTGTCAAATCATGGGCCGAATTAAAAGCCCACGCCAGTTCCCAAGGCGAATGTCCAATCGACAGAATTCGTACCCATTAATGCGGAAATTACGACGTATTGAATACAGCTCATCAAACAGCCAAAAGTCAACGTCGAGAAGCGATCTTCATCCTACAAGTCGAGCTGCAAACGTCACGACCAATTTACATCAAATATTTATCCTAACTTCCTACTCGACGAGTCGAGCTAGAAAGTTGGGGGCCACTGAACGGAATAAAAGTGACGGGCCATGCCCAACAGGCTGGCCCTACATTCAAACGGGCTCGAAGGCCCATCAAGTGTAAAGGGCCCATTATGGCTTCACAGAGGCACGTGCTCTCCTACAATTAGATCATTCGACCAAGCTTATTGTCCGACCTCCCTTGGTCTCGACCTAACTTTTTTCGACATACGATCTACCCCTTATACAATATTTGCCTAATCAAGGCACAAATTCAGGTCAACTCGTTCACAGGCGACCTCGAACCAACCAAACGTGCATAAATTTGCGTCGCCACATGTAATTGCTCCCTACATTATTGGAAACGGTTACGCCTATAATCTATTTACGATTTACGGAATTCATCAACATCCAATGACAACATTATAAATATCAATACATATACAACAGAAAAAGGTAACTCTATTTTGGCATTTGAGATATACGTTATTTTAATACAGTTTTTTCATGCTAATTCACTATATTTCATCATCACATCAATTTTAGTCGGAGACTATTACGCCAAATCGTTTGTTTGTGGTTTTAAATACTATTAGATGAATTACTATCTGTTGATGAACTAATATAGATCCAATACGATTCCTGCATCATCAATTATTTTCCTAAAAAGTGCGTGTGAAAACCCATTTTCGTGAAGCTAACAACCCTATGTTGTACATTTCTTAGGACATTTCATCAGAAAGCTAGTTCTTGTAAAGCTAGACGAATTAGGCAAAACAAAAGTACGCTTTCTACGGTTATGATAGAAATTTGTTAAATTAATGTTGTATGTTTATTTGTTTCGTGATTTATTGCAAATAGGCCAAAAAGATATATAGCCAAATTTAATAACCCCTCCTCTAGTCCACAGCCCGGCTCTTGAGGGGTGCAATAGGAGCTTCTGCTGCTCAGGGCCCCAAATTTGAAGAGGACCCCATTTTATTTTCTTAAACCAATACTCCTTTGATTTTCTTAATGAAACTCAATTGATTTAGAATAATTAATCTTAATTTAAATAGACAAATTTAGCTATAAAAAGTTGTATCAAAAAGTAATGATCAATGTAAAAAATTATTTTTGAATTTTATTGCTTCATTTTGTAAAACTTTAATCTGTATATAAAAATTATTTATATATATAATATATTTTTGTATTAATTTTTTAAACATTAAAAGCCCAATATTCACATTTCGCACAGGGCCCCTATAATTATTGAGACGGGCCTGCCAGTCCATACATGGTTAGTTACACTTTCCCATCCCATACTTCGCTCCCCTATTTTATTTTCGTTTAGATAAAACACCCCCTCCCCTCCGGAACCTTTCTCTTTATCTCAACTAAAACTCCAAAATCCAGCATTATAACATCCCCGGTTTTGGTTCCTCTGCCCATGTTTCTAATTAAAAAGTTAACCCTACCAAATTATTATAATTTATAGGGTTCTCAGATTAGGGTTTCAAACAACGATCAAGATTCTTGAATTCACTTGAAAATCTCAAATTTCGGATTTGAGATCTTGTGAAATTTATTTAATTATCAAGATTCTTGATTTTATAGATTATGATTCTTGTGAAAATGCCCAATTATCAAAAGTCTGATTGGGAATTTTTAATTCTTTTGTGATGAATAAGAGCAATATCAAGACCAAGCCTCACCCTCAGTGAGAGAAATATGGTTCGATCCCTTTTTTTGCTTCATAACTTGTGATATCGTTAAAAAAAATGTTAAAAGTCTCAAAATTCTCGACACAAACACGGTTATAAACACGGTTATCAATGATTGATTGGTTGGTTAATTAATTAATAGCAGGGCCTATAAAATACTAGTAATAATCAATCAATTAATGGTAATCATGTTTTTTTATCCATATTTTGTGAGTTTTTTTTTATGAATTTGGTATTATTACTCAATAAATACTCATTGCGCTACATTTCACTTGATATTAAAAAAAAATGGTATAAAAATTAAAGAAAAATAGGAGAGAGAATTAGTAGAATGTGTTGGTTTGTATAGGAAAATTAAAGTAAGAGAGATAATAAATTAGAAGAATATTAATTTGATTGATGTTTTAAACATAAAAATTTACTATTTTGTATAGTATGAAAAGCAAAAAATGAAAATTAATAATATAGTGAGACAAAGAAATTTAATGATTGAAAGGAGGGAGGAGATTTAAATTCTCATATTATTATGAAAAAATTATTCCTTGAAGAAAACTATTTCTTCATAACTTGATCCGAGTTTCCCGCTGGAATAGCAAATTGGTACTGTCAATTTGGTTAATTCACCTCTGACCCATCCAACTTGAAGTTTCCCTCCGACCGAGAAAACACATGCCATTTCCCCGTGCTTAATTCATCTTCTAACTCCTTATGGGCGAAATCCTTTGTTGTTACGGGCAAAATCTCGAATGACGACATCATGAACCTAGCCAGAATGTCAACATTTTGGCTTCTGCGATTAAGGTAAAATAGTTATTTTATTATTGGTACTAAATATCTTTTTTACAGGATAAACAACAGAAAAATAAAAACGTGCTATATGAACTCTTCTCAACGGAAGAGAAGACTGGGTCAAGGTCGAAGATAAGAAATCGAGATATTAGGAAGTTAGTTGCGATAGGGAAAACATGTGTAATCTTTTTCTTATTTAAGAGTTATGAGGCTGGAACACTTGGACACACGACTCACGCATTCTCTCTTGTACTCCGCTATAGCTCACCACCAATTGTAACTCATTGATCGTTAGTACAACCGTTCGGGAAGGCAGGTGCTAATAAACACCTCACGAGGTTTTATGCCGGCGAGATAGTTGTCTCAAGGGCTTTTCCTCGTTACACCGTGTGAATGTATGCCCAAAAAGGAAGATCGCGGCGTTTTTTAATCTTTGTTGAACCGCTTTCTCGTGTAAAGGGGGTCACCGCTTCACATCGATTTGAAGACATCCGGTTTAAATTGAAAAACGGAGTCGCCACGCCATTTTGATTTCCTCAAAACTTTGAAAAAAAGGATTAGGGTCCGGAGGTTAAGTTACTCATTGGGAAGAACGTTTGGCGTTCACCCAAGGAGCCTTGCCGAAGCAAGTCTTCCAAGATCCAATTTTCGTGCTTGCTTTGTGCTTTCGTGTGTGAGATGTGAGTTTGAAAAGGAGGGAATGTGCCAAGTTGTCTTCCGGACGTATAAGCCATGAGTTGGTTATCGCTCGAAATTCCTTGAATTTTGATATGTTCGGGACTTTAATCCCGTGCTCATCTTGGACTTACGATCATTATTAAGTGACTTTTGGTCACACGTGATCGAAATAGGGACACCTCTTTTATAGTTCAAGAGTGAGACTCTTTAGAAAGGAAGGACCTTTGCCCATCAATCCTACATCTTGAGACGATTCGAGCTTGATAGGGACATTTGTGCTCGTCTCAAGTGATGATCGGAGATGTAGGGGCTTAGGTTCGTCCGCTTCTAAAGGGACTTCGACTGTGGCATCTTTATGTGGAGGAAACGATGTAAAGATGAGACCTTTACACCGCTACGCTCCAAGAGATGCTTCAAGTATCAAAGGGACTAAGGGGAGGGGTATAAAGATTGGATCTTTATACTCATCCTATGCCTTTTTGTGCCTTAGGAAGGTCACTAGGCAATCCTTGAAAAGTGATTCAACCATGAGAGACATGGGGGAGATGCATTTGAAGGTAAAGATAACATTTTTATGTAAACAAGTGTAATGAACACTATGAAAACTAAGACTAGGAATATAAAGGGAGGACCTTTGAGGCTTTCCTATGTCCTTTAAGAACAATTTAGGTGGACAATCCTTGAAAGCAAGGTCAATGGCGAGGGGATGACATTCATTGAAGAAAAGATGACATTTTAAATGTAAAGATGACATTTTTATATGATAAAGATGACATTTTTCACATCATTATGTCATGGTCAAATGTTATAATTAGATCTCATATAGTCATATCATTGATATCCTTTGACCTGAGATTATCATCGTCTTCCGCTCGATGAATATCATGTTTGATATAGTTTAACGTTGTCTTTAACCGGATGACAATAAGGGCTATCATTGGCATGGTATGATTCTTGTTGGGAAGAATGATAAGTCAAGATGGAAATTGTCCCTCGTAAAGAGAGATGTTTGCTAGGCCACTCGTAAGTAAGATTGATGTAGTGCATGGCCATGCCCGAATGAATTAATATGATTAATGTCATTCGATTAATCAATTTACTTAGTAACGAGAAAGCATTGAACAATATGAGTTGACGTGGACCATGACTCATGTTCAATATAACATCGTGTGACAATGGGATTGTGATATGTTCTATGTAGGAAAAATCAAACTTAATATTATACTATTTGGGTAGGCATGATGGCTTGCTAGAGTCCGCTCATGTCTTATGAGGATCGATGTGATCGGACTCATTGCCAACATAGTATAGTCCTATGGGGTCACACGCATCGAACGAATTGTCAAAAATGGAATTATGAATTCTGGTGTGATGGGCTACCGCCCAAGGTGATATGGGCGACCGCCCATGTTATATGAAAAACTGGGCATTAGAGACTGTCCACATGCGTGACCGCCCTTGCCCTTATGGGCGACCGCCCATGATGGTTTTCGTATAAGGAGGTTAGGCTCTGGACACATGGGCGATCGCCCATGTCCTGATGGGCGATCGCCCATGTCCTGATGGGCGACCGCCCATGTACGCTGAAACGCTGAAACCGTTTTTGCCAAGGGTTTTTAATAGGGTATAATATTTATAGAGTATAAATAGTATCCTTGAACAACCCTAGCAGCCAGTTCCGATTTTGAGCTTTGAGAAAGACAAAATAGAGAGATTTTTCAATTGTGAATTGAAAAAAACATCACACCAATTCCACAATTCATCATAGATTGAAAAGGTTTCAATCAAGGGGTCTAGCAATCCTCCTAGAAAGAGTTCTAGGGTTCGTTCATCGCGTGGATACTCGTAGAGGATCTTCGCAAATCAAGATCTTTTGTTCGTGATTAAAGGATCGTATATTGAAGACTTGCTAATTCTTCAATCTGGAGTTAGACTACGTATATCAACGACAAAGGCATTCAAGGTTGGTAACCCTAATTCATACTTCTTAATTATTCATCTAGAACGGATTCTAGGGCTTTGGGTATTCGAGTTATTTGCATTATTCCGCTGCGCATGGACCCTCGAAACCCAACAGTGGTATCAGAGCCCCGTTCATGATGTTTAGTTAGATAATCATGATAATTGTGTAATGTGATTATATGAATTTTCATGATGAATATGATTTAGAATGTGAAATTGTATGAGTTTTGCTTGTGAAGTAATTGTATATAGTGATATACCATGATTATGAAATTGAAATATGTGATTAATATGATTAATCTAGGTTATGGGATGTCAATTTCATTAATATGATTAATGTGATTAATCTAGGATATTTGTGAAGTATTACTTGGTATATGGGCTGGACACCAAAACCTTTCCCCACTGTGCACTTCGATGGAAGTGTGGGATAACCTTGGAGCACGTGGCCGCGTACTAGTAATTACTGAACAAATGTGATTTATGTTGTATCATTCCATGTTCATAATTATGCTCATATAGTTTTTCATGAATCAACCATGCCATGTTAATTGATAAAAGTGAAAAATTGAACCTTCTTTGAAATTTTGAGTTTGTTTATGCTACCCACTTTAAACACTTGTGAGTACACGGGTAGTTTTATGTAGGCTCGCCATAGCGAGGTACATTAATTCTATCCTTGTATGATCAAGATGAGCAAATAGTGATTGCTATACGTTTAAAATGGTTGAACTCAATAAGGCTATCAAAACAGTTTTGGGCCTAAGGCATAAGATGAGATTGAAACATGTGACATATGATGTCTATAATCTCATAAAAGATCTAAGAGTCATATGTAGATATGATTGATAAATGTTATCTACCTTTTTAGTTTAATTTTGAGCAATGTGCATAGCCGACTTGAAATTAAATTAAAGTTGGGTCTTAGCCTATTAAATTATATTATGCATGTTTGTATATGAAGGTTATATAATTTAGTGGGAGTATTTGTGAAATACATTATTTAATCTCTTAAATGAAATTGGTGCTTATATATGTTTATATCTTGTTGCATATCTTTGTAGATCAATGGCTGCTAACACTAATCAGAATTTGTCACTACGATCAGTCCTTGAGAAGGACAAGTTAGAAGAGAATGGCAACAACTATGTGGATTGAATCCGCTGTTTGAGAATTGTTCTCAAATAGGAAAGGAAGTTGTACATTCTCGATGGACCCATTCCACCCGAGCCTGCTGCTAATGCACCTAAAGCTAAAAGGGACCAACATAAGAAACATGTGGATGATTCTATAGATGTTGGTTGCCTGATGCTGGCTACTATGTGTAAGGCCCTTCAGAAGGACCTTGTACACATGGAAGCTTATGATTTGGGAAATCATTTAAAGGAAATGTTCCAGCTGCAAGCACGTCAGGAAAGGTTTGACACTATGAAGGCTCTTCATTCATGCAAGATGATTGAAGGACAACCTGTTGGGCCTCATGTGTTGAAAATGAAGGGTCACCTCGAACATCTTGAGAGGCTTGGGTATCCTATCCAGTTAGAGTCGCTACGGATATGATATTGCATTCACTCCCGAAAGTTATAATCGCCCGTTCCGAATTATAACATGAATGGGATGAATAAATCTCTGTCTGAATTGCATGGGATGCTAAAGAATGCGGAGAACAATATTACCAAGAAAACCAATCAAGTGTTGATGGTGAACAAAGGAAAAGGGTTCAAGAAAAACAAGGTTAAAGCAAAAGTTGCTAAACCGGAGGCAAAGGTTGCCGTTGTTGAGAAGCCTCAACCCAAATCCCAAAAGGATGCGGTATGCTACCATTGCAATGAAACTGGGCATTGGAAGCGTAACTGGAAAGCTTATCGTGAAGGGTCGAAGAAGAAGGGCAATGTGATTGCCACGACTTCGTGTATTTATATGATAGATGTTCTACTTTCTACTTCTAGTTCTTGGGTATTAGATACCGGATGTGGATCTCACATTTGTCTAAATGTGCAGGGACTTAAGAATAGGAGGTCGCTCAAAGAGGGTGAAGTAGATCTACGGGTTGGAAATGGAGCAAGAGTTGCTGCATTGGCCGTAGGGACTTACGAAGTCACTTTACCTAGCGGATTAATTTTAGTTTTAAATAACTGTTATTATGTTCCGGATTTGAGCAGAAACATTATTTCTATTTCATGTTTAGACAATGAGGGTTACAATTTTCTTATTGCGAATAAGAAATTTTCAATTTATTTGAATGACATGCTTTATTGTGTTGCTCATTCTTTTAATGGCCTTTATGTCTTGGATGTTGAGAATAATGTTGATAATGTCTATCATGTTAGTAAGAAATCCAAACCAAATAATGTGAATGACACATATAAATGGCATTGCCGTCTTGGGCACATTAATGAGAAACGCATCTCTAAACTCCACAAAGATGGATATTTAGACTCATATGATTATGAATCATATGATGTTTGCGAGTCTTGTTTATTGGGCAAGATGACTAAAGCACCTTTTACTAAGAGTAGTGAAAGGGCTAGTGATTTGTTGGCTCTCGTACATACTGATGTATGTGGACCAATGAATAGCATTGCTAGGGGAGGATTTCGGTACTTCTTAATGTTCACTGATGACTTATCAAGATATGGCTACGTCTATCTGATGAAGTACAAAAGTGAAGCATTTGAGATATTTAGAATATTTCAAAGTGAAGTACAAAATCAACTTGGCAAAACTATTAAAACACTTCGATCCGATCGAGGTGGTGAATATTTGAGCCAAGAATTTGACGATTATCTGAAAAGTTGTGGAATTGTTTCAGAACTTACTCCACCCGGAACACCACAATGGAATGGTGTGTCCGAGAGGAGAAATCAAACTCTATTAGATATGGTTCGATCGATGATGAGTCAAGTGAACCTTCCTATTTCCTTTTGGGGACATGCACTGGAAACAGCCGCTTTCACACTTAACAAGGTCCCTACTAAATCGGCTCCTAAAATTCCACATGAGATGTGGCATGGAAGAAAGCCTAGGTTATCTTTCATGAAGATTTGGGGATGTGAGGCTTATGTAAAGAAATTAGTTTCTGAACATAAACTTGCACCTAAATCTGATAAATGCATTTTCGTTGGTTATCCTAAGGAAACGAAAGGATATCTATTTTACAACCAATCCGAGAACAAAGTGTTTGTTGCTCGAAATGGTGTCTTTCTAGAGAAAGAGTTTCTCTCTAAAGAAACTAGTGGGAGTAAAATTGATCTTGAAGAAATTCAAGAACCCAAAAATGACAAGGAACCGATAGTAGAGACGGAACCAAGTTCACAAGCTGTTGTGGAACCGGTTCAAGATACACAAGTTCTTCGCAGATCGGATAGGATACGATCCGAACCTGAGAGATATGGATTTCTCATGACGGAAAGTAATGAAGTAGAAATCATTGAGAATGATGAACCTACTTCCTATCAAGAGGCGATGTCCACTCCTGATTCGGACAAGTGGCTAGGAGCCATGGAATCCGAGATCAAATCCATGTACGATAATCAAGTTTGGAACTTGATTGATCCACCCGAAGGTGTAAAAACCGTAGGGTGCAAGTGGGTTTTCAAAAAGAAAACTGACATGGATGGGAAGGTACATACTTATAAGGCTAGGCTAGTTGCCAAGGGGTATAGGCAGATTCATGGCGTTGACTATGATGAAATCTTTTCGTCCGTAGCAATGCTTAAGTCTATTAGAATCCTAATTGACATAGCCGCATATTACGACTATGAGATATGGCAAATGGACGTCAAAACAGCGTTTCTTAACGGAAACCTACTTGAGGATGTATACATGATACAGCCTGAAGGGTTTGTCGATCCAAAGGATTCTAACAAAGTGTGTAAGTTGCAGAGATCCATTTATGGATTGAAGCAAGCTTCCCGGAGCTGGAATCTACGTTTTGATGAATCAGTCAAAGAGTTTGGCTTCATCAAACACGAAGATGAACCTTGTGTATACAAGAAAATAAGTGGGAGCATAGTTCTATTTCTGGTGTTGTATGTTGATGACATCTTACTCATTGGAAAAAATGTTCCTGCACTTGAGACTGTAAAGTCCTGGTTAGGAAAATATTTTTCAATGAAAGATATGGGTGAGGCGGCTTATATCCTTGGTATCAAGATCTATAGAGATAGATCAAGAAGGATGATTGGTTTGAGTCAGAGTACATATATTGACAAGGTCCTTAGAAGATTCCGCATGGAAAATTCTAAGAGAGGGAACTTGCCAATGGGACACGGCATTACTCTTAGCAAGACTCATTGTCCTAAGACAAATGATGAGCGAAAGAGGATGAGTGATATACCATATGCTTCGGCAATTGGGTCTATCATGTATGCCATGTTATGTACTAGACCCGATGTCTCGTACGCTCTAAGCGCAACGAGTAGATACCACCCGATCCCGGTGAGAACCATCGATAGTCGCCAAGAATATCCTTAAGTACTTGAGAAGGACTAAGGATGTATTCTTTTTTTTTTTTTTTTTTTTTTTTTTTTTTGAGGCTTGCCTATCTCGAGTCAAGCCCCTTTTTTGTGTAAGTCAATTTACTAACAAGTCCTTCAATTCTCTGAAATTCCTTAAAATCCCCCCTGAGGCGCCTAATATTAACTAGGGAGAGATAATCATCCACTCTAACCACTGGGGGGAGTCGAACCCAGGACCTCCGTGTTGGTGTCCCAGTGCTCTGGCCATCGGGTCAAGTCCTGATGGTTACTAAGGATGTATTCTTGGTATTTGGAGGAATGGAAGATGATCTAGTTGTAAAGGGTTACACAGATGCAAGCTTCCAAACCGACAAAGATGACTATAGATCGCAGTCTGGTTTTGTTTTTATGCTAAATGGAGGTGCTGTTTGTTGGAAGAGTTCCAAGCAGAGCACTGTTGCTAATTCTACAACAGAAGCCGAATACATAGCAGCATCGGATGCGGCTAAGGAGGCGGTTTGGATCAAGAAGTTCGTTAGTGACTTAGAAGTCGTTCCGAGTATCACTAACCCGATAGAGCTGTTCTGTGACAATAATGGTGCTATTGCCCAAGCAAAAGAACCAAGGTCACATCAGCGATCCAAACACATTTTGAGACGCTTTCACCTCATTCGAGAAATCTGTGAAAGGGACGTCAAGATATGCAAGGTACCAACGGATGACAATATTTCGGACCCTCTCACCAAGCCTTTGCCACAAGCTAAACATGATGGTCATGTTAGGTCCATGGGTATAAGATACATGAGTGACTGGGCCTAGTGCAAGTGGGAGACTGTAGGTGTTAGTGCCCTAGGCCTATAGAGATAGACCTTTATGTAATGTCATTGTTCATTTATATATGAGATTGTTTATTTGATTATTATATGTGTTTTCATGTTTACATTAATAATTGTGTCCCTAGTACTTATGAAGCACTAGTATGAAGTCTAATGGATAATCATATGATGATTATATGCATAGAGATGCACATTAGATTCATGGGTACTTGTTAGAGAATAAGGTACTGGACTTGACCCATTATGAGATCTATGTCATGGTCAAATGTCATAATTAGATCTCATATAGTCATATCATTGATATCCTTTGACCTGAGATTATCATCGTCTTCCGCTCGATGAATATCATGTTTGATATAGTTTAACGTTGTCTTTAACCGGATGACAATAAGGGCTATCATTGGCATGGTATGATTCTTGTTGGGAAGAATGATAAGTCAAGATGGAAATTGTCCCTCGTAAAGAGAGATGTTTGCTAGGCCACTCGTAAGTAAGATTGATGTAGTGCATGGCCATGCCCGAATGAATTAATATGATTAATGTCATTCGATATAACATCGTGTGACAATGGGATTGTGATATGTTCTATGTAGGAAAAATCGAACTTAATATTATACTATTTGGGTAGGCATGATGGCTTGCTAGAGTCCGCTCATGTCTTATGAGGATCGATGTGATCGAACTCATTGCCAACATAGTATAGTCCTATGGGGTCACACGCATCGAACGAATTGTCAAAAATGGAATTATGGATTCTGGTGTGATGGGCGACCGCCCAAGGTGCTATGGGCGACCGCCCATGTTATATGAAAAACTGGGCATTAGAGACTGTCCACATGGGCGACCGCCCTTGCCCTTATGGGCGACCGCCCATGATGGTTTTCGTATAAGGAGGTTAGGCTCTGGACACATGGGCGATCGCCCATGTCCTGATGGGCGACCGCCCATGTACGCTGAAACGCTGAAACCGTTTTTGCCAAGGGTTTTTAATAGGGTATAATATTTATAGAGTATAAATAGTATCCTTGAACAACCCTAGCAGCCAGTTCTGATTTTGAGCTTTGAGAAAGACAAAATAGAGAGATTTTTCAATTGTGAATTGAAAAAAACATCACACCAATTCCACAATTCATCATAGATTGAAAAGGTTTCAATCAAGGGGTCTAGCAATCCTCCTAGAAAGAGTTCTAGGGTTCGTTCATCGCGTGGATACTCGTAGAGGATCTTCGCAAATCAAGATCTTTTGTTCGTGATTAAAGGATCGTATATTGAAGACTTGCTAATTCTTCAATCTGGAGTTAGACTACGTATATCAACGACAAAGGCATTCAAGGTTGGTAACCCTAATTCATACTTCTTAATTATTCATCTAGAACGGATTCTAGGGCTTTGGATATTCGAGTTATTAGCATTATTCCGCTGCGCATGGACCCTCGAAACCCAACATAAATCACATGTAAATGCAATAAATAGCAAGATAAATGGCAAGTAGACAATATAACAAGATAATAAGTACATTTCAAGGAGAAAGGAAGGAGAGGTTACCAATGGTGGTGTTCCTCTATCTCCCTTGACGTTTTTCTAAGGAAGGAGTGACTTTGGTCGGATTTTGAAGATGAGGGAGTTGATTTTGAGTGAGGTTTGGTCTCTAAAAATTCGTAATTTCAGTTGGGCAGAGTAATAGTGCTAAAAATTCTCCCTTAAAATGAATAGAGGAGGCCTCTATTTATAGGCAGTTTTGTGTTTCCTAATGAAGCCGTGCGGCATTAACATTTGGCAAAAGAAGCTGTGCGATCTTATCCTTTAATGACTCAGCCTGTTTCTAGAACCATGCAAGGTGGCGTTCTAGAAAGTCTTTATAGCGAGGGACTACGTGGAATTTTAATTCCTAGCAAGTCCTTTGCCCCTCGGAAGGTTTGGGAAAGTTCCTAAATTGCCCCTGAACTTTAGGAAAGTCCTGAAAATTGCCGAGAAACTTAACCGAAAGGCATGAGCCAGATTTGGGTACTTACAGAAACCCCTCGGCAATGTCACTTGCAGGGCAAGTGGGGTTGTCGATAAAAAAAAAGGATCCAATCTGGCGAACTGCCGAGACGGATTGGGTGACCAAGGAGGTCGAGTGGCTGAACCTTTGGAAGGCTACCTACGTATCCCGGAGGAATCAAGCCATGATTGTAGTTCGGAAAAGATTCGATGGGGAATGGGGTATCATATGTGACGAATTGGCTGAACCTATAGTAGGCTACCTACGTATCCCGGAGGAATCAAGCCAGGTCGTAGTTCGGGAAGGATCTACTGAGGAATGGCGAAGAGAGACAGATCTCTTGCTAGGAAGATGGAAGGAAAGTGACCTAGGAGGTCAAATGGCTGATCCTACTGGGGATATGCCAGATGAAGGAAGTGGCCATTGTGATCGGATATCTGGACCTTTATGAGAGGCTACTTCACCACTGAGGAGTGATGAAGGGAAAAGGGCGACCAATGTGGTCGGATGGCTGGACCTTTATGAAAGGCTACCTACGTATTCCGGAGGAATCAAGCCTTGGTCGTAGTTCAAGTTTCACTAGATAGTTAGGAACATGTCTAGGATCCTTGAGGTTTTGACGATTAATGGAAGAGTCACCTTATTTGACAATTAATGGAGGTTGTCACCTGATTGACAATTAATGGAGGTTGTCACCTGAATTGACAATTAATGAAGGTTGTCACGTGATTGACAATTAATGGAGGTTGTCACCTGATTTGACAATTAATAGAGGTTGTCACCTGATTGACATTTAATGAAGGTTGTCACCTGATTTGAAAATTAATGGAGGTTGTCACCTGAATTGACAATTAATGGAGGTTGTCACCTGATTGACAATTAATGAAGGTTGTCACCTGAATTGACAATTAATGGAGGTTATCACGTAAGAAACTAAAGCTTACGTCGCTATCGAGGAGATAGATGTAGTTGAAGTTGGAAAACTAAAGCGTACTTCGCTATCAAGGAGATAGAGGTAGCTAAAGCTTAGAGAAACTGAAGCGTACTTCGCTATCTAAGAGATAGAGGTAGCTAAAGTTGGAAAACTAAAGCGTACTTCGCTATCTAAGAGATAGAGGTAGCTAAAGCTTAGAGAAACTGAAGCGTACTTCGCTATCTAAGAGATAGAGGTAGCTAAAGTTGAGAAAACTAAAGCGTACTTCGCTATCTAAGAGATAGAGGTAGTTAAAGCTTAGAGAAACAGAAGCGTACATCGCTATCTAAGAGATAGAGGTAGTTAAAGTTGAGGGAACTAAAGCGTACTTCACTATCTAGGAGATAGAGGTAGCTAAAGTTTAGAGAAACTGAAGCGTACTTCGCTATCTAAGAGATAGAGGTAGCTAGAATTTGAGTCTTGACAATTCGGAGGATGTCACCTAGCGTTATTCCGTTATAACGGAAGTAACAGAGGTGTCTCGAGAGAAAAGTTTATTCTCCTTAGAGATAATGGGTATCCTTGGGAAACAGCGTTACTCTGGTTAGGAGATAACGAGAATTGTATGCCTAAGTGGAAAGTACAGGGGCAAAAGTGTAAATTCAGTTCAGAGCGGATGAAGCCGCCCGGCATGAGGTGGAGAAAAAGAAGTCGTCTGGCTTTAAACCTATTTTCACCAGATTAATTTAAACAGAATTGAAACGGGCAAGGGCGCCATTGTTGCTTGTTTCTGCCGAGGAGAGAAGAGAGAAAAGAGAGGAATCCTTCGAAAATCTCCAATTCCTTAGCTTCCCTAGCTTAAGATGGATCAAGAGGGAAACCTTGTGCCTAGGAAAGCGCAGAGAACCTTGTCGAAGGCCGTTAGGAGGAGGAGGAGAGAATTCGTTCGAACCGAGCAAAAATACGACTTCAACACACCTCCTTCCGAGCTCTATCCTGGCAAGAGGGAGCACAAATCAACAAAACCTCAATCTATTGGGGTAAGCATTCTTGATTTGCTTGATTTTGTCAATTTTGATTGAATTTTGATTGATTTAGGGCTTGACCCGATTTTTTTTTTTTTTTTTTTGGAATTTTTCGAATTTTCTTGTGATTTTGTTGATTATTTTGGGAGTTTGATGATTAACCTATGAGGCTATGGACATAAATGAACATGCATGTGCAATTTATTTGAAAAACATGAGAGTGACTCATTTTTTTGAAAATAAAGAAAAATAATGTCTAAAATGTGACGGAGTTCTTGCATGCGCTAGAACTAGGTAAATTTCTGATCATGGATGGGAAAGCAAGATTTTGGACGATGAAAAGGATTCATGTATGCCGCTCTGAAAAATTAATGCTTATGTGCAAAGAGTTTTGTGAAAATTGGACTTTTTGTACTTAGGAGAGCAATATGCTCGACATGACGTGTTTCAAATGATGAAGGACATGTTTTCTAGGCAAAGGATGCTAGAAATCTCTTATGAATGCTTTTCTTTGAAAATATGTGCACTTTTGAATATATGCATGCTTTTGATATGAAATGAAGGACTGACACATTTTTTGTTGTATTTTCCTATAGGAGAACAATTCGAGGGGACTCGCTGAGGTGGCGGTGAAGTTATGGGATAGGATACCCAACTTCGAAAAGGATGGGGTAAATCCCAAGCAGTTGGTGATGGCTACCAGGCTCGATTCTTTCATTGACGCTATTGGTAGAGGTATTCATGTGACCTCTAAGAGTAAGGGGCTGGTCCAGGCCCTCTCGGAGTTCTGGTGGGACACTACTCACAGCTTTCATCTTAGCTGGGGAGAGATTACGGTGACTCCGGCTGATTTCACTGCTATTACCGGTTTGTAGTTCACTGGGAGGCCTGTGACCTGGAGGGATCACATTTCTGCGGTCGATTTCAGAGCTTTGGTGGGATTTGACCTTCGTCCTAAGGGGCTTGGGATGGAGACGAGGTTTGTTGAGGTCGCGGTTCTGGAGTGTATGCAGGGGTTTGCCGCCAATGAGGTGACTGCCCACCAGCTCGCGAGAGCTTTTCTGTGGTTGATGCTGTCAGTCACCATTTTTGCGAATTCTGGGACATTGGCAATGCTTTTCCTTCTTGACTCTTTGGAGGATTTGGATGAGGTTGGGGCGGTCTCTTGGGGTGAGGCCGGATTGGCTGAGCTCTACTTCTCTTTGGATCTGTACAGCCGAAATAAGGCTGCGTCTATGGATTGCTTCTCTTTTGCTCTTGAGGTACTCTCACCTTTCTCTTTCTCTCTTTTACTTTTCTGTCTTGAGATTTTATGAGAGAAATGACCTTTTGTTTTGAACATGCAGGTCTGGTTCTGTGAGGTGATTGGGTTTTTTTCCTTGGAACCAACAGAGTGATCCGGCGATCTTCCCGACCATGATTCGTTGGAGGGGGAGGCTAGAGATAAGTTCACCGGGAAGACCCGGATTACTTTTGATTACAAGATGGTGAGGCCCGTCATCAACAGGAACGGTTACGAGGGAGTGGACTTCTATCCCTGGGGGAGGTACCCGGAGGCTTTGATAGAGGATACCTTGGTGGCGACCAGGCAGAGGAGGTGGCTGACAGGGCTGACCTGTGATATCATTTACTTGGGGGATCGCTTCTTCAGGCAGCATGGCCATGTCCCTCCTTTGGGTGCTATCACTCCTCATGACCCTCCACCGCTCATGCTGGAGCCCAGAAACTGGTCAGCGGATGAGATAGAGGTACCAGGCTGGTGTGGTGGATGGAGAGTATTTTAACTTTGCTACCCCGTATGCCACCTTTGTGGAGGCGCGGTTGAGGATGCCGCAGAAGCTAGTGAAGATAGCCGTCACTCAGGGGTATGGGGAAGCAGAGACGACTGATCCGCCTATGCCTCCTGCTCATCTCTCCTATGTGGTAAACGGGGTACCGAGGAGGTTCATGGTGCCCATTCCTGACACGAGGGAGCCCCAGTATACTCTGCCTGCTGATAGCACTGTAAGTATCTCTAGGTTCCTTTCTCTTTTCGGATTTCTTTGCTTTCTGCGATTTTGAACTTTTCTGAGATTTTCTAAGTTTTTTTTCTCTTTTCTCGCAGGTTCCTGCTCGTACCTATGATGGCTTGGTACGGCAGAACAGGGGCTGGAAGGAGGTGGCTCGGTCCCTTCTGAGGAAGCTGGCCTGCGCTTCCAGGGCTGGGGCGAATGTGCAGGAGCCCGTGCGCAAGAGGAGGCACGTTGGGAGCATAGCCTCTACCTCGTCAGCCTCAGGATATCAGACCTCATCCACCAGCGCCGTGCCTCGGGGATAGGGGCCTAATACGGACATCTTAGAGCAGCTGGCAGAGTATGAGCACGTGACCGTTAATCTGTCTGATGTGAGCGATAATGAAGATTTGATGAGGAATCCTGAGTTCTATGAACTAAGCAGTGACGACGATGAGTCGGAAGCCTAGGGTTCCTTAGGTTGAACTAGGAGAGGGAGAGAGACAAACAATGAACAATTTATGCACAATTTGTTATTTTTTCATTTTATTCGGGCGCCAAGGAGGCGAAGACAATGTAATGATCTTTTATTTGCTTTTCCTATCAATGCTTTATGTTTTTGCATATTACTTGAGCCTCGGGGCAGCTTTTTTGCTCGGAAATGGGGGGGGGGAGGGGAATTGGTCCAAAATGGTTTGTGATGATATGTGATTGTATGAATGGTGTTTTGATATGTTTTTATGCAGGTTTTGTTGAGAAAGTGAGGTAAGAATTCCACTTGGACAGCAGCTTTGGCTGCTGCAGATTTTTTTTCTGCAGAAGCGAATGAGGCCGTCCGGCCAGGTCCTGGGCAAAAGAAGTCGTACGGCTGTAACCCTTATCTGAACTGGTTTTTGTTTCAAATAAAATCAAGGAAGGGCCTTTTCATTTCATTTTCACCCTAGACTTGTCCCAACTGATCCCAGAGCATATTTTTGACCAAAAATTATCAACTTCGATCACTTGCCAAGGAAAAATTAATCAGATTGCAAAAGGGGAAAAGAGACCGTTTTCTATCCGATCTTCAATCTTGGATGAGGCACAACTTTCAATCTAATAAGGGGCTGTTTGATACCACCTTCAAGATCAAATCTTTATGGCATTTGAAGGATCTCCCGCCCAATTGGGACCTTTTGAGGGCCGCAGCGAGGATTTGGGACGTCCGGAGACATGTTTACTGCTTTTCTTACAATGAACTCGTCCCAACCTTTGAAGACTTTCGGGCATTGATTGGGGGTCCAAAAATTGAAGTCGTTTCGATTCCTTTGACCTGAGACGTGCTGATGATGGTAAAGTTGGCATCTTTTCTGCAAATTTCTACGAAAGAAGCCGAGGGGATGATGGTAGCCCCTGACAGGATCAATATTTCTGATATCCCGAGCAGGTTTGGGTCTCTGGATACGACTGCGACCAAGGTGGCTATGGATGCCTTTATCCTCTGTGTGTTCTCTTTTCTATTCACCGTCGAGTCCTTAGGGGTCTGCCATAGTGTGAATGTGTGCCCAAATTCTAAATTTTTATTTTTTAGATCGGATTCACGCGAGTTTGAAAACATCCGGTTTAATTTGAAAAACGGAGTCGCCACGCCATTTTGATTTCCTCAAAACTTTGAAAAAAAGGATTTTTAGGGTTTGGAGGTTAAGTTACCCCTTGGGAAGAACGGATCGTCGTTCACCCAAGGTGCCTTACCGTAGCAAGTCTCTCTAGATTCCATTTTTCGTGCTTGCTTGCGTACTTTCTTGTGTGCATGTGTTGAAAAGAGAGGGGGGGGGTGAATGTCTCAAGTTGTCTTCCGGACGTACAAACCATTTAATTGGTTGTCGCTCGGGATTCCTTGGGTTTTTATGTATTCGGGACTTTGATCTCGTCCTCATCTTGGACTTGTGATCATCGCCATTTGACCTTGGGTCTTGCGTGATCGAGAGAAGGACTCTCTTTTATAGTCCAAAATGAGGTTCTTTAGGAAATGAGTGACCTTAGCCCATCAATCCTACGCCTTGAGACGATTGATCTTATATGGGAGCTATCATGCTCGTCTCAAGCGATAATCGGAGATATAGGTTCAAGGTTTATCCCTTTCTAAAGAGATTGTGGCACCTTTAATGGAAGAAACGATGTAAAGATGGGATCTTTACACCGGTTCATTCCGAAGGTTGCTAATGGGGACATGGGGGAATGCATGTAAAAATGACATTTGTAGTGAAAAGATGACATTTTTGGGTGCAAAGGATGCTTTTGATTGAAAAGGATATTTTTTTATGTAAAGAAAGGATTTGTATGCAAATGATGCATTTTTATGAGGAAAATTAGTATTTTTATATGCAAAGGATGCACAAAGATGACATTTTGAAAGCAAAGGATGCTACATTGATAGTAAAGACATGATTTTTAGTGCAAATGATGCATCTTTGTTCATGAAAATGGGTTTTAGGTGCAAAGGCTGCACCTTTATGGTAAAGACATGATTTTTATATGCAAAGGATGCATTTTTAATGGAAAGCATGGATTTTTAGGAGCAAAGGATGCACCTTTAATGCAAAGACTACATTTTTATGAGCAAAGGATGCTAAAGATCACATTTTTATGAGCAAAGGATGCAATGGTGTAAGTACCCCAATCTGGATCACCCTCCTTCAAGCACACGGGAAACACCGCAGACTCATCAACGCAGTCTCGACGACCTCTGGCACTCAAAACCCTCTCAAAACCCCCAGCCAAACCAAGGGAGGGGCCTTTCTGGGAAAAAAGGACCTTTGGGAATTTTCAGGAAATTGGAAAAGCATACATGGTCCGTACGGACCTCTTTGCTTTAATAATTACTGAATCCTCTTAAAGTCCACAATATTCCCTCAAATCCCGGGAAAAATGATTACCCTCCTGCAGAGTTGGTCCGTACGGACCTCTTTGCATGTCAAGTTGGTCCGTACGGACCTTAATTCTCAGGGAACATCATGATTGCAGAATATTCACCATCATCACAGATTCCCTCAAATCGAGGAAAACCAAAAGTCTGGATTACCAGGGAGGTCCGTACGGACCTTCTTGCACCAAATCTGGCACTATAAATAGAGGGCTCCCCCTCCTCATTTTCACACACCTCCCACTTCTCTCTTCCTTCCTAAGCCTTCTGGCTTCCCCTCTAAGTCCTCTCGAGGCACTCCCGGCCCCTTTCGGATCCTTCCGAGGCCTTCCGAGCTCCCTTGTGGTGCTCCGAAGCCTCCCGAGCGCTCCGCGACGCTCCCGCGCTGCCCCGAGGCACTCTCGAGGTACTACGAGGCCCCTCGTGGTACTACGAGGCCTTGCACAGTCTTTCCACGGTGTCCGGCTCTTTCCGAGTCAAACCGGCGATCCAAAACCACGCCGAAACTCCGCCCGAGTGACTCCTGCCACCCCAACGCACGGCGAACCTCTGCGCGAACGCAGCCTGCAACATCAACTCACGCCGAAACTCGTCCACGTACAACCCGCCCTCCCAAAGCAATCCCGATCCGTACCGGAACGCTACTCCGACCTCAAACACTATTCCTCAGCGGAAGACAGACACGAACCAACATTGGTAAGGCTTCCTTCCATTACTATTTCAATACATTTCAATACGTAGTGTACAATGTAGACATCCGACACAGCATGCATTTTTAAAAGCACACACACACACACACAACATTTTAAAGGATATTAGGGGTATCCGAAAGACTCGTTTTACGAGGCGACTCGGGTGAGCTCTAATATTCTAATATTCTCTTCCCGAGGAGTCATCTGACCTCCGAACTCAAAATCTCATCACACAAAAACAGTTTAAAATTATCTTTAAACTGATGCCCTTTTTCAATGTTTTGGGCTTAATAAAAACGGCGTGGCGACTCTACAAATGCAAAAACAAACGGCGAGACACCTCCAACTCGAGAGACCGCTGCAAAGCGGGGAAATGCCAGATGCCGGGGCACGATCGCGCTGCCTCTCGGATCCGGGTAATTTCAATTGGCGACTCCGCTGGGGATATTTTGTTTTAAAAACTTTTAAACAAAACAAAAGATTTTTAAAACGATGATGAGGGTCAAACTTTCATTTTACCCCTTTCTTTAACTGTTGTGTGTGTGTGCACGTGCTTTACTTTTTATTTTATTTAAAAAAAAATACAAAAAAAAATGCATCAATATACATCTGTGCATACATTTAAAATTCTTCAAAAACTTCTGTTTTACTCGAGAAAAGAATTTTAGAGACCGCACACTACGCGCTCTTTGCCTCGGTTACACCGCACTCTACTCACACTGCTTGCCTCGGTTACACCGCACGCTACGTGCCTTGCGCCTCGGATACACTTGCACACTACAACCCTTAACCCGGAGTGGTCTCGGTTGCGATCCGTTTGGTCTTCCTAGGCCTCTTGGACGCGCACGGGATCATTCCAAACATCCCATCCTAGCCAAGCGTCAACCACACGTTTGAGTCTTGAGTCACACTCTGTCCGGACTCGGTTGGTTTTTACCCGATCCGTGTCATACGGCTGGATACATATACCATGCCGGCCATTTTCGAGTCAAGGCTCGGAACTCAAGATCCCTTGCGCAAGCAAAGCGATGAAAGGTCATGCTAAAATCTTGACCCGATCTTTTTCCGAAGCTACACCAGGACGATGTTCCGTCCGGATATACATCCATGCTCACATGACACCATGTCATCAAGCCTTTGATACGTCGGCCATGACAATATGACCCGGCCAACGCCTAACGTCACGAGATCCCTTGCGCAAGCAAGCAAGAGAAGGTCATGCCAAACTCTTGACACGATCTTGACTCGGTGGCGGACTCGATTCACTATTCACATGGCTAATGCATCAAAACGAACATGACAGGCTCGGTCCTTAGGTTCGATTTTCTTTTAGGCCGGTGGAAACCGCTTGCCCTATAGGACCCTCGCACAGGGCTGTCCACCTGGGATGTCGAAATACGGGTGCAAAACGAGGGGCTTATAGCCGCACGGATGGTCTCACGACCCGGGATCTAGCATAGTTGCGAAAAAGAAGAGCAATCTTTTCCAACCGACCTAGGACTCTGAGAAAACATGTTTTAAGTAAATTAAAACAACAAAAAAAATCATAAAAAAAAGAAACGGAAACCGCATGCCACGTGAGCTTTCCCCCTTTTATCCCGTGAGGCCATTCCTGTGTCTAAACCTTGCCCGTCACCCCCTCCAGCGAACCGAGAGTGGTTGAGAATACCTGGAAGCCGCCTTTTCGATATCGAGGTCACAAGGTCCGATAGCCCTTCCGGTTCAACGGTGCGCACCGTCCGCTACTCTCCCATGATGGGATCAACGGATAACGGTGAGGGAAACGGAACCCCGCCACTAAGGAACCTCCCGGACAATGGAGGAGGTGCTGCGAGCCTTCGAAACCATCAAGAAGCGCCAAGAAGAACAGCAAGCTGGATCGTAGACACCTTGCGTCTTCGAGGAACACGGTTGCGATCCCCAAACTGATGGAACCTTTGTTCTCATAGAGGACGAAAACATACCGGCTCCCAGGTTTCTCAAAGCTAACAGAGGGTCCCGCCTCCGCCAAGCTACGAGATCCCGGCAACGCAAAGCGGCTCTCGCTCAAAGCTCCCCTCGGGCGTCGGTCAAGCGGCTCCGACATGCCCGCCTCGGCACGGTCGGTTTCCGGCTCACGCACATCAAGCTCGGTACCAACGGCACACATACGTGCATGCTCCGCGAGATCCCAATGCATCTCGGTATCCCCGGGATTCAATCCTTTGCCTCTATACGAGCCTCGCAACCACAATCAAAAGTCCCCATGCTTACCGGGGACGGGCATCTCGAGCGGATATCCCGACATCTCAAGTTTGCCACTGCTAGTACGCGATTGGGGCTAACGAATCATTTCCCGGTTCCCAAACACAACCCTTAGCGGACCTGGCAATCACGCCCTCAACTTCAACACCCCGGGGTATGGGTTGGTATACACTCAACTACCTCCCCAAGACTCCCGAATGGCGATCCCATCGGCCAATCCACCTCCATCTTCGGTTTCCGTCCACGAAAACGGTAACCCACCTCGGGCAGTGATCCCACATGGCTTGGCTTATCGAACAAATGAAGGACATGCAAGGTAAGCTAGCTAGTTCTCGGAAGGACTCCCTCACGCCTGCGATCCGAACAAAGTGGTCCCTCTCCCTCCAAAGTTCGGGATGCCGGAAATGGAAAAGTTTGACGGGACGGAATGCCCAAAACCCACATCGACACCTACGTCACGGGTATGAGATCCAAAGGGGCAACCTCTCAACGAGATGGCGAGATCACTTTCGGCATTCCCTCAAATCCAGCACTAAGGTGGTTCCTCAATGTGAAGGCGAAAACCGCTCCACGTGGGATCGAGATCGGTGAAATCTTCTGGAGAAGTACCGCGCCAACCTTGAATGGGAGACAAACCGCCATGACACCGCAAGCCACCGAACAAAAGGATGACGAACCGGTGGGCGAGTTCTACAAAAGATGGGCTGGAAGCTAAGCGAGATAATGGATCCACTTTCCAAAGAAGAGCGAGATGGACATCTTCCATTCTGCCTCAAGCCATCTTTGAGGACCTTGATCGGCCACCATTTCTATCCAGGATCTTCGTGCCATGGTCAACACCGGGACAAAGTTTGAGAAGACTACGAGTCTTCAAAAGGCAACGGCAACCCCTGCCTCATCTTACCGCTATCGAACAAACACAGCAACTTCAACTCCTGCCCGACCAAAGGAAAAGAAGCGTAGGAACAAGACACTACATTCGAACGGAGCTCAAGTAAACCGCGATCAAGCGGCCCCAAAGAATAACAATCCCCCTAGCTTCCCACAGTTCCAACATTTAGACAACCTTGAAATGCCCTTGGGACAAGTATTTGAAGCTTTGGTGAAACGAAATCTTCTCAAGCCGCTCGAGAATTTCCAACGAAAGACTCCCAAACCCAACATGGATATGAGCAAGCCTTTGCGCCTTCCACAACTACCCCGCCACACCACCGACAATTGCTTCGTGCTCAAGCGGGTGGTCCAGGGTTCATTGAGGAGGAAAATTGGAACGCCCTCGTGGTCCCAATACCATCGGAAATCCATTCCCCAGGAACGACGGGAGTAAACTCAATAGCCTTTGACGAAACTCCAAGCGAGAAGCGGACCCTGCAATTTCGAAACCGTCGGCATCTTTGTCCCGCTATGGCTGGGAGCGTGAAACTAGAGTCAAAGGTCTCGTGACCGGGAATTCGAACAAGAACGCCCAAGGGAAAGCTGTCTCCCTACGATCTTTGCCCCAACCAAGGCATACAAATGGATGGATCGAACGTTCCCCCGAGAAGAGGCGGAGTCAAACGGTAGCACGGGAAGCGGTTTAGCCTTCACAGACGATGACTTGCCAATATGTGAGAATCGGCACAACGAAGCCCTCCTCATCCTCATAAAAATAGAGATGTTCTTCCTCCCGAACGTCTTGATTGATAACGGCTCCGCGATCAACATCATCGCTTTGAGCACATTGAAAGCGACTCCACATCGACCGCTCTACGATAAGGCCTTCACCTCGGGTAATCCGAGCCTACGATTCCAGCACGACCAATCGTAGGAGTCATCAATCGAGGATCCAATTCGACGTACAAGCTGAGTCGGTAGAGTTCCAAGTCGTGGAAATCAAACCAACCTTCTACGCTTTCTTGGGACGACCTTGGATACATCGGATGAAAGCGGTATCATCTACTCTTCACCAATGCGTGAAATTCATCAATGCCAATGGAGCGATCGAAGTGATCCGCGGAAGCGGTGCAATGGCAAGTGCTTGGCCGCAAGCTATGACCCGGAAGAAGGTCCCGACATGACCGAATACTCTTCTCGGATGATTCTCCTACTGTCCCGCTACGAAGTGGATCCTTACATCCACGCTCTAAGCCGCGACAATTTGGAAATCGAAGAGCTCATGGGTCAAGATGACAACTACGATATATGCGGCTTGTGAAGAATGCTTAAGAGAGGATCAAGAGATGGATGCCCTAATGGATATTGATCGAGGAGTAGACCCTTACTTCGCCGAAAACCCTCGGCAAGCGGCTCATCACCGATCCCCGGTACAAGACAACCCTCTAGCCGACACTCTCGGATCTTACGGGGATAGCCATCACGGCTTAGTTCAATTCAACATTCCGGTGTCCGACCTGGATGAGCAGTGGCGCAACCTCCTCCAAGGCTTAATCGGGGAAGGAGATATAGCATGCCCGCTCGAATCGGACATTGTAAACGTCGTCCAAGCAAAGATCCCGGATAAAGAGGCGGATTCTATGAAAGTGATCAACATCGGCAAGAATCAACTCCGAATCGGCGAATGCTTCGCCCTCTTAGAAGTAGCCCTCGGCGACTTCTATCATCAAAAACCCCCAAGGGTGGTGGCAACACTAATGGAGGGACATCATCGGGGGAACAACCAAAAACCTCCGCGATACGGTTTGAAATCGAACCGCATGCAAGCTATTTTCCGGGACTCGTACGAAGGGAAGGGCCACGAACCCGCACCACTCCTGCAGAGCTACGGCCATCCGAGAGTAATGAAGCCTGGTCCAATCCCTCGTCACCTATAGTCTAGCTTCGAGTCTTGTTGTCTGTGAATTCACATCTTTTGAGTCTTTTGACGGCTTTACGCCCGACGATTGTGAATCTTTGATCAACAATGTACAGTCTTCATACTTTCAATAAAAGGTCCGACCTTTCTAAAAAATCATTTCATTACATCTTTAACAAACGATGATATTAACTAATCAAAAACAGTTAATAACAATTCATCTATACAAAAGGCAAACACATTAATTGAATAAATGCATCAAGCAAACGTTTAAGCATGTTGTTAAATGAGAGAAAAACCGGGCCCAAGCTGCCGAGAAGGTTTTAATCACAACGATTTGCAAGATTGCTGAAGAGCCAAAGAGACGCAAGTCCGACGCCATTTCGGCACAAACCGGATCTTCCAATACCTCAAGAACGGGAAACCACCTTCATAAACAAGGAAGACCCACACACGAAGGGGTCAAAACCAAGAGCATCATGGCCCTAAAACGCCTCGCCTCTCACTTCGTCATCCTCGGGGACATGCTATACAAGAAACGCTACCATGGGCCACTCCTACGTTGCATCGGCCAAGAAGAAGCAAACAAGTTCATGAACAGAAGTCCACAATGGGGCTTGCGGTCCCCACATGAACGCGAGCCACGATGCAAATCATTCTCGGGATGGGCTACTCTTGGATCTCCATGGAGGCGGATTGCATCTACTTTGTCCGAAGGCTGCGACAAGTGTCAACGGTTCTCCAACCTCAATCATCTGCCGCCCCACGATCTCTCTTGCATGACTACACCACGGCCATTTGCCACTTGGGGAATTGACGCCATCGGGAAAATTGCTCCACCAGGCAGCAACGGTCACGAGTTCATCTTAGTAGCCATCGACTACTTCACCAAATGGGTCGAAGCCAAGTCCTACAAGGTACTCACCTCCAAGAAGGTCGCGCATTTCCTCAAGGAAAACATCATCTGCCGATACGGCATCCCAAATGAGGTCATATCAGACAATGGTTCACACTTCGAGGGGGAATTCGACAGACTGATGGCCGAATTCAAGATCACACGCCACAAATCTTCTCCCTACCGGCCACAAACAAATGGCGCCGTGGAAGCAGCAAACAAAACCCTCGAACGGATCATCCGAAAAATGACCACCCGAGGACGAGATTGGCCCGAGAAGCTGCACCTTGCACTTTGGGGCTACCGCACATCAGTCAAAACAGCCACGGGAGAAACCCCATTCGCCCTGACATACGGGATGGAAGCAGTACTGCCCGTTGAATTGGAAATTCCCTCACTCCGAGTCTTCTGGAAAATGACATCAACGAAGTCGAATGGCTCGGCCGACACATGACGAATTGGCTCACGCTAGACGAGCGACGACTAAAGGCCATGGAACACGTCAGGAGCCTATCAAAGCGGGATGGCTAGAGCTTTCGACAAGAAAGTCAAATCCCGAGACATCGGGAAGGCGACCTTGTACTCAAAGAAAAGCCTCCCACTCGAACCAACCCACTGGGAAAATGGGAACCCACATAGATCGGCCCTTTCGTGGTTCAAAAGATCTTCTTCGGAGGTGCCATGAAGCTGACAGACCTAGACGGCAATCCCTTCATGAATCCAGTCAACGGAAGCAAACTTCGCAGATACTTCGCCTGAAGAAGAACAACTGTGCATCTCTTGGCACTCCATGTAGTGTCGAACTACGCAGACCTGAGCCCTCTAGTCCGGGGGAACGTAGGCAACCTTAATTGGTCCGGTCTAAAAATACACAAAAAGTCAAAAGTTTGAATGTCAATCAAGACCTCCATCAAGCTACGCACTTTTCAAGAACACGCCCCAACAGTCACCTTGACCAAGTCAAATGACGGCGGCAACATCAAAGGACATCCGAGGGTCACTCAGCATCAAACGACTGACTCATGTCTGCTTCCAAGCCAGGGGCTTGTCTTTGCCTTCACGCGCTTCAAAAAAAAAAAAAAGAGAGCTCGAGCAAGGGCTCACAAAAAAAGAGAGCTCGAGCAAGGGCTCACAAAAAAAAAGGAGCTCGAGCAAGGGCTCACAAAAAAAATAAAAAATAAAAGAAGCTCAAGCAGAAGCTACCAAGAGAGGTCAAGAGCCCGACGCCAACAAGAGGCAAGGAAGCTACGAAAAAGACCGTCAAAACGACTTGTCAGGGGATCATTCAACCTCTCAGCCAAGCACAAAGCCTAAGCAAAGGGGATTGCCATCATGGCCCAGGCCGCTTCAGCCCACAAATGCAACAGAAAAGTCCAAAGATGGACGCCGACAAGGTGCACAAAAGAAACAAAGGCAAACAAGAGATCTTGCGTCTCGACAAAGCTTTAAAAGTAAATCACAAATCACTAACGGTTACAACATTTCTTGATGAGTTCAAGCACGGTCTACTCTCAAGTTCACAACATGCTAAAAGACAGCTTAATACATTTAACAAATAATGTGTTTGCAATGCAATGAATGGATACCTAGGAGGTCATTCCGCGCCATCTGCGCTTGTCCCCTCGCCATTCTTTCCTTTCTTCCCTCGTCCCCGGCGAGTCTTCTTTCGTTCCACGTGAACCAACTCTGCGTCTCTCAGTCCGAGATCGGGGTCCTCCCCGTAGAGTCAAACAATCCGGTAGCTCTCGGGGCTTCATTCGCCCGTGCTTCGGCTCGGATCTCCTCCTGCGAGTGCAAAAGAGGACCTCTCCCCGTCAGTCGGTCTACTCTAGTCTCGTAGTCAAACAAAGTGTCTCCCGTCACATCCAAAGGGTCAGACCGGGCTTCGGCACTCCTAAGGCAATAGCTACTACGGCAACCGGGTCCCAGAATCGCTACACGCCTACTCTCCAAAGCCACTTGGGACTGCCCAACACGCCTGCTCATACCGGGCCGGGTGCGAGTCGTCAATACGACGCTCCCCGACGTCTAAGGAGTACCACGGGAGGGAAAGCGGAATACTTCCATACCCTCGAGAAAATACAAGAAGGCACTGAAGCCGGCATACAAAGAGGAACTACCTCCGCAAAGAGCAAGGTCATCCCGGCCAACAAAGGCTCTGCTTCATCCCAAGCTGCAGGAAACAAGCGACGAAATATAGAAGGAGGACCACGACAAACACGGAACTCGACGACATAGGACCCTTCTGAAAGACCCTCCTAGTCTCAATTCTCCGGTGAGGAACCCACCAGCGGATCGATGCGTACCAAGCCGTGCCATCCATCTCTCCCAGGCGGACTGATCCATATCCAACACAAGAGGTCGCTGAGCAAATGACCACGGGCTAAACGACGTCGGAGCCTCGGGCATGGCCTGAAGTCTCTCTCGCAGCCACAAGGTGAGCAAAGCGGGGCTTCCCCCTCTCATGAAACGATCCCCAGTCGCCAGACGGTCGATACCATGAAGAGTCTCCCCCAGCACCAACGGGACAATATCCTCTCCAGCTCTGCAGTGCCCTACCACATCTAGCAAAGCGCCATCGCAAATGCCAAGGGAGCTGACCAGGAAAAGCGTCGCCATCACGCACAAGGCAAATGCGTCCCAAGAGACATCACTCTCATCATCAACCATGAACCGCTCCGGCAGCTCAGAAATGTCAATATGACCCAAATCAAGGATCATGCCCTGCACTTCTTCCAACAAAGGACGAAGAAAGCCTGCAAGCTTCACGCTCACCGCAGCACCACCAATCAAAGGAAGCGAGATGGCCTCCACCTCCGGTCCCCCCATCAAAGCCCGAAAATCCTCAAAAGTGGGCACCATTTCATTGTAGGAGAAGCAATACACATGCCTCCTAACATCCCAGAACTTCGCGGCAGCCCGCAACAAATCCCAATCAGGAACCAACTCCTTAAAAGACCAAATCGAGCAAAGACGAAACCTTACCTCGAAAGCCCGTCTCTGATGCCTCATACGGCGCCGCATCCACATTTTCAGCTGCTCAAGGAAGTGTGCTTGCTTCTCCTGCGAAAGCCTTGGCAAAATTCTAGGGACGTACGAAGAATCCATGACAAAAATGGAGGTTCCTAGAGAAAATGGGGAAGAAAGCTCGAAAATGGCTGAAAATGGGGAAATGGGGAAGAACCAGACACTGGAAAGCATTTATCTCCTTCCCAAAAGCAAGGTTGGTCCGTACGGACCTCTTTGCATGCTAAGTATGTCCGTACGGACCTCCTTGTAACCATGACCCATTTCCCCAGCAAATGGTACAACAACCACTGTCCTCAGCAGGACCTTACTCCAAACTGCCCAAACACTGGCCAAAGCCATTTCAGGCAAACATACACTACCCACAAACGCACTCTCAGCTCACGTGGCATGCACAAAAAAAAATAATAATAATAGCAACAATTTCTAGGACAAATCCCGGGAATCACAAAAATGACATTACATCTTAAAATAAAATGTTGTTTGCCGTGCAAATACGAGTGTTTTATTACAGGTACATCAAATGTCTGTTGCTAAAAAAAAGAGAGAAGATATGAAAAGAGGGAAAGCAAATGAATACTAATCAGACTCCTCAGCATCATCATCCTCGCCAAGGTCCTCCAGAGAGAAGTCGGGCATCCCGGTGAACTCGCCCGTCACGTCCTCGTCATCAGAGTACCGAGCCCCCTCCGGAGGCTGGTACTCAAAGTACTCAGAAGGATCAAATCCGGCGAAAGGATCAAAGAAAGAAGGCTCTGACGAACCCTCACCCTGTGCATCCCGGCCGAGCGAAGAGCCGATAAAAGGGCCGCTGCCTCGGAGCTCCCGAAGATGTCCGGCATCCATGCTATGCCGCCCCCTCGAAGGTCCCTCCCGCCGTGGCTCCGGCTCGGCTCTCGGTGGAGGAACGTCTACGGAGCATGCCTCGAAGGCATAGGCTCGTACGCCGCACGCGTCGGGAAGACCGGCAAGGCGGCTTCGACGCCATCTTCTTCGCAAATGACCCGATCGCCACATAACGGCGAGTCGGCATATCATAGCTCTCCCGGGACTCCGCACAAGCAAGCGGCCAAAGAAACGCTCGGCAATACGGTTATACTCAACAACAAAAAGAAAAATGCGTAAAAGATGCCAAGATGGAAAAGAGTAAGCACACTCACCGATCTGTCGGGATCCACTCGGTATGCGGCAGAGCACGCTCGTAAAGCAGTACGTACACCCTCCTCCTCGATCCGTCCCGTGGACATACGTGAAATCTGCCCGGCATCGGAACTGCAGGGAACTCGCGGGCCGGCCCTCTCTCTCCCTCACCAATACCTGCGGCGTCCTCAACTTCCTCCTCACGAAGGCCCCATACTCCTCTCCATACAAAATAAACTCCCCGGCACCCACACCGCCAAGGTACCTCTCAAAATCCAACACATCCATGTCCCGGGAATCAAGCATCCCAAAAGGAGGGTCCCTGAGCCACGGGAAGCACGCACGGGCCATCTTTGCCAGGAAGACCCGCTCCCCCAGGTACATGACATCACAAGTCAAGCCCCGCAGCATCTTCCGCTGCGCTGTCACCTCAGGAGCCCCCTCGAACTCATCAGCCTCATATCGATCCCACGGGAACAAAATAAACCCCTCCGGGCTACCTCTCTCCAGACGCTCCTACACATCCCCGTAGGCGATGGTGAGCTTCCCCCTGCTGGTCCTCCTCTTCCTCGCCCACTCAACGGCAACACAAGCACCGACCGTCAATGTAAGCCCGAACTTCGCCCACTCCAATGGCAATTCAAGAACCGGCAGTCAGCGTAAGCCCGAACCTCGCCCACTCCAACGGCAACGCGAGCACCGGCAGTCAGCGTAAGCCCGAACTTCGCCCACTCCAACGGCAACGCAAGCACCGGCAGTCAGCGTAAGCCCAAACTTCGCCCACTCCAATGGCAACGCAAGCACCGACAGTCAGTGTAAGCCCGAACTTCGCCCACTCCAACGGCAACGCAAGCACCGGCCGTCAGTGTAAGACCGGTCCTCGCCCACTCCAATGGCAATTCAACCACCGGCAGTCAGCGTAAGCCCGGACCTCGCCCACTTCAACGGCAACGCCAGCACCGGCAGTCAGCGTAAGCCCGAACTTCACCCACTCCAACGGCAACGCAAGCACTGGCAGTCAGTGTAAGCCCGAACTTCGCCCACTCCAACGGCAACGCAAGCACCGGCAGTCAGCGTAAGCCCGGACCTCGCCCACTTCAACGGCAACGCAAGCACCGGCAGTCAGTGTAAGCCCGAACTTCGCCCACTCCAACGGCAACGCAAGCACCGGCCGTCAGTGTAAGACCGGTCCTCGCCCACTCCAACGGCAATTCAACCACCGGCCGTCAGTGTAAGACCGGTCCTCGCCCACTCAACGGCAATTCAAGAAGGAGCCAACACCTCCCAGCACGAATATCAAGGCACGAGATGCCTCCAAAACGCTCAACGGCAACTCAAGCACCGGCCCTCAAAACAGGTCCGAAGGCACTTTCCCAGCAGAAAAAGCCCCTACAAGGTCACGCATCCCCAGCAAACAAGCACCGGCCATCAAAGTAAGCCCGAGCTCCTCCCCAACAAATCAAAGGGAAGTCATACAAGACTACATATCCCCAGCACCGGCCGTCAATGTAAGCCCGAACTTCGCCCACTCAACGGCAAAACAAGCGCAAGAAGGAGCCAACACCTCCGAGTACAAATCCCAAGGCACGAAACGCCTCCAAAACGCCAAATGGTGAAGCAATCACCGGCCATCATCCTTGCCCACTCATCGACAACACAAGCACCGGCCATCAAAGTAAGCCCGACGTCACCCTCTCAACAGGAAAAGCCCCTACAAGGCCACGATAAATCCCCAACGGATGAACACCGGCAGCCATCGTAAGTCCAACCTTCTCCCCAGCGGACAAAGCACGAGGCATCTAAACCTCTCGCAATCAAAGCTCAAGGCAGCCATGCCTCCACAACCGCAGCCAGAAGACGATTCAAAGTCCTCACGCATGGCAAACCACAGCCAGAAGACGATTCAAAGTCCTCACGCATGGCAAACCGCAGCCAGAAGACGATTCAAAGTCCTCACGCATGGCAAACTGCAGTCAGAAGACGACTCAAGTTTTCATACATGACACCACCACAGCCAGAAGACGATTCAAAGTCCTCACACATGGCAAAACCGCAGCCAGAAGACGATTCAAAGTCCTCACACATGACACCACCACAGCCAGAAGACGATTCAAAGTCCTCACACATGGCAAAACCGCAGCCAGAAGACGATTCAAAGTCCTCACGCATGGCAAACCGCAGCCAGAAGACGATTCAAAGTCCTCACGCATGGCAAACTGCAACCAGAAGACGACTCAAGTCTTCACATTATCACCAGCCCAGAAGGCTTTAAACCACTCGGTCCGGAAGACCGTATAAACCTCCACCATCACTATCTCTAGCCCGGAAGGCTTTAAACCACCCGATTAGGAAAATCGTAAAATTTCCATCCCAGGACACCATCACGTCCTCACAATTGACCTCGGCGGTCACCACATCTTAGGACACCACCACGTCCTCACAACTGACCTCGGCGGTCACACAACACTTCAAGGCACTACCACGCCCGCACTCACAGATTCATGACCTCTGAACTACGACCAGGCTTGATTCCCGCCAGGGATACGTAGGAATCCTATCACAGGGTCCAGCCATCGACCTATGCGGTCACCCAGGACACCACCACGTCCTTACCACTGACCTCGGCAGTCACACGACACTTCAGGGCACCACCACGCCCGCATTCACAAAACACTCACCCCACACCCGAACTACGACCAGACTTGATTCCCACCAGGGATACATAGGAATCCTATCACAGGGTCCAGCCTACTGACCTAAACGGTCACACAATAGGACACCACCACGTCCTCACACTGACCTCCCCGGTCACTTTATCTCCCAGCACGCGATCCAGATTAGGACCCTTATCTTATCGGCGACCCCACTTCTTTCATAAGTGACGTCGTCGAGGGGCTTCTGTAAGTACCCCAATCTGGATCACCCTCCTTCAAGCACACGAGAAACACCGCAGACTCATCAACGCAGTCTCGATGACCTCTGGCACTCAAAACCCTCTCAAAAACCCCAGCCAAACCAAGGGAGGGGCCTTTCTGGGACAAAAAGGGATAAAAGGACCTTTTGGGAATTTTCAGGAAATTGGAAAAGCATACATGGTCCGCACGGACCTCTTTGCTTTAATAATTACTGAATCCTCTTAAAGTCCACAATATTCCCTCAAATCCCGGGAAAAATGATTACCCTCCTGCAGAGTTGGTCCGTACGGACCTCTTTGCATGTCAAGTTGGTCCGTACGGACCTTATTGCTCAGGGAACATCATAATTGCAGAATATTCACCATCATCACAGATTCCCTCAAATCGAGGAAAACCAAAAGTCTGGATTACCAGGGAGGTCCGTACGGACCTTCTTGCACCAAATCTGGTACTATAAATAGAGGGCTCCCCCTCCTCATTTTCACACACCTCCCACTTCTCTCTTCCTCTCTAAGCCTTCTGGCTTCCCCTCTAAGTCCTCTCGAGGCACTCCCGGCCCCTTTCGGATCCTTCCGAGCTCCCTTGTGGTGCTCCGAAGCCTCCTCGAGCGCTCCCGCGATGCTCCCGCGCTGCCTCGAGGCACTCTCGAGGTACTCTGAGGCCCCTCGTGGTACTCCGAGGCCTTGCCTGGTCTTTCCACGGTGTCCCGGCTCTTTCCGAGTCAAACCGGCGATCCAAAACCACGCCGAAACTCTGCCCGAGTGACTCCTGCCACCCCAACGCACGCCGAACCTCTGCCCGAACGCAGCCTGCAACATCAACTCACGCCGAAACTCTGTCCACAGACAACCGGCCCCTCCCAAAGCAATCCCGATCCGTACCGGAACGCTACTCCGACCTCAAACACTATTCCTCAGCGGAAGACAGACACGAACCAACATTGGTAAGGCTTCCTTCCATTACTATTTCAATACATTTCAATACGTAGTGTACAATGTAGACATCCGACACAGCATGCATTTTTAAAAGCACACACACACACACACAACATTTTAAAGGATATTAGGGGTATCCGAAAGACTCGTTTTACGAGGCGACTCGAGTGAGCTCTAATATTCTAATATTCTCTTCCCGAGGAGTCATCTGACCTCCGAACTCAAAATCTCATCACACAAAAACAGTTTAAAATTATCTTTAAACTGATGCCCTTTTTCAATGTTTTGGGCTTAATAAAAACGGCGTGGCGACTCTACAAATGCAAAAACAAACGGCGAGACACCTCCAACTCGAGAAACCGCTGCAAAGCGGGGAAATGCCAGATGCCGGGGCGCGATCGCGCTGCCTCTCGGATCCGGGTAATTTTAAATGGTAATGCAAAAGATGCAAAGGGAAGGAGGATATGATTTAGATGAATAAAGATAGGATCTTTAACAACAAATACCAAGTCCCAAGCAAGATAATAGCAATATGCAAATACAAAGAGCAATTATATCATATAGGCATTATAATGCAAGGAAAGGGGGTGAGAGGTTACCAATGGTGGTGACCCCTTCTTCTTCGGATCTTGCCTAGCGGAGGGACCACTTCTTGGAGGCTTCAAGGAGGAGGGAGGTGACTTCTTGGCCTTCTTCAACTTCCTAATTTTGCAGCAGTGTTTTGGGAGAGGTTTTGGAGCTGAGTGTGGTATTTTGTTGGTGTTTAAAATGGGAAGAGGAGGGCTCTATTTATAGGCAGTCTGGATAAGGCTAATGAGGCCGTGCGGCTAGGGGTTCTTGGCTAATGCAGCCATGCGGCATTATCCTGTGTGACTCAGCATGTTTCTAGAATCATGCAAGGTGGCACTTCTAGAAGGATGCCAAATTCAATTAAAACGTGCCTTTTTAATTTAGAACAGTCCCTTCATTCCTCGGAAGGTTCGAAAAAGTTCCGGAATTGCTCCCGGACTTTAGGAAAGTCTGGGGAATTGCCGGGAAAATTAACCGGAAGGCATGAGCCAGATTTGGGTACTTATAAAAGCCCCTCGGCAACGTCACTTGCAGGGCGAGTGGGGTTGTCGATAGAAAAGGATCCGATCTGGCGAATGCCGAGACGGATTGGGTGACCAGAGTGGTCGAGTGGCTGAACCTTTGGAAGGCTACCTACGTATCCCGGAGGAATCAAGCCAGACCGTAGTTCAGAAAAGATCCGCAGGGGAATAGCGGAGAGAAGCTGGTCTCTTACTGGGAAAAATAGAAGAGAAAGTGACCTAGGAGGTCAGGCGATTGATCCTACTGGGGATATGCTAGAGGTGACCGATGTGGTCGGATATCTGGACCTCTATGAGGGGCTACTTCACCACTGAGGAGTGATGAATGACAATGAGGTGACCAATGTGGTCTGATGGCTGGACCTTTATGAAAGGCTGCCTCACCACTGAGGAGCGATGATGGAATAGGGTGACCACTGCGGTCGGATGGCTGGACCTTTTATGAAAGGCTACCTACGTATCCCGGAGAAATCAAGCCTTGATCGTAGTTCAAGCATCACTAGATAGTTAGGAACGATGTCTAGGATCCTTGAGGTTTTGACAATTAATGGAGGTTGTCGCTTGAGGTGACTAAAGCTTACGTCACTATCAAGGAGATAGAGGTGGCTTAAGTTTGGAGAACTTGAGCGTACTTCTCTATTCGTGATAGAGGTAGCTTAAGTTTGGAGAACTTGAGCGTACTTCTCAATCTGTGATAGAGGTAGCATAAGTTTGGAGAACTTGAGCGTACTTCTCAATCTGTGATAGAGGTAGCTTAAGTTTAGAGAATTTGAGCGTACTTCTCTATTCGTGATAGAGGTAGCTTAAGTTTAGAGTTCTGACAATTCGGAGGTTGTCACCTAGCGTCATTCCGTTATAACGGAAGTAACAGAGGCGACTGGGGAAGAAATCCTATTTGCTTAGGAGATAACGGATATCCTCTGGAAAACGAAGTTATCCTAGTTAAAGGATAACATGAATTATACGTCCAAGTGGGAAGTCCAGGGGCAAAGCTGTAATTTCTGCTCAGGGCGAAAGAAGCCGCCCGGCATGAGACGGGGGCAAAAGAAGCCGTACGGCTAGAAGTCTGATTTTTCCAGATTATTTAAAACAGATTTGAACGGGGACTGGGCATTATTGCCGCCCATCAGTCGCCGAGGAAGAGAGAGAGGAGGGAGAGAATTTCTTCAAAATCCTTCAATTCCCTTTGCTTCTACCGATTGAAATGGATCCAGAGGGGAATCCTATGTCAAGGCAAGCGAGGAGGAACATCTCGGAGGCCGCTCGGAGGAGGAGGAAGGAACTCGTTCGTACGGAGAGGAAGTATGACTTCCTCACGCCTCCATCGGAGCTCTACCCGGGTAGGAGGGAGCACAAATCGACAAATCCTCAATCGGTTGGGGTAAGCATTCTTAATTTGCTCAATTCCGTCGATTTTGATTGAATTTTGATTGGTTCTAGGGCTTGACTCGAGTTTTAGGAATTTCTCGAATTTTTCTAGGATTTTTTATGATGATTTTGAAATATTAATGATTAACCTATGAGGTTAAGAAGATTAACAATCATGCATGTGCAATTTTCTTAAGAAATAATGAGAATGACCCATTTTTGAAAATAATTGTATAAGATGTGACGGAGTCCTTGCATGTGTTAGAACTAGGTCAAATTTTGATCATGGATGCTAAAACGGGACTTTGGATGATGAAAAGGATTCATGCATGCCATTTTTGAGAAAAATTTAATGCTTATGTGCAAACAATTTTGAAAATCAGAATTTTGTGCTTAGGAGAGCAATGTGCTTGACACGATGTGTTTCAAGTGATGAAAGACATATTTTTCATGCAAAGGATGCTAGAAAAATTTTATTGAATGCTTTTCTTTTGAAAACATGTGCACTTTTGAATGTATGCATGCTTTTGAAATGAGGTGAAGGACTGACATATTTCTTTTGTTGTGCTTGTCTACAGGAGAACAAGTCTAGGGGGCCTTCCGAGATCGCAGTGAGGCTGTGGCAGAGGATGCCTGATTTTGAGAAAGATGGGGTGAACCCTAAGCAGCTGGTGAGGGCTACTGGCCTGGACTTATTCATTGAGGCTATTGGCAGAGGTATTCACATTACCTCAAAAAGCAAGGGCTTGATCCAGGCCCTCTCGGAGTTCTGGTGGGATACCACCCACAGCTTTCATCTTAGCTAAGGGGAGCTTACGGTGACTCCAGCCGATTTCACTGCTATCACTGGCTTACAGTTCACCGGGAGGCCTGTGACCTGGAGGGACCATATCACGGCAGAGGAGTTCAGGGCTTTGGTTGGGTTTGAGATTATTCCTAAGGGTCTTGGGATGGAGACTAGGAATGTCGAGGTGGCAGTCCAGAACTGCATGCAGGAATTTGCTGCTAATGAGGTGACTGCCCACCAGCTTGCTAGAGCCTTTGTGTGGTTGATGCTGTCAGTCACCATCTTTGCCAATTCTAGGACTCTGGCTATGACTTGCCTCCTCGACTCTCTGGAGGATTTTGATGGGATTGGGACGGTCTCTTGGGGCGAGGCCGGATTGGCGGAGCTATACTTCTCCCTGGACATGTACAGCCGGAACAAGGCTGCCTCCTTGGACTGCTTCTCTTTTGCTCTTGAGGTAGTCTCACTTTCCTTTCTCTCTTTTTACTTTCTGTTTTTGAGACTTTCATGAGAGAAAATGACCTTTTTGATGTTTTGAACATGCAGGTCTGGTTTTGCGAGGTGATCAGGTTCTTTCCGTGGAACCAACAGAGCGATGCTACCATCTTTCCCGCTATGGTCCGCTGGAGGGGAGATGCGAGGGATAAGTTCACCGGGAAGACCCGAATCACCTTTGATTACAAGATGGTTAGGCCAGTTATCAACAGGGATGGGCACGACGGAGTGGATTTTTATCCTTGGGGGAGGTACCCGGAGATTCTGCTAGGGGAGGCCGTGGAGGCGACTAGACAGAGGCGATGGTTGACCGGGCTGACATGTGATGTCATCTATCTGGGGGACCGTTTTTCCAGGCAGCATGATCATATCCCTCCATTGGATGCCATTACTCTTCTTGATCCTCCAGCACGGATGCTGCAGCCCCGGAATTGGTCGGCGGATGACATTGCTAGGTATCAGGAAGGCGTGGCCGCTGAGGAGTATTTTGACATGGCTACCCCTTATGCTATCTTTGTGGAGCAGCGATTGAGGACGCCACAGAAGCTAGTGAAGCTGGCTGTCACTCAGGGATATGGGGAGGCTGAGCCTACTGACCCGCCGATGCCTCCTGCTCATCTTTCTTATGTAGTCAATGGGGTACCAAGGAGGTTCAGGATACCTATCCCCGACACTAGGGAGCCCCATTATACTCTGCCGCCGGACAGCACTGTAAGTACACTTTTAGGGTCTTTTCCCTTCTCTTTCAGATTTCTTTGCTTTTTTGCAATTCTGAGATTTTTCTGAGATTTTCTTCTCTTTTTTCTCAGGTTCCAGCTCGCACCTATGACGACTTGGTCAGGCAGAACAGGGGCTGGAAAGATGTATGTCGGTCCCTCTTGAAGAAGCTGGCTTGCGCTTCGAAGGCTACAGCGAACGTGCAGGAGCCCGTGCGCAAGAGAAGGCACGTCGGGGGCACGACATCCACCTCATCGGCTTCGGAGTATTCTTCTAGCGCCATGCCTCGTGGACGAGGACCCAATGCCGGCATCCTGGAGCATCTGGATGAGTACGAGCACGAGAATGTCCATCTTTTTGACGTAAGCGACAGTGAGGACTTGATGAGGGAGGCGAGCATCTATGAGTTGAGCAGTGATGAGGAAGAATCGGAGGCCTAGGAGGTCTCTAGAATTGATTTAGGAAGAAAACAAACAATGAACAAGTTTTATGCACATTTTGTTTATTTTTTGCTTTATTTGGGTGCCGATGGGGCGAAAACAATGTACTACTATTTTATTTACTTTTCTATTTTATGCTTTATTAATTTGCATATTACTTGAGCCTTGGGGCAGTTTTTTGCTTGGAATTGGGGCTGAAACTGGGCCAAAATGATATATAATGATATATAACTGCTTGGATGGTCTTTGGACATGCTTTTATACAGGTTTTGGTTGGAAAAGTGGGGTGAAAACTCCCTTTGGGTAGCAACTTGGTTGCTGCAGATTTGCTTTCCACATCAGGCAAATGAAGTCATGCGGTCTGGTCTCTGGAGCAAATAAGGCCGTGTGGCTAACAGTTAAATGCAATTTGGTCATTTTCAGAATAAAATCAAGGCTTGGCCATTTCATTTCATTTTCAACCTAGACTTGTCCCAACTGTTTCCAGAGCGCATATTGGACCTAAAGACACCACCTTTGATCATTTTACAATGGAGAAGCCCGCTAGATTGCAAAGGGGGAAAAGAGATCGTTTTCTGTCCAATCTTCATTCTTGGGTGAGATACAACTTTCAATCTCACAAGGGGTTGTTTGATTCTTCATTCAAGATCAAGTCTTTATGGCATTTGAAGGATCTCCCAGCCGATTGGGACCTTTTGAGAGCAGCAGCAAGGTTTTGGGACGTCCGGAGATACGTTTACTGCTTTTCTTACAATGAGATTGTCCCAACGCATGAAGACTTCCGAGCCTTGATTGGGGGTCCTGAAATTGAGGCTATATCGATTCCTCTAATCGAAGATGTGCCGGTGGCGGTAAAGTTGGCATCTTTTCTGCAGATATCTCTGGGAGAGGCTGAGGGGATGATGATGGCTCCAGACAGGATTGACCTTTCCGATATCCCGGGCAGGTTTGGGTCTCCGGCTATGGCTGCGACCACGGTGGCTATGGATGCCTTTATCGTCTGCACATTCTCTTCTCTGTTCACCGCTGAGTCTGTGGGGATCTGTCACGGTGGTCTTTTGGACATGGTTAGGTATTGCAGGGCTAGGAAGGACATTGTCCCATTGGTACTGGGTGAGACTCTGCATGGCATCGATAGGATGGCTAGAGGAGACGGTTTCATGAGGTCTGGGAGTTCGGCCGTGTTGACTTTGTGGCTGCAGGAGAGGCTCGGGGCTTTGCCAGGGGCTTTGCCGACTCAGTGCCCTTGGGTGATTTCCGGAGGGGTTTACCTCGGCAACGACGGGACCGGGGTGGTTGGGAGGCGATGATGGCTAGGCTATCCACTTCGGATATTCGGCGGTGGGTACCTCATTGGAGGCTGCGAGACCGGGGAGGACATTTCAGGAGTCCTATATAGTGAGGGTTCCAGGGTTCTGCTGGTCATCCTTCTACATACCCTGCTTGGTATCCAGGCAGTTCGGGGCCTTGGAGGAGCGGTTGGGCGATTGGGAGGACATCCGCACCATGGAGGTGGTGCCATTAGATATGAGGGATCCAGCCAGCTTCTCGTTCTTCTCGAGGGCTTGGACATACACTGCTTTCCCATCCAGGGCTATCTTCAGGAGCAGGAAGAGTACCATCTTGACTATGGTCTACTTGGATTGGTACGAGAGGGAGATGGGAGCGACTCAGGTCATATTGGGAGAGAGGCGTCAGGCTTTATTGGGGGCTGACGGTGACTCGAGCAGGACTCTGAGGGAGACTGAAGCTAAGGCAAGTCACCATAACCAGTCGGGTGACCTTATCAAAGATATGAAGGCTCGATATAAGAGGCTTTCTGAAGTTGCTCTCTTGATTGAGGCTCAGAGGGAGGAAGTGCGGACTCGTGCCCGTGTTGAGAGGGCACTTATTGACACCGGTTTGATGGAGGCTCCAGTGAGGATACCATAGATCGGGATGAGGGAGACCGGCATCTTGGAGAAGAAGAGAAAGAAAACTCGACGGGGTCGAGGTAAAAGGAAGAAGACCAAAGAAGACTCAGTGAATGACGACTGACAGATCTTTTCTTAGGATTCCCTTATTGCCATTTTTACAAACACAGTAGTTTATTAGGCATTTTATTGTATTTTAGATCTTTGTAGCAGGTTAGCAGAGTCAAGAGTAGACCGTGCTTGAACTCATCAAGAAGTTTTTAACTTGTAATGAACAAGAGATATTGTCTTAGAAATTAATCAAGACACAATTTCATGGAAATTTCTGATGTCTTATTGATTGCTTAGAACCCATTTTATGAAAACTTGATTGCCCTTTATTATTTATTGTTTAGGACGCATTTCATGGAAACTTAATCGCCCTTTTTATTGTTTAGACCGAACCATAAATGGCTGCCTACGTTCCCCTTTTACAAGAAAGACTAAGGGGCTCAGGTCTTCGTAGTTCATTCTGGTGAACTTTCTTTTTTTTATGTGCAGCCCTGTTTTTTGCCTAGACCGCCCTTTTTGGGTTTTCAGCCTAGCTGGGCATTACTCTTTTTGCACTAAGATTTTTTTCTTTTTTTTTTTATATGCAACCTGTTTTTGCCTAGACCGTCCTTTTTGGGTTTTCGACCTAGCTGGGTATTACTCTTTTTGCACTAAGATTTTTTTTCTTTTTTTTTTAATGTGCAACCCTGTTTTTTGCCTAAACCGCCCTTTTTGGGTTTTCAGCCTAGCTGGGTATTACTCTTTCTGCACTAAGATTTTTTTTCTTTTTTTTTTCTTTTTTTTTTCTTTTTATATATATATATATATATATATATATATATATATATATATATATATATATATATATATATATATTTTTAGACATAGTACCTTCGGAGCTTATCACCGTTGATTGGGTGGACAAAGGGATTGCCGTCAGTGCAAGTTTCATGGCTCCTCCCGATAGTATCTTCTGCACCACATACGGGCCGATCCAAACGGGTTCCCACTTTCCCAGGGGGTTGTCTCTGGTAGGGGGCTTCACTTTCAACACTAAGTCACCCTCTTTGATGTCCATGGCCTTGACCTTTTTGTCAAATGCTCTGGCCATTCGCCTCTGGTAGGCTCGGGTGTGCTCCATGGCTTTTAGCCTTCTTTCATCGAGCAGGCCAACTCATCATGCCGGCTACGTAGCCATTCTACTTTGTTGACACTGTTTTTCAGGAGGACCCTTAATGACGGGATTTCCAAACTCCACTGGTAATACCGCTTCCATCCCGTAGGTTAGGGCAAAAGGAGTTTCTCCTGTGGGCATTCGACAGACGTTACGTAGCCCCGAAGTGCCGGGTGCGGCTTTTCGGGCCAATCACGACCACGGGTGGCCATTTTCCGGATGATCCGTTCGAGCGTCTTATTAGCGGCTTCCACGGCTCCGTTAGTTGAGTGCAGTATGGGGATGACTTGTGGCGAGTGATTCTGAATTCGACGGTAACCTATCGCAGTCTCCTTCAAAGTGCGACCCATTATCAGAAATGATCTCATTGGGCACCCCATATCTGCACATTATGTTTTCCTTGATAAACTGGGCCACCTTCTTGGAAGTGAGGACCTTGTAGGACTTGGCCTCTACCCACTTGGTGAAGTAGTCGACGGCTACTAACACAAATTCATGCCCATTGCTTCCTGTCGGGGCTATCTTCCCTATCACGTCAATACCCCAAGTTGCAAACGGCCAAGGAGTCGTCATGCAGTACAGGTCATGAGGTGGGAGATGGTTGAGGTTGGCAAACCGTTGGCATTTGTCGCACGCTCGGACATGCTGGACATAGTCTGTCTCCATAGAAATCCAGTAGTAACCCATTCTGAGGATCACTTGCATTAGGGCTCTAGCATTCATATGAGGACCGCAGGGACCATTGTGGACTTCAGTCATCAACTCTTTGGCCCTTTCTTGAGTGACGCACAAGAGGAGTGGTCCTTGGTACCGTTTCTTGTACAGGTTGCCTCCTAAAATGACATAATGGGAGGCCAACCTTTTTAGGGCTTGCAGGCTCTTGGCTTTGACACCTTCTTTCGGTCTGCCTTCTTCATCTATGAAAGCTGACTCCCCATCTTTGAGGAACTGGTAAATTTGATTGTACCAGGGTTCCTTGATAGGCTCAGGTCCCAAGTCTACTTCACAACAGAAGGTCGGGGCTTCTCTTCTACCCACTCTGAAGGGTTTTATGGCTTTTCCCTCGGGGATCTCTACCAGTGAGGCTAGAGTAGCTAGGGTATCTGCGAATCTGTTATTTTCCCTTGGCAAGTAGTGGAAAGTCACTTCTCTGAACTGTCCAGTCAACTTCTCCATATGGGCATGATACCGCTGAAGATTAGGGTCCACAGTCTTCCATTTGTTGGAGACCTGGTTGATGATCAGGGCTGAGTCTCCATAAACTTCGAGCTCCTTGACATTCCTTTCTAGGGCAGCTTCTAAACCAGCAATGCAGGCCTCGTACTCGAAAACATTGTTCGTGGCAGGGAAGTTCAACTTAAGGGCTATGGGAGTGTGCTCATCTTTCGGATCGACCAGTAGCATCCCTACGCCATTTCCTCTTTTGTTAGCAGCTCCGTCAAAGAATAGCTGCCATCGGTTCTCAGGCTCGACTGCAAAGATCCCTTCATCTGGAAATTGGGGTTCAGGCCCACGGTCCTTATGACTGGGAAAATTTGCCAGATGGTCGACAATGCTTGACCCTTGATGGCCTTTACGGTCACATAGTTGATGTCATACTCAGCTAAGAAGAAATACCACTTTGCTCGAAGCATCGAGAGGGAAGGCTTGTCGGAGATGTACTTGATGGGGTCCATTTTCGAGACCAAGTTCACAGGGAGGGCTTGCATGTAATGCTTCAGCTTACCGACTACTCAGACCAGTCCTGCACAAGTCTTTTCACATGCTGAGTAATTGAGATCACTTCCTTGCAGCTTCTGGATGACAAAGTAAATGGCATTCCATACTCGAGAGTCTTTCTTCTCTGAGCAAGCATAGCCCCAGCTGCCGTATCGGTGACGGTGAGATAGAGCGAGAAGAGGTTTACGTCTATGTGGGGGCATAGCACCGGAGGATGTACTAAGTACGCCTTGATGCGGTCAAAGGCATCCTGGCATTCTTCGGTCCACTCTGTGTCTACATTCTTCTTCATGAGCGGAAGATGGGCTCGCACATAGTGGTCAATTGGTTGACGAAACGGGTGATATCTGCGGTTTGCCCATAAAGCTTTTGACTTACATGCAGGTTTGAGGTGGCCTCATGTCTGTAATGGCTTTGATCTTTCGGGGGTCGACTTCGATACCTCGCTCCGTGACCATATACCCAAGCACTTTTCCCCTTGTCACCCCAAAGGTGCATTTAGCAGGGTTTAGTCTCATGGAATGTTGTCTTAGCCTCTCGAAGAACTTTCGCAGGTCAACAAAGTGCTGCCCATCCTCGCCTTTGGAGTGAATTATCATGTCGTCGACGTAGACCTCAATCTCCTTGTGGATCATGTCATGAAAAAGCGCGGTCGCTGCCCTTTGATAAGTAGCCCCGGCGTTCTTGAGCCCAAATGGCATTATTGTATAGCGATAAGTTCCCACGGTGTGGTGAAGGCATCTTTTCTTGGTCTTCTTCGGCCATCTTGATGCGGTTGTAGCCTGCAAAGCCGTCAACGAAGGATTTGACTTCGTAGTTGGCGGTGGAGTCCACCGGGATGTCTATGTTTGGCAAGGGGTAATCGTCTTTGGGGCTGGCCTTGTTCGGATCACGGAAATCTACACGGCGCGCACCTTCCCATTGGCCTTGGTTACGGTCACAATATTGGATAACCATGTCGGATATTTGATGACTACGATGAATCCTACCCGCGGTAGCTTCTCAATTTCTTCTTTGACTGTAGAGACCATTCGGCTTGATCTTCCTCGGTTTTACGCTTCAGCGGCTTAGCATCCGGTGCTAGAGGGATTACGTGATCTACTATTTAGCTGTCTAGCCCCGGCATATCCTTGTACGACCACGCAAAGACGTCCATGTATTCTACGAGCGGATTAACCAGTCTATCCCTTTCAACCCCTGGAAGAAGCTTCCAATCTGTGTCTCTTTAGGTTCCTCGACAGTACCCAAGTTAACACTTGTCAAAACCTCCTCGCGGCTTGGGCCCGGTTTTCCTCTTTTACGCAACCCGCTTAAAGATTTCTTTAATGTATTGTTCGTTTAGTGTGTTTGCATCTTGTTCAAATGATTCATTATTAAGCTGTTGTTAAGTTTTGAGTTAATTTATCATTTGTTAAGTTGGCAATAAGAGGATACTCGAAAGATCTGTCATTTCATTCAAAGCAAGGGGAAAGATGACATTGATTACATGTTCATAATCCTCGGGCGTGAGGCCTTCGGATGACTCGAGAGGGTGGAATTCAAAGATTCTGACTCAACCGACTCTTGACCCTGCGACTCTGGACCCTACACTACTTATTGACTCGAAGTGTTTGACGCGGGTTGGGTAGGGTTTACTCTTTCCGCTTTGTTGCCACAGGGAGTAGCGGTCTTGTCGGCATTCTTGAGAAAGTTGGAGACTTCAAGTGATCAAAAACTTGCCGGAAATCCTTGGTAGGCCGGTACCTCGGAAAGATGGTGAGAGGAGCTAGAGTAGCTTGGTGCAATCTCTCGGCGAGCTCGTACGTGACAAGCTGGACTCATTGAGCGAAGAGTCGGCTCATCTTATCAATACACTGGCGATAACTCATTTTCTCTATGCGATCTTTGATACCACGACCTTGTCGGTATAGCCAACGGGAGGGTTGGCACGGATAATATTGATGAAGTCTTCTTCAGAAGGGACCTTGATTCTTCCTTGATTAGCCACGTATTCTATGGGTTTTATGTATTCTGGTTCCAAATCTGCTAGCTTCTCATTGAACTTCACGATGGCGACAAATTCAGAACTTTCTGCCTCGAGAGGGTCATTGACTATAGGGGGATCAGGCTGGACTGCTTTTTGAATGACGGGTTTCTTGGTAGGTTCCTTGGCATAACTGACGTAGTAGTCAAACTTGCCTGAAGGCTCCCCTAAAGTTCCAACGCTTTTGTCCCCAGCTTCGTACCTTTCTTTTAATTTCTGTTGCGTGGATTTCCTCTTCTTCTTCTTTCTTGAAGGAGCGTCTTCGTTAATCCATTCTTGATACTCATATTCCAGACAGTCTTCACAATCACACACATCATACCAGATGTGGGGTCTAGGTTGAACTGGGATGGCCTCTCTGACTACTTGATCATTACCATTGTTGGCTACCACGTTGGCCATTTTGACACTGGAAAGTTGAAGCTTGAGGATTACGGTGAGCGAGAATTCTGTGCTAACAAGTCGCTGACCCGGTGTTCTCACACACTTCTTTCTTGCTGCGGGAAAGGGATAAGAGAGGTTTAGACTCGGGGTAGGTGTTTAGGCTGAAGGCTCAAGCAATATGCAAATTAAGAATCTTCCAGTTTACTTAAAACAGTGTCTTTTATTAAGTTCTATTTGTTTGGAAAAGGGGTTCTGACCTTCGTTTGTGCAACTACTCTAGATCCTGGATCAGTGGGTACCGTCACTACGTCTATAAGCCCCTCGTATTCCACCTGTATTTCGACCTCCCAAGGTGGACAGCCCCGGGCGAGGGTCCTATAGGGCACGCGGATCCCACCGACCGAGAGAGAAGAACGCTCCTAACGGGTCTAGCAGGTCATAGGAACTTTTAACGCACGAGCGATGCGAATTATAGTCAAGGCAATACCGGGAAAGTCTCGTCTTTCAGCCTTAACAGAATTTCGGCAGAATTTCGGCAGAATTTCGGCAGAATTTCGCTTGCGCGATTGACGTTTTGACTTTTCGGTAATGTCCGAGAAGATAATAGACATGGGTCGGGCGGTAAAAGCCGGATGACACAGTGTCACATTGAACTTTATTGCACACGCCGTGCGTGAGTCAAGATCGAAGTCAATGTCGGGTCAAGATCTTGCCAATTTTTTCCTTTGTCGGAATTTTGGCAGAGCTCCGCTTGTGCGGAAGATCTTTTGACTCTTGGCACAGACTCAGTCTCGACTCTTACGCATTCCGTGCAGGTCAAGGTCAAAGTCAATGTCGGAGTCAAGATTCTACCGATTTTTCCTTGTCGGAATTTCGGCAGAGTTTCGCTTGAGCAAAAGATCTTGACTTCCGTTATGGACTAAGGCTTGACCTTTACGGGGACATGCAACTGGGCTATATGACACGGACTAGACCAAAAACCAACCAAAAAGTCACGGTTTTTTGAAACGTGTGACACGGACTGTGCATTGGTCGACACTGGCTGCCATGGGGAGTTTGGGGTGATTTCGTGCGCGCCCGGGAGCATCGTAAGGCTGTCCGTGACTGCAGCTGAAAAACCACCCCGGGTTTAAAGGGACGTGCGTGCAAAGTGTACAGGATATATAAGGTGCGCGTAGTGTGCGGCCTCCTAAAAATATTCCTTTTTGAGTTAAAACAGAGATTTTCATAAATGTGTTTTAAAGGAATGATTTTCGGGACGGGGGAAAATGCAACAGATAAGGCACGTAAATTTTAAGGAGCCCCGGTCGGTCTTGGGCCCGAATAGCCCCAAGCTGCCAAGGCTGCCAGATTAACCTCAATTTTTCCTGGTGGAATTACCACTGAGGCCGCCCGGTTAGAATCCAAGGAGGATTGAGCCGTACGACTGCATGGGTCAATTTTCCAGGTTCCACTCCTTTGCTATTTCAGGTTGTTTCCCGAACATTTTAGGCACCTTTTAGCCTTGAGAAGGCTTCCTGTTCAAAGTATGCACAATTCCCAAATGATGCAATGTAAGGCAAAGAAAGCAAGCACGATAATTGGAATCAGCGATGAGAGTCTAACCCGCTCAAAGGAAAAAAGATTTCTTTTTATATATTTTTTTTCGAAAAGGGATACCGGTACGTGGGATTGTTAGACCACCGTTTATCCCAAGCCCCGGGTTAGGAAGCGATACAGGAAGGTTAAATGGTTTCCACCTATATACGGGGTATCGTTTATTTTGAAAATGAAAGCTTTTCTCCTTTGGGATGTCCCCAGCGGAGTCGCCAAACTTTGAATGTATGCTCAAATTCTAAATTTTTGTTTTTTAGATCGGATTCACGCGAGTTTGAAAACATCCGGTTTAATTTGAAAAACGGAGTCGCCACGCCATTTTGATTTCCTCAAAACTTTGAAAAAAAGGATTTTTAGGGTTCGGAGGTTAAGTTACCCCTTGGGAAGAACGGATCGTCGTTCACCCAAGGTGCCTTGCCGTAGCAAGTCTCCCTCGATTCCATTTTTCGTGCTTGCTTGCGTGCTTTCTTGTGTGCATGTGTTGAAAAGAGAGGGGGGGGGAATGTCCCAAGTTGTCTTCCGGACGTACAAACCATTTAATTGGTTGTCGCTCGGGATTCCTTGGATTTTTATGTATTCGGGACTTTGATCCCGTCCTCATCTTGGACTTGTGATCATCGCCATTTGACCTTGGGTCTTGCGTGATCGAGAGAAGGACTCTCTTTTATAGTCCAAAATGAGGTTCTTTAGGAAAGGAGTGACCTTAGCCCATCAATCCTACTCCTTGAGACGATTGAGCTTATATGGGAGCTATCATGCTCGTCTCAAGCGATAATCGGAGATATAGGTTCAAGGTTTATCCCTTTCTAAAGAGATTGTGGCACCTTTAATGGAAGAAACGATGTAAAGATGGGATCTTTACACCGGTTCATTCCGAAGGTTGCTAATGGGGACATGGGGGAATGCATGTAAAAATGACATTTTTAGTGAAAAGATGACATTTTTGGGTGCAAAGGATGCTTTTGATTGCAAAGGATGTTTTTTTTATGTAAAGAAAGGATTTTTATGCAAAGGATGCATTTTTATGAGGAAAATTAGTATTTTTATATGCAAAGGATGCACAAAGATGACATTTTGAAAGCAAAGGATGCTACTTTGATGGTAAAGACATGATTTTTAGTGCAAAGGATGCATCTTTGTTCATGAAAATGGGTTTTAGGTGCAAAGGATGCACCTTTATGGTAAAGACATGATTTTTATATGCAAAGGATGCATTTTTAATGGAAAGCATGGATTTTTAGGTGCAAAGGATGCACCTTTAATGCAAAGACTACATTTTTATGAGCAAAGGATGCTAAAGATCACATTTTTATGAGCAAAGGATGCAATGGTAATGTAAAGAATGCAAAGGGAAGGGGGATATGATTTAGATGAATAAAGATAGGATCTTTAACAACAAATACCAAGTCCCAAGCAAGATAATAGCAATATGCAAATACAAAGAGCAATTATATCACATAGGCATTATAATGCAAGGAAAGGGGGTGAGAGGTTACCAATGGTGGTGACCCCTTCTTCTTCGGATCTTGCCTAGCGGAGGGACCACTTCTTGGAGGCTTCAAGGAGGAGGGAGGTGACTTCTTGGCCTTCTTCAACTTCCTAATTTTGCAGCAGTGTTTTGGGAGAGCTTTTGGAGCTGAGTGTGGTATTTTGTTGGTGTTTAAAATGGGAAGAGGAGGGCTCTATTTATAGGCAGTCTGGATAAGGCTAATGAGGCCGTGCGGCTAGGGGTTCTTGGCTAATGCAGCCATGCGGCATTATCCTGTGTGACTCAGCATGTTTCTAGAATCATGCAAGGTGGCACTTCTAGAAGGATGCCAAATTCAATTAAAACGTGCCTTTTTAATTTAGAACAGTCCCTTCATTCCTCGGAAGGTTCGGAACAGTTCCGGAATTGCTCCCGGACTTTAGGAAAGTCCGGGGAATTGCCGAGAAAATTAACCGGAAGGCATGAGCCAGATTTGGGTACTTACACATAGTGGCCTTTTGGACATGGTCAGAGATTGCAGGGCTGGGAAAGACATCGTCCCGCTGGTTCTGGGTGAGACTCTGCATGGCATTGATAGGATGGCTAGGGGGACCATTTCATGAGGTCTGGGAGCCCAGTGGTGCTGACTCTATGGTTACAGGAGAGACTTGGGGCTTTGCCTGGGGCTTCACCTACTCAGTGCCCTTGGGTGATTTCCCGAAGAGGTGCACCTAGGCAACAGGATCAGGGTGGCTAGGAGCTGATGATGGCTCGGCTTTCTACCTCCGACATTCACTGGTGGGTGCCTCACTGGAGGCTGTAGACTCGGAGGACGTTTCAGGAGTCCTACATAGTGAGGGTTCCGGGGCTTTCTTGGTCATCCTTCTACATACCTTGCTTAGTATCCAAGCAGTTTGGGACCTTGCAGGAGCCTTTGAACGATTGGGAGAACATCCGTACCATGGAGGTGGTGCTTTCGATGTGAGGGATCCAGCCAGCTTTTCATTTTTCTCGAGGGCATGGACATACACTGCTTTTCCACCCAGGGCTATTCTCAAGAGCAGGAAGAGTGCCATTTTGACCATGGCATACTTGGACTGGTATGAGTAGGAGATGGAGGCGACTCAGGTCATTTTGGGAGAAAGACGTCAGGCTTTATTGGGGGCTGATTGTGACTCGAGCAGGGCTTTGAGGGCAGTCGGGTGACCTTATCAGGGATATGGAAGCTCGCTATGAGAGGTTATCGGAGGTCACTCCTCTTACTGAGGCTCAGAAAGACGAGGTACAGACTCGTTCCAAGATAGAGAAGGCACTTATTGACACAGGCTTGGTGGAGGCTTCAGTGAGGATTCCTGAGATTGGGATGAGGGAGACCGACATCATTGAGAAGAAGAGGAAAAACACTTGACGGGGTCGAGGTAAAGGGAAGAAGAACAAGGAAGACTCAGTGAATGACAACTGAGAGATCCATTCCTAGGATTCCCTTACTGCCATTTGCAAACACAATAGATTATTAGGTCTTTTACTGTGTATTTTAGTCTTTTGTAGCAGGTTAGCAGAGTCAAGAGTAGACCGTGCTTGAACTCATCAAGAAATTTTTTGATTTGTAAATAACGAGAGATATTATCTTAGAAATTTATTCAAGACACATTTCATGGAAATTCTGATGTCTTATTTATTATTTAGACCGAACCATTTCTGGCTGCCTACGTTCCCCTTTTACAAGAAAGACTAAGGGGCTCAGGTCTTCGTAGTTCATTCTGGTGAACTATCGGGATTTTTGTTTGGTTTTTTTTTATATGCAACCCTGTCTTTTGCCTAGACCGCCCTTTTTGGGTTTTCAGCCTAGTTGGGCATTACTCTTTTTTGCACTATATTTCTCTCTTTTTTTTTTCTTTTTTTTTTATGTGCAACCCTGTCTTTTGCATAGACAGCCCTTTTTGTGTTTTCAGCCTAGCTGGGCATTACTCTTTTTGCACTATATGTTTTTTTTTTTTTTATATATATATTTTATTATTATTTTTTTTTTAGACATAATACCTGCGGAGCTTATCACCGTTGACTGGGTGAACAAAGGGATTGCCGTCCAAGTCCGCAAGCTTCATTGCTCCTCCCGAGAGTATCTTCTGCACCACATACGGGCCAATCCACACGGGTTTTCATTTTCCCAGAGGGTTGTCTCTGGTAGGGGGCTTTACTTTCAGCACTAAGTCACCCTCTTTGATGTCTCTGGCCTTGACTTTTTTGTCGAATGCTCTGGCCATTCGCCTCTGGTAGGATCGGGTGTGTTCCATGACTTTTAGCCTCCTTTCATCAAGTAGGGCCAATTCATCATCCCGGCTGCGTAACCATTTCACTTCATTGATGCTGTTTTCCAGGAGAACCCTTAATGACGGGATCTCTAGCTCTACTGGCAGCACCGCTTCCATCCCGTAGGTCAGGGCAAAGGGGGTTTCTCCCGTGGCTGTTCTGACAGACGTTACGCCCAGCCCCGAGTGCCGGATGCGGCTTTTTCGGTCCAGTCACGACCACGGGTGGCCATTTTCCGGATAATCCGTTTGAGTGTCTTATTGGCAGCTTCTACTGCTCCATTGGTCTGAGGCCTGTATGGGGACAATTCGTGGCGAGTGATTCTGAATTCTGACAGCAATCTATCACAGTCCCCTTCAAAGTGCGACCCATTATCTGAAATGACCTCATTGGGCACCCCGTATCTGCACATGATATTTTCTTTGACAAACTGGGCCACTTTCTTGGAAGTGAGGACCTTGTAGGACTTGGCCTCTACCCACTTTGTGAAGTAGTCGACTGCCACTAGCACAAATTCATGCCCATTGCTTTCAGCCAGGGGCTATCTTCCCTATCACGTCAATACCCCAAGTTGCAAACGGCCAAGAAGTCGTCATGCAGTACAAGTCATGAGGCGGAAGATGATTGAGGTTGGCAAACTGCTGGCATTTGTCGCACTCTCGAACATGCTGGACACAGTCTGTTTCCATGGAAATCCAGTAATAGCCCATTCTGAGGATTACTTCCATCAACGCTCTAGCATTCATATGCGGACCGCAGGGACCATTGTGGACTTCGGTCATCAACTCTCTTGTCCTTTCTTGGGTGACACATAAGAGGAGTGGTCCCTGGTACCGTTTCTTGTACAGGTCACCTCCTAGAATGACATAGTGAGAGGCCAACCATTTCAAGGCTTGCAAGCTTTTGGTTTTGATGCCTTCCCTTGGTCTACCTTCTTCATTCCTGAAATCCGACTCCCCATCTTTGAGGAACTGATAAATCTGACTGTACCAGGGTTCCTTGACAGGTTCGGGTCCCAAGTCCATTTCACAACAGAAAGCTGGGGCTTCTCTTCTACCCACTCTGAATGGTTTTATTGCCTTTCCCTCGGGGATCTCTACCAATGAGGCTAGAGTAGCTAAGGCATCTGCAAATCTGTTCTTGTCTCTCGATAGGTAATGAAAAGTTACTTCTCTGAAATGCTCAGTCAACTCTTCCATGTAGGCATGATATCTCTAAAGGTTAGGATTCACAGTCTTCTACTTGTTAGAGACCTGGTTGATGATCAGGCTGAGTCTCCATAGACCTCAAGTTCCTTGACATTTCTTTCTAAGGCAGCCTCCAAACCAGCAATACAAGCTTCATACTCTGCAGCATTGTTCGTGAAAGGGAAGTTCAACTTGATGGCTATTGGCGTGTGCTCATCTTTTGGGTCGACCAGTAACATTCCCACGCCATTTCCCCTTTTGTTAGTGGCTCCGTCAAAGAAAAGCTGCCATCGGTTCTCAGGCTCAACTATGAAGATCCCTTCATCTGGGAATTGGGGCTCAGGCCCTCGGTCCTCATTGCTAGGGAAGTTTGCCAGATAGTCCGACAACGCTTGACCCTTGATTGCCTTTCTTGTCACATAGTTGATGTCGTACTCAGCCAGGAAGAAACACCACTTTGCTAGACGCATTGAAAGGGAAGACTTGTCGAAGATGTACTTGATGGGGTCCATTTTTAAGACCAAGCTCACAGAGTGGGCCTGCATGTAATCCTTCAGCTTACCGACTACCCAGACCAGTCCTGCACAAGTCTTTTCACACGCTCAGTAATTGAGCTCACTTCCTTGCAGCTTTTGACTGACAAAGTAAATGGCGTTTTCTACCCAAAAGTCCTTCTTTTCTTGAGCCAGCATAGCCCCAACTGCCATATCAGTGACAGTGAGATAGAGCAGAAGAGGTTTCTGTCCATGTGGGGGGCATAGCACCGGGGGATGTACTAAGTACGCCTTGATTTGGTCAAAGGCATCCTAGCATTCCTCAGTCCATTATGTGTCTGCATTCTTATTCATGAGCTTGAAGATGGGCTCACACATGGTAGTCAGGTGGTTGACAAAGCGGCTGATGTACTGTAATTTGCCCATAAAGCTTTTGACCTCTGTCTGGGTTCGAGGCGGCCTCATGTCTGTAATGGCCTTGATCTTTGTGGGATCGACTTCAATACCTCGTTCTGTGACCATATACCCAAGCACTTTTCCCCTTGTCACTCCAAAGGTGCATTTGGCCGGGTTCTGTCTCATGGAATGCTGTCTCAACCTTTCAAAGAACTTTCGCAGGTCGACAAAGTGTTGTCCATCCTCACCATTGGAATGGATTATCATGTCATCGACATAGACCTCAATTTCCTTGTGGATCATGTCGTGAAAGAGTGCGGTCGCTGCCCTTTGATACGTAGCCCCGACATTCTTAAGTCTGAAAGGCATCACCGTATAGCAGTACGTCCCCCACGATATGGTGAAGGCTGTCTTTTCTTGGTCCTCCTCGGCCATCTTGATCTGGTTGTAGCCAGCAAAGCCATCAACGAAGGATTTGACTTCGTAGTTAGCAGTGGCGTCCACCAGAATGTCTATGTTTGGCAAGGGATAGTTGTTGTGGGTAAAATCAGGATTGCCACATCTTGAGTTGAGTATCAGCATGTCGTCATCTTCACACCCGTAGACAAGGTAATAATTATTTTCATAATTAATTTATTTATTTCTGTTATATTTAAATACAGGGGTAAAAGAACGTGGAAAAAAACATGTTCCATAGACTCCTTTCAACGGTTTGCAAGACCAAGTCAAGATGAAGATAACATACCGAAATTCTAGGAGAGTTAGTTAGGATTTTATCTTCTGTTATTTTCTCTTTTATTTAAAGGCTCATGGCTGGAACACATTACACAAGATACACGCATCACCTACACACAGTTCACATACAGTTTGTAATCCGCCATAGCTTCATCTCTTGTAATTCAAAGATATTAATACAACTGCTTGGGAAGGTAGGTGCTCTTAATCACCTCCCGAGGTTTTGTGCCGGCGAGATAGTTATCTCAAGGGTTTTCCTCGTTACATGATCGAGCCATCCTAGTTTCATTGTTACACCAATTATATTCCATTGCACCCTCCTTAGCTTTATTTTGAATTCCTTCATTGTTGACTGCTTTTTGCTAAAACAGTTTGGCGCCCACCGAGGGGCCAATGTTTTTTATTTGGTTCAAAATTCTTACGTTTCTACCATGTCTACCCAACCTATGACTTCCGCCGTCAGCGAAACCGTTCCTAGCAGTGTGAGTCCTCAAACCGTTAACAGGCCAACAACCGGAGGCTAAGAAACATTGCCTCCTCCTCCGCCTGTGAATTCTGGCAAAAAGTAGATGTCGCCATCTCCTGATCTTGAGATCAAGAGGATGCTCATTCAGATGAAGAATCAGCTGGATCGCCAACAGAATAGCACCTCCTTGATAGCCAAAAGCTTGATAAAGGTGCAAAAAGACCAGGAGTTGCTCTCCAGAAGGATGGACGCTGTCTCTCCTTACCGTCCTAGGGCTCTTAATTTCAACATTGGTGACAGCTCTCAAACTTTCAATGAATTCCTTCCAATGGCTTCATCTGTAAGGATGTCGTCATCGTCAATCCTGACGTCTTCTCCTCCCATAACAACTTCTGTGGCGATGTCGACACCCTTAGCCACCAGTGCCTACAGGATGACTTTTCCAGAAGGACCCATCTTCACCAATAGCACCGTTCTGACGTCCTCTGCCGATAATGCTAATCCTTTCGTTAATTTCAATACTAGTTCTGCTTTGGATAATACTGCTCGCGCTACTAACCCTTTTGCAGGTACCTACATCTCAAATCAGCTTCAGGAGTTAAGGGATATGATCATGAATGTGCCAGGTGTCACTCCACCCATCCAGCAGGTCTCCCCAACATGTTACAATCAGTCTCGCTTTACTTCAGCAATCGCACATGTCGACATCCCGAAAGGATTCAGCGTTCCTGCCATGAAGTTGTATGATAGAAGTTTTGATCCTGAGGAGCATTTCGCCCACTACCAAGAAAAAATGGAGATCGTTCGCATCCCGCTCCAGTTTCATAAAGCTTGTTTGTGTCGAGGATTCGGTTCGACGTTGGTAGGTCCCCCATTGAAGTGGCTGATCCGTCAACTTCCTGGTTCTATTGGCTCCTTTGCTCAACTTGTCAACCTGTTCAATAACCAATTTTCTTGCAGCCGGCAATTTGAGAAGCTCACCAGTGATCTTTACCGTATCACCCAGCAGCCCACTGAAGCCTTAAAAGACTATGTTAACAGGTTTAATAAAGAAGTTCTAGAAATCCCCAACCTGGACATGGCGACAGCTGCAGAAGCTTTCAAAATGGGCTTGAAGAAGGATTCCCCTTACTATGAAGATCTGGTGATGAACCCATGCAAGAAGATGGAGGATATCCGAAATCGGGCCCTAAGATTTATCAGGCTGGAAGAGGACAAGGTGCAGCAATCCAAGAATCCTGACAAAGCTTCAGCATATGACCATCCTGACAGGAAGATAGAGTCATCTCATCAAAGACAGAGCAGATCTAGACCCTACCACAGAAATGACCATAACAAAGTCAATTATGTGGAAGATGATGGAGATGATGACGATTTTAAATCTCCTAAACTTTCTGATTACTATTTTACTGTTGATGTTTCAGGTATCCTGTGTGCAATGAGTAATCTTGGAGATAAAGCAAGGTGGCCTCGAAAGACTGACAAGTCATCCGGGTGGAAGGATAAGTCCAAGTGGTGTGCCTATCACGAAGATTTTGGACATCTTACGGAAGATTGCATCGCCTTGAGGAGAGAGATTAGTTACCTGTTGTCTAAGGGACATCTTAAAGAGCTCCTTGGGAACCGCAAGACCAAGATGGAGAACAAAAGCCCGTTGCAACCAGACCACCGTCTCCTCCACCGGTAACAAAGGTAGTCAATGTTATTAGTGGTGGTTCTGATATTTGTGATACTTCTTATTCTGCAGCTAAGAGATTCGCCAAGCAAGCTAAGGATGAGAAGCCCAAGAGGTCCTCCAAGTTGTCGCAGCTCACATCCAAAGATGTCATCTCCTTCGAAGAAAGTGACAGGGACAATGTTATGGATCCACATCATGACGGCATGGTCATTGCACTCCAGATAGCCAACTGCAAGGTCAGACGTATCCTGGTAGATGGGGGCAGCTCTGTGAACCTCATCATGATGGATGCCTTTAAAGAAATGAAGATCCCTGAAGATAGCATTATAAAAAGAACCTCCGTGCTCGTGGGCATCAGTGGAGAAACCAAAAGTACAGTGGGTGAAATTACACTTCCAGTTTATGTCGAAGGGATCAACTCCATGGAGAGATTCTGCGTGATCGATAGTGCAACATGTTACAATGTGATTTTGGGAAGACCATGGATCCATGGAATGAAGGCAGTACCATCCACCTATCACCAACGTGTCAAGATGCCGACACCCTGGGAAGTTGTCAAGGTTTACAGTGATCAGCAATCATCCAAAGAATGTTATATGACTTCCATGAAGGCGTCGACATCTCCCAAGATGGCATAGCAATTACAGAGAAAGGCTTGTGAGGTTCTGGAGGCGAAGGAGCATGACCTGAAAGAGATACCATTAGACCCTTCAAACCCGGACCTCAAGGTGCTAATTGGCCAAGACGTTCCAACAGAAATCGAAGAAGATCTTGTCAATCTCTTGAAGAGCAGGATTAAAAGCTTCGCTTGGAAGCATGAAGATATGTCAGGCATTAGCAAAGATGTTATCACCCACAAACTCAACATCGATCCATCTTTCAGACCAATCCACCAAAAGAGACGAAAGTTCGCGCAGGAAAGGAACATAATCATCCAGGAAGAAGTAGACAGATTGCTCAAAGCCAAGATGATCAGAGAGGTCGAATACCCAAGATGGCTTGCGAATGTGGTGGTGGTAGAAAAGAAGAATGGCAAATGGATGGTTTGTGTCGACTTCGCATACTTAAACAAAGCTTGTCCCAAAGATCCTTTCCCCTTGCCACACATTGATACTTTGGTAGATGCTACTTCTGGGCATGAAGTGTTGACTTTCTTGGATGCATCTTCAGGATTCCAGCAGATCCAGATGGAGCCATCTGACCAAAAGGACACCGCCTTCATTACCCCAACAGGTATTTATTGTTATATTGCAATGCCTTTTGGACCAAGAAATGCAGGTGCTACATACCAGAGGCTAGTCAACATGATGCTCAAAGAGCAGATTGGGGACACCATGGAAGTATACATCGACGATATGGTGATAAAGTCAAAGAAAGCTAAAGATCATGTTCGGGATCTTACTCAAGCGTTTGACATCCTGGACAAGTTCAACATGAAGCTGAACCCAGCAAAATGCAATTTTGGCATGAAGTCCGAAAAATTCTTGGGCTACATGGTGACACAAAGAGGGATAGAGGCAAGCCCGGAGCAAATAAGAGCCATCATCAATCTAACGTCACCCAAATCCTTAAAAGTTGTTCAAAGATTGACAGGGAAAGTGGCAGCATTGAATCGATTCATCTCAAAATCCTCAGACAGATGCAAGCCGTTCTACGGCATCTTGAAGAAAAATTCCAGATTCGAGTGGACTGAAAAGCATGAACAAGCCTTTCAAGATTTAAAGTTGTACCTGTCAACACCTCCCCTACTCTCAAAGCCTCAAGAAGGTGAGCCATTGTGTGTTTACTTAGCTGTCTCCGAAACCGCAGTTAGTGCCGTCCTGGTCCGTGATCAAGATGGCGTCCAGCAGCCAATATACTATGTAAATAAAACATTGCTCGATGCGGAAACCAGGTATTCACACCATGAAAAGTTAATATTAGCTTTAATTTCTGCTTCAATTAAGTTAAGGCATTATTTTGAAACTCATATCATTGTCATTCGTACCAACTATCCAATAAAAAGTGTAATGAGAAAATCAGAAATGTCAGGAAGGATGGCCAAGTGATCCATTCAATTAAGCACTTATGACATCAAGTATGAGCCTAGAACAGCAATAAAATCACAAGCACTTGCAGACTTTGTGGCAGACTTTAGTCCAAGAATGCAACCAGAAGTAGAACTTGAAGTCCAACAACTCCAAGATGGGGACATCCTGAGGAAGTGGACTCTATTCACAGATGGTGCTTCTAATATGAGGGGCACAGGGCTAGGTATTGTCCTAAAGTCACCACAAGGGGACATCATACCCCACGCCATTAGTTGTGATTTTAAAGCCACCAATAATGAAGCAGAGTACGAAGCCTTAATCGTGGGGCTAACCGTGGCTCTAGACATGAACATTAAAGCAATACAGGTATATAGTGATTCATTATTACTTGTAAATCATTTTAATGGTTCCTATGCAGCAGAAAATGCCAAGATGACAGCTTATTTGGGCATTGCGAAAATTTTGGCAAGCAAATTTTAAATCTTCTCTTTTGAACAAATACCCCGAGAAGAGAATTCTCAAGCAGATGCATTGGCCAATCTTGGATCATCTTTCAAGAGCTTATCTCAGACCAATATCCCAATCATACATGTTGACATCCCTGCTGTAGAAAGGTTAGAACTATTCTGCACGGATGACGACATCCCAGACAATCAAATGGAGATATCTTGGTGTTGTGGGTATTTTTCAACATGGTGACATCTTCAGTTGATCCTGCATATCAAGATGTCATTACGCTGTAAGTATTGTTCTAATATTTACTTATTTAATATTTCCTAATATTCTTATTCTTATTTTTTCAGTAATTAAGAGAGGAATGCGGGATATTCTCCAAAGACGTTCAATGTACCTTCAAATGCCTAGGGCGACTTGGTCTCACGGAGGTTGAAAGGATAAGCCAAAATCCCGAGATTGTAGGAACCGTATTGACTGCTTCATATTTACTTGTATTTAAGGGGAAATGGAGACGGAACATACATTAATGCTCACACGCACACACTCTACACACAAGCTCTTCCAAAGTTGTATTTGTGATCATTATAGTGAAACTTTTAAGGTTGGAGACCTAACTCCCGGGGTTTTTTCCAAAGAGGTTGTCACCTCCAAGGTTTTCCACGTTAACAAATCGTGGTGTCATTATCTCTTTTTCGTGCTTTTGTTCCATATAGTCGAATTCCACAGTCCCCTCCTTATTGTCCAATCCACACACTAAACAAAGTTAAGATTCTACTCTATTGTTTTTTCTACCAAAACAATTTGGCGCCCACCGAGGGGCCTCGTGGTTTATCGGTTATTTGGATCATTTCCTAGTCAAATTCACTATGTCTGCACCCCCCAATGTGTCCGCTGCCGGCAAAGGTCCCGCTGTTGCTACGACATCGGGAGTGCGTAACCGCCTTGTTACCACCACCTCCTCGCACCGGACCTCAGCCAACTCAACCTACGAAGACTCCACAAAAGGGGACAACCTCTTCCAACGTAGATGCTGACATTCGAAGTATCCTGACCAGGTTGAATCAAAGGTTGGACCAGCAAGACAACAACTCGAAGGTGCTGACCAATTCCATGATTAAGATGCGTAAAGATCAACACTCATCGCGTCTCGGCTTGACAACATATCTCCACTGCGTGCAAGGGTTCTCAACTTTGACAACACCGGGAGGATCTACATTCCGTAATGAATTCATCCCAATGGGCGCCCTCCTCAAACTCATCCGGCCCGACATCCTTAATGATGTCGACATCCTTGCCCGGGGATACCCCATCGACGCCATCTTCCGCAGATTCACCCCGTTCATCCCATTCATTGACAACACTACCGTTACGACTACTACGGACAACTCGGTTTGCTAAATAATCTTTTTAATAATAATAATTTCAATCGTATTCCTATGGCCGACCCTTTGCAGAAACCCACTAGCCAAACAGATTCAGATCTTAGAGCCGATAATGAACGTGCTGTGCGTAACTCCCCCAATTCAACCCCTAAGTGACGCAGAATCGTTGCATAATCAATCCCGGTTTGTCCCAAAGCAATTGCAAATGTCGACATCCCGAAGCGTTTCAGTGTACCATCTATGAAGTTGTACGCCGGCACCACGGACCCGAAGGAGCATGTTGTACACTATCACGAAAAAATGGACATAATCCATATTCTCGCTTCAATTCCGGGAGGCTTGCTTATGCAGGGATTTGGATCCACCTTGTCCGGACCAGCTCTCAAATGGCCGATTAGGCAACCCCTAGGTTCAATTGGTTCATACGCCCAAATTCATCAACATGTTCTATAACCAATTCTCATGCAATCGACAATTTGAAAGATTGACAAGTGATCTCTACAATGTGACCCAGGCCTAATGAAACTCTAAAGGATTATGTCCACCGGTTCAATAAGGAAGTGCTAGAAATTCCCAATCTTGACATGTCGACACCTACGTAAGCATTCAAAATGGGGTCAAGAAAGATTCACGGTACTATCAGGATTTGGTGATGACTCCTTGTAAGCGGTTGGAAGAAGTCGGGAGCAGGGCATTGAGATTCATAAGACCGGAGGAAGATGAGCCGCGAAGATCGAAGTCATCGTCCAAGATGTCGACATATGACCATCCCGACGTAAAGACTGAATCGTCCCATCGTAGGAACACCCGTTCCAATCCTTATCCGAGAATTGACACTAGCAAAATTAATTCAATAGACGGTGAGGATGAAGATAATGATAATGTGCCTAACATTTCGATTATTGTTTTTACGTTGACATTTCGGTGTACTCGTGCAATGGGCAACCTGGGGGGACAAAGCCGATGGCCAAAGAAAACGGACAGAGCCACAGGATGGCATGACAAATCAAAATGGTGCGCTTACCATGAAGACTTTGGACACGTTATCAAGATTGCATCGCGCTAAGAAAGGAGATCGCCATTACTTGCTCTCGAAAGGACATCTTAAGGAGTTGTTGGGATCCGTAAAGAAGAAGGCTGAAAATGCGGAAGCTCCTCATGAAGCCGAAAGACCCGCTTTCCCCAAAGATCAACAAAGGTGATCAACTTCATCGAGTGGAGGCTCAGAAATATGTGGAACATCCTATTCTGCCGCAAAACGACATGCTAAGGAGTCAAAAGAGGAGAAGCCGTGAAAGATGTATCAGGGATGTCGACACCCCGCCAGATCCAATCACCTTTGATGAAAGCGATCGAGAGAACCTGCTAGAACCCCATCACGACGGTCTAGTTATTTCCTTGCAGATCGCCAACTGTACAATACGGCGTATCCTGGTCGATGGGGGCAGCTCTGTCAATCTTATTATGTTGGGTACCCTTAAGGAAATGAACATCCCAGAATCGGGGATCGTTAAGAAGTCTTCAGTGGTAAAGTCAAAGAAACGGTGGGGGAGATAAAACTTCCAATATACTCAAAGGGCCTCAACACCATGGAACGGTTCTGCGTAATTGATTGCGCAACATCTTACAATGTCATTCTTGGAAGACCGTGGATTCATGGAATGAAGGCCGTACCCTCCACTTACCATTAGTGTGTGAAGTTCCCAACACCTTGGGGTGTCGCTAAGATTTACAGTGATCAGCAGGTAGCCAAGGAATGTTATAAAACTTCAATGAAGGCGTCGACATCTCCAAAACAAGGATAGCAATTATCGAGGAAAGTACGTGAAGTCCTGGAAGCTAGGGAGGATGATGTGAAAGAAGTATTGCTAGACCCTTCCAACCCGGACATCAAAGTACTTATTGGCACTGACATCCCATCAGATATAGAAGAGAAGCTTGTGGACCTATTAAGAAGAAGAATAAAGAGTTTCGCTTGGAAGGATGATGACATGACAGGCATCAGCAAAGATGTCATCACTCACAAACTTAACGTAGATCCTAGCTTTAAACCAAAGTGCACCGAAACGTAGGAAGTTTGCGAAACCAGAAATCAGATCATCAAGGAAGAGGTAGAGCGCTTACTCAAAGCCAACATGATACGGGAGGTCGATTATCCAAGATGGTTAGCAAACGTGGTTGTGGTAGAGAAGAGAAACGGGAAATGGCGAGTTTGTGTCGACTTCACCGACTTGAATAAAGCCTGCCCAAAAGATCCTTTCCCTTTGCCGCACATAGATTCGTTAGTTGATGCCACCTCCGGACATGAACTCCTCACATTCATGGACGCGTCCTCAGGATTTCAACAAATCCAGATGGAACCATCTGACCAAGAGGACACTGCCTTCATAACACCCACAAGTATTTATTGTTATATTGCCATGCCTTTCGGACTAAAAAATGCAGGTGCAACGTATCAAAGGCTCGTCAACAAAATGTTTAAAGATCAGATTGGGGACACAATGGAGGTATACATCGACGACATGGTAGTAAAGTCCAAGAAAGCCGAGGATCACATAAGCAACCTCTCTCAAGCTTTTGACATCTTGGATTGTTTCAATATGAAACTTAATCCACTAAATGAAACTTTGGAATGAAGGCCGGGAAGTTTCGGGTTACATGGTTACTAAAGAGGCATTGAAGCCGCCCCGCAACAGATACGTGTTATTATCAACCCGTCATCACCTCAATCTCGTCAAGGACGTCCAAAGATTGACGGGAAAGATTGCTTTGCACTCACCGAGATTCATTTCAAAATCCTCGGATCGATGCAAACCTTTCTACGACATCTTAAGAAAGAACAAGAAGTTCCAATGGGAGGACCAACATGAAGAAGACTTTCGGGAACTCAAAACTTACTGTCGACACCTCCCTTATTGGCCAAACCTCGAAGGAAGAACATCTTTACGTCTACCTAGCCGGTGTCCGAAGGCGCTGTAAGCGCAGTCTTGGTGACAGAACGAGATGGTAATCAGCAACCCATCTACTATATAAGTAAGACACTATTAGATGCAGAGACCAGGTATTCTCATTTATAAAAATTAATTTTAGCTTTGATAACTGCTTCTATTAAATTAAGGCACTATTTTGAAACACATACTATAATTGTACGCACTAACTATCCTATTAAGAATGTTATAAGAAAACTAGAGATGTCAGGTCGAATGGCGAAATGGTCTGTACAATTAAGCACATACGACATCAAGTACGAGCCCAGAACTGCAATAAAATCCCAAGCGCTAGCCGATTTTGTAGCTGATTTCAGTCCAACCCTGCAACAAGAGGTGGAATTGGAAGTACAACAACTTCAAGATGATGACATCCTAAAAATTTGGACTCTCTATACAGATGGTGCTTCCAACATGAGAGGTACAGGTCTTGGAGTTGTACTAAAATCACCACAAGGGGACATAATACCACAATCTATCAGTTGCAGTTTCAAGGCTACCAACAATGAAGCAGAGTATGAGGCACTAATTGCAGGTTTAACTGCAGCCCAGAACTTAGATGTCAAGCATATCCGGGTGTTCATGGATTCCTTGCTAATTGTTAACCACTACAACGGGTCCTACGTAGCAAAAATGCTAAGATGACGACATATTTGGAAATCGTAAAAATTCTTTCGGCCAAATTCAAATCATTTTCCTTGGAACAAATCCCACGAGAAGAAAATTCTCAAGCAGATGCTCTGGCAAACTTGGGTTCAGCCTTCAAAAGCATTTCACAAACCAGTATCCCAATTGTGCATGTTGACATCCCAAAGAATTGATCATCTTGAGATGTTCGCTCTAGATGTCGACATACCTTCCTCTCCATCGCAATTTCTTGGACCGGCTCCTATTATCAAGTATCTCTTAGATGATACGATCAGTCGAGGAGAAAAATGCTAGAGCATTCAGGGTAAGAGTTTCTAAATATTTACTTATCGATAACCTCTTGTTTAGAAAATCTGCTGCAGGTCACTACTTAAGATGTCTAGAAGCAAATAGAGCCCATCAAGTTCTCAAGGAGCTGCACGAAGGAGATTGTGGAAATCATACCGGGGGCAGAAGTCTACATACTAAGGCTCTTAGAATGGGCTATTTCGGCCCACAATGAGAAAAGACGCCGTTGACTACGCAAAGAAATGTGATTCCTATCAACGACATGGGGACATCCCGCACCGGCCAAATTTGAACCGCTACATCCTATCCCGTCGCCATGGCCTTTTATGGTTTGGGGAATGGACATAGTAGGAAAATTGCCCAGGGGCACCAGGTGGAAGAGTATTTCTATTGGCTATGACAGACTACTTTTCTAAATGGGTAGAAGCCGAGGCATACGTGCAAGTCCGTGACAAAGAAGTTATATCTTTTATCAAAAGAAACATATTCGGCCGATTTGGAATACCATCAGAGATAATTTGTGACAACGGCTCTCAATTCATTAGCAAGAGAACCCAAGATTTCTTGACATCTTGGGGTGTTAAGATGGTGACATCTTCGCTGTTCACCCTCAAGCCAATGGACGGGCGAGTCTAGCAACAAAATAATCATAAGCAACTTAAAAAGAGGCGGAACCGAGGAAGAAAGGACGATGGGCGGAAGAGTTACCAATGGTTCTATGGGGCGACGGACGACATCTAAGAATGCTCTTGGTCAAACCCCCTATTCACTTGTATTTGGAACCGAATCGGTTATTCCAGCGAAGTCCTTGTACCTACGGCAAGATACGGTTTGTTGACATCGGAACATAATAAAGACATCTTGATACATGACCTAGATACCGTGGACGAACGAGGGACATGGCCAAAGTTCGCATGGCGGCATATCAACAAAGGGTAGCCGGATCTTACAACAAAAACGTAAGGATTAGAAGGTTTCAAGTAGGAGACTTAGTCCTACGAAAGGCATTCCAAAATACCAAGGAGCCCAATGCAGGCAAGCTCGCCCCAAAATGGGAAGGACCCTACCTAATAGATGCACAAGACGGGAAAAGAGCATATCGCCTTGCAACCTTGAATGGCCAAATGATACCGCAAAGTTGGAACGCCATTCATCTTAAATGGTATTACGTTTAAACAAAATTCCCCATGAACTCATCTTTCCAGGTATGGATCGTCTTTTAATTCGTTGCAACCTTTCTTTTTTCCTATGCACCTTTTTAATTCTTTACAAATTAAGATGTCACTAACGTACTATGTGGAGAGACGTCAACCTTAGTTGGCGTCCGTTTTAACATGTTTCTGTCTTATGAGGTATTGACATATTTACATGGGGACATGTCGAATGCGGGCAAAGAACAACGTTTTCTCCTCCGTTAGATCGGCCATCTCTTCTCAAGTAAAGGTACACAATCCCTTCTAAGGTTTAAAGAGTTAATTACCTCTTTCTTAAGATATTAGGTTACCACACCTTCGCCTGGAGCGCAAGTTATCTCTCTAATTGAGGTGTGGGGTGGGCCTATATGGGTAAACTCATATAGCTTACCCATTCCCACTCAATTGGATGATTGATCTTACGTATTATTCTTATGGTTATGACATATACGTGTCATCTGAAGTATCTACGGTTTATGGCATATACGTGTCATCTTAAGTACCTACCGTTTTGGCATACTATCATGTCACCTTATGAGCATAACAAAGAATCATCCAAAGAAAAATCTAATCCAAAAAGAAACAAGCCTTGACATGCTTGAAAACTACTAAACGTTAACCAGATTAAAGTAACCATAAAATATCCAAGCTACCAACAATAAAAGTGCAAAAGTGTTGGACCAACCCAACACGTAAAAAAGATTGTCTTTGGTCCTTATGGACCCATTACATAACCAAACGAAAATAAAAATTGTTTTAAGGGATTCCACCCCAGTAACATCATCAAAAGACCAAGAACAAAGTTCTTTTACCTTCTTTTTTAGGTGGCTTCTGCCACAGGTGTTGCATATGGGTTCACTTCTCCAAATACTGGTGCATCCTTAACGATCGCTTCATACGGACTTGACGACACCTCGCCCTCATCCGTCACCTCACCTGTCAACTTAAACAAATAGGCACATTCCCTATTGATATCCCAAGTATCAGCCTTCCCTTCCTGATACTCCTTCATCATTTTTACCTTGCATTGAGAGACAGTTTTTGCCGCAGCCAGTTTGCAGGAATTCTTCACGTCTGCTATCTCTTTGTTATGATCATCCTCGCTTTTTGCCAAGCTATTCAGTAAATCCTTTACCGTTTGCTCTTGCTTTGCCAGCAACTTAACTTGTTGCTCTAAGGTTTTCTCGTGCTCTTTTATCTTATTCTCCAACATTGTCTTCTCTTTCTTGACCAAAGCAATATCCGCCTTGGATTTCTTCTTCAATATCTCCGTTTCCTTTACCAGACCTTCCAAAAGTCCTACTGCCTGTAAAATAATGCACTCGATATCAAAAGGTCTTATAAAACTTTGGAAACAGTACAAACCCATTTAATATTATCTTACCCCAGTTGTGAAACTCATGCATTTCTTTTTTAAATCTCCTACGGACATTTCTTCAAAAGTATCTTCAACTTCAACCACCTCCTCTTGAATCGCTTTTCTCTTCCTTACCCTAGAGCCAATACCTATGCTCTCATCCGGAACAGGAATCTTCTTAGGGGCAGGTGGAGGTTTCATTTCGATCTTAACAACAGGCTTAGTGAACATAGCCTCAATATCATCAAGGTCAAAGTCAGATCCTGAAACTACCGGTTTGGAGACTGCATGGAGATATAGATATTGTCAACAAAGAATAACGCATCAAATTGATAACAATTAGCAAAGGTAAAGAGACACCATGCTTACCGGTGGACATAATTGCGAAGTAGAGGCCTTTAGGTCTTAGGGATAGTCGAAGATGCTTCCAACAAACCCTTAGGAGATCTCTTATCTGGAGGGAGCCCGAAAAATTCTTCAATCTTGGTTAGAGTGTCTTCAGCAGGTGGAAACAATTCTCCCCAATCGATATCTGCATAAAAGCAAGAACAATTACAATTCAGTTTGTCTCAAGAACAGGAAACCACAAAAGTAAGAATTTAAGTACCTCCCTTGTTCCATTGGCTCGATATCTCATCCTTTTCTCCAATAGACGTCCTATCAACAAAGAAAAATCTATTCTTCCATCCCCTATCACTGGAAGATGTGGTGCTCATCAAGGAACTTCTACCTGACCTCTTTCTAGAAAGGTATCTTTTGGAATCAAAGGGTTGAAGGTCATACGAATATGCGATTTCATGGAGCCCTAGGTTTAGTCCATTTTCTCGGTTCACTTTAATGACAAAAGCAAAAACTCGCCAAGCCATCGGCATCAGTTGAGCATAAGCGAGTTGGGTTTTTTGGAAGAACTCAGAAACCAACAAAGGAAAAGGGTAGCTGAACCCTAGAAGAAAAGGATACTCAAAGAAACAGATCCATTTGCGGGAAACATAATCAGACCTAAGCTTCACGGAAAAAGGATGAAAAATTGTACCATTTGGGAAGTAGCATTGTTGTTTCATGGACTCTATTTGGGAATCACTAAATAAGCAAGTCTCTTCGTCTAGTTTTGCAAGAAGGTTTTCGCAAACGAAGTCATCGAGACTAATTTCTTTGGGGCCTTGTGGGGTTGGGACACTCTTGGTTTTGGTCGAGGACCACCTGGTTCTACCCATGGTTGACAGAGCAAAAGGAGAAAAATAAGCAAAGGAAGAAGGTGAGAAACGGAGAAGTTTTACCTTGAAGATGAACAGCGCCGTAGGCCAATGGAGGTGAAAAAGAAGCTTTGAGAAGTCTAAATGATCTTACCAAGCGGTTATTAAAAAGAAAAAGGATTCTTTTTCAAAAAAGTTACTTTCCAGACCCTTCTCCCCAACCGTCCATTTGACGCCACGTATTCCTAAAACATCCCATCAGGCAGAGCGGGCAGTTGAACAATTAATTCGAAAGAAAAACATTTTGCCTCTTCAGTTGCCAACATAGTCAAATGTTTTTGGGGACAAATTGTTGTGGGTATTTTTCAACATGGTGACATCTTCAGTTGATCCTGCATATCAAGATGTCATTACGCTGTAATTATTGTTCTAATATTTACTTATTTAATATTTCCTAATATTCTTATTCTTATTTTTTCAGTAATTAAGAGAGGAATGCGGGATATTCTCCAGCACGTTCAACAGACCTTCAACAGCTAGGGTGACTTGGTCTCACGGAGGTTGAAAGGATAAGCCAAAATCCCGAGATTGTAGGAACCGTATTGACTGCTTCATATTTACTTGTATTTAAGGGGAAATGGAGACGGAACATACACTAATGCTCACACGCACACACTCTACACACAAGCTCTTGTAATCCTCTCCATTATCTTCCAAAGTTGTATTCGTGATCATTATAGTGAAACTTTTAAGGTTGGAGACCTAACTCCCGGGGTTTTTTCCAAAGAGGTTGTCACCTCCAAGGTTTTCCTCGTTAACAAATCGTGGTGTCATTATCTCTTTTTCGTGCTTTTGTTCCATATAGTCGAATTCCACAGTCCCCTCCTTATTGTCCAATCCACACACTAAACAAAGTTAAGATTCTACTCTATTGTTTTTTCTACCAAAACATTGACATTCTTCGGTCCACTCTTGGGGTGCATTTTTCTTAAGTATCTTGAAGATAGGGTCACACATTGTAGTCAGTTGATTGATGAATCGACTGATATATTGAAGCCTACCCATGAATCCCTTTACTTCTTTCTATGTTCTGGGTGGAGGCATGTCTGTAATGGCTTTTATCTTGGCGGGATCTGCTTCTATGCCACGCTCTGTGACCATGTACCCTAAGACTTTCCCTTTGACCACTCCGAATGAGCATTTGGCGGGGTTGAGCCTCATCTTGGCTTTGTCTCGCCGATTGATGAATTTTCTGAGATCTCTGAAGTGTTGACCATCTGTCCCTTTTGAGTGAATAATCATGTCGTCCACATATACCTCTATTTCCTTGTGGATCATGTCGTGGAATAGGGTCGTGACTGCTCTTTGATAAGTAGTCCCAGCGTTCTTGAGACCAAACGGCATGACCGTGTAGCAGAACGTTCCCAAAGGTGTGGTGAATGCTGTTTTGTGCTTATCTTCCTCTGCCATGAGGATTTGGTTATACCCTGCGAAACCGTCGACGAATGAGCAGACTTCGTATGCAGCTGTGGCATCGACCAACATGTCTATGTTCGGTAGTGGGAAGTCATCTTTAGGGGATGCCTTGTTCAAGTCTCTGTAATCAACACAGACCCGTATTTTCCCGTTCGACTTGGCTACTTGCACTGTGTTTGCTAACCATTCCGGATATTCAATCACTTTGATGAACCCTACATTCAAGAGCTTCATGATTTCCTCTTTCACTTGCATTGACCATTCCGGCTTGATTCTGCGTAGTTTCTGCTTGACTAGCTTGGCGTTGGGTAGTAGCGGTATCTTGTACTCTACAATTGACTGATTCAACCCAGGCATATCTTTGTAGGACCAAGCGAAGACGTCGACATATTCTCTGAGGAGCTGCGTCAAGGTTTCTCTGTCTTCCCCCTTGAAGAAGTTGCCGATCTTTGTTTCTCTGGGGTCTTCCGTTGCCCAAGATTAACCTTTTGCATTTCCTCATCGTCAACAGGGCCATTCTTTCCACAACGACCTACTTTCTTAGCTAATTCTTTTAAGATTTTTTCGTTTTCTTGATCTATCTTATCGTATGATTCATTATTAACGTGTTCGTTATATTGATTATTATTAGTTAATTCATCATTCACGATGTTAGCAATCTCAGGGTACTCGGAAAGATCAAAGTTTTCATTAAGGAAGTAAGGGAATACATGTTCAGCCACCGCCTCGATTTCCTCTTGAGTGAGTTCGTCGGAGGTGGAGCCTGCTTCTAATGTAAAAGCTACGGGGTCTATCTCCCTGCGGGGATGGGGAGTGCAACCAAGCTCTTTGATCATGAAGTCTTCATCAACAACTGGTCCTCCGGTGACGTGCCAGTTTAGAATTGGCTCATCACATTTCTGTATCAGTCTTGTGTAGTCAGTAATTGGAGCGTCCCCCTTGGATATTGCATGGATCTGGCTGTCTTCTAACCGGCCCAGGTCTTGGAACTGTCGCAGCATGTCTTCTCCCAACACAAAGTCCCATTCACTTGCCATTTCTGCCTTCGTGACCCACAAATCATTAGGGATTAGTGGGACGGATTCTGTTTCATCTGGAGAAGCATCGCAGTCGCTGAAGATTTCAAAGCCCGGTTGGCGCTTTCCTTTATCATCAGTCCATGGTTCTGAAAAGATAAAGTAGGGAATACTTTCCCCTTCTCGAACAAAGTAGCCATTGAGTGTCTTTCGATATGGCTTGAGGTTGCCATTCTTGGGCTTTGGGTCGTCGTAGCCTTTGTATGTGGTTCCTTCCCACTTGATTTGAGTGAAGCCCCACTCTTCTTCGTCATCTTCATCGTGGATGGAGATGATGTATCCTAGGCCATGCTTTGTGTGAAGCGGGGGGACCGGTGGCGGTTCCGTTATCCCTTGTAAGTGCTTTCCAAGCCCCAATCCAGGAAAGTACCCTTTTGCTAGCATCATTCTCCAGACAGGAAGGCTTCCGGAAAACCAAAGTGCCTTGGAGTAGTCATTTTCGTTGCAAGTTTCTATGACATTCACAGTGCTTTCTTTCAGAATTAAAAAGGGAAATACTGACTAACTATTATTGAAAAGCAAACTTGATACTCTTGCCCACAAATGAGGATTTTAGGCAAGTAGTACCCAACTAAGCTAAACTAGACTATTAATTGTTTCTCTTGCAACTAAAAGTAAATAACTGAAAAGAAAAGAGATTCTTCATTTGCTTGAATTCATCCAAATTATTCCACCACTTGGACAAACTCTGATGGCGTCGTTGTCAATCAAGTCTTGGACTGCATTCTTCAGGTTGAAACAATTATTGGTGTGATGGCCATGGCACTGGTGGTAGTAGCAGTAGAGGTGTGGGGCTTGGCCTTCCCTCTTAGGTTGGTAACCTTCCATTGGCTTCATCTTTCCATCCTTGTGAAGGCTTCTGAAGAGATGACCGAGAGGGATATTTCCGATGTCGGTAAAAATCCTTCCCTTCCTTCGCTTAGCCATTTGATTGTGGAGGTCTCGAATGTGGTTCTCATAGTGTTGCACGAAGACGTTGTGGCGAGACTGATATTCTTCCTCCATTTGCTCTTTGAGGTCACGGTAGAGAGTATTGAGGAAAAACTTGACCCTCTCATCAATGTCATCTTCAATGTGGGCTTCAAGGTTGATGCACTTTTGGGTCATGGTCTCGAGTTCACTCTTGACTTCCTCGAGCTCTTCAATCAGCAACATTGTCTTTTCAGTTTGGATGGATTCTTCCATGTGATGCCATGAGTCATTGTCATTAATTTGCTGCAGGGCTTTGGCAAGTTGAGTTTTGATATCACTTAGCTCCTCTTGCACGGACGATCGTCCACTGTCGGAGTCACTCTCCATTTTCTGGAAATCCCTAGCAATGCGGGTAGAAGGCAAATGAAAGGCTTCTCTATAACCTCCTACATGTTCCATTTCAGCGACAAGGGCCTTGGTCAAGTCTTGCAAAGTGTGTTGTTCAAGGCATTCCTTGGTCATGACGTGCTTTCCGGTAGACATTGTGTTGGGAGTCTTGAAGTTGAGTAGCTTCGGAAAACTGACAGAAGAGATGCAGATATCAGGATCTAGCCCCAACGAGTCGGAAGCAGGCTCAAAATGGCTCAGGCTCAAATTCAGCAAACAGAAGCATTATCCCGCGCGAGATATGTTGTCCCGCGCGAGATAACCACACGGAAAGTCGATTTTTATTTAGACCTAATTTTTGGTCGGAACGGAAAGTCCGTTTTGAAGGGTTTCTAAGGCCTTTATCATAACCTAACGACTAAGCAATCAATCCGATTTTTGTAAAACAAAGCCATGTAAGATCGTTTTTCGAAGGATTATACATATATGTATTTTTTTCAAAGGGACATCCGAAAGGGTCATTCCGAAGGGATTTTTTCCGAAGGGACTTTTCCGAAGGGACTTTTCTGAATCCTTCTTTATTGTCAATTTTGCATGGCTTTGTTTTGGTCAAAAACAAGAAAAGATCACCGAGTCAAAACCGACCGGTCACGGAGTGATCCTAAAAAGGTCAATCTACATGAGAATGTGGCGATGCGGGGCACGGAAGGCTAGGCTCCCGCGATATGACAATCTAAGTGGATTGAATACGCGGAGTGGGATTGTCCAACTTCGGAGAGACCGGCGACTAGGTGGTTACCGTCATCCATCCTTAGTGTGGGTCCCGGGTTTATAGAGGGTATGCAGTGCAATGACAGTTATAATATGAGTGCGCGTGTGTGATAGTCAATATAGGTGATAGAGTAAAATAGAGAGTTTTTTTTTTGAAAAATCAAAAGAAAAACAGATAGTGGCCGCACCAAGTGGTTGCCTACGTTTCTTCCAAATTAGGAAGACTCAGGCCGTCGTAGTTCCACATAAAGAGAGAGAAAGAGAGATAAATAATTCAATTTACAACTCCCGAATCCCCAATGGACCGGACTTTAATTAAATAAAACCCAATCGCACGCAGTTTATAAATAATAATCAATTATTTAAAGGAAACGAAGGTTCGAGTTCTACACCTTAAGGGAGGCCTTAAGATGCGGGAACTCTGCAGATAATGAATTCTGGGATCCCCCTTGCATGTTCGGCTCTCGTCTTGGACTATGAGACAAACGGGAGAAACCAGAAAACAACCAGATTGCCGAAGCAATATCTCGCGCGAGATATGATACCTCGCCGCGAGACATGCCTCATCTGAGAGCAAAAAATTCGAATTTACAAAATTTTTGAAAACCTCTCTTTTAATTTTGACGCAAGTTTAAGCCTCTTAATTTTAAATCCCCAGCGGAGTCGCCACTGTAGCGTTGTGAGGAAAAAGAATTTTATCCTTTTCGTTTTGAGTCGCCACCTATATTATTCGATTGGAGAAAATAGGAAAACCATTTTGAAAGAGATTTGGGTTCGGGGCTTAGTTTATGAAATGGGTAGGTCAAGGAGCATCCATTTCACCCAATCTGGAGATCGGTCTTGCTAAAGAAAAGAGAGGTTTTCAAAAGAAGAGAAAAACGATTTTAAATATTATAAACAAAGGTCCATTTAACGGGGTTAAACGGAATGTAGGATCGATTGCTTCGAGACCGTCTCCATGATTTGGAGAGGCTCTAGGCCGATCCTAGATTCTATGGACTTATACCACTCTAACAATCAATTAGAAAGGGATTTAGGGGTTACCTTGCGTGAGGTGATTTGGGCAGAGTTTCGAATCAAGTTTAGAATCGACTCTCGACACGGACAGAGCTTCGCCTCGGTCCTTGACTTGGAGCTTGATGTGTTTGTTTATCAACAGGGTTGACAAACAAACTATGAGGTGAGTTTTTAGGGTGATTTTGTAGGATTCTTTCAGGGAAAGAAGCCAACAAAATGTGTGTGTGTTGTGAAAATTTGCGGTCGATTCCCGGGGGTCTTGATCCTTGGAAGTCACCAAGTATTTATAGGGATTGGATAGGAAGAAGTGGAGAGGTAAAACCCTATCAGATGGTTCTAGACTCCAAATCTTATTGGTTGGCCGAAGAGATAAAGTTTTATCCCGAAAAGAGGTTGAAATCGATGAGGGAACTGTCGTCTGCAATCTGCAGAGGGGGGATATCTCGCGCGAGACAAGCCATCTCGCGGCGAGATATTGCTCCTGTGGACAGTTTTGTCCTTTCCTCGTTATCTCGTATACAGTTTAGTCCCAAACTAACGGTGGTTAGTTAAAACTTAACGAAACATGACAAAACGGTGGATTTCTACTTCTTGACTCAAAGCGAGACTTAGAGTGGTATAAGTATGATCCGATGTGTTCAGAATGGGGTGTCTACAGCTGTCAAAAGGATATCTCAAAGAACTTCTCAGCCACTGGAAAAACAAGACGGAGAATAAAGAACCTGTTCCAACAAGACCACCATCTCATCCGCCAGTTACTAAGGTAGTCAATGTTATTAGTGGTGGATCTGAAATTTGTGGTACTTCTTATTCTGCAGCTAAAAGATTTGCCAAGAAAGCAAAGAATGAAAAGCCTGAAAGACTCACTAAGATGTTGCATCTTACAGCTCAAGACGTCGTCTCCTTTGAAGAAGATGACAGGGATAATGTTATGGATCCACATCATGATGCCTTGGTGATTGCACTTCCATCGCCAATTGCAGAGTAAAGCGTATCCTAGTAGATGGGGGTAGTTCAGTCAACCTTATTATGCTGGGTGCCTTGAAGGAAATGAAGATTACGGAGTCAAGTATTGTTAGAAGAACTTCAGTTCTTGTGGGTTTCAGCGGGGAGACCAAAGATACAGTGGGAGAAATCATGCTTCTAGTGTATGTTGAAGGTATCAACTCTATGGAAAGATTTTATGTGATAGATTGTGCAACATGTTATAATGTGTTCTTGGGCAGACCGTGGATCCACGGGATGAAAGCAGTATCGTCCACTTACCATCAGTGTGTGAAGATGCCGACACCTTGGGGAGTTGTCAAAATCTACAGCGACCATCAATCAGCTAAAGAATGCTACATGACATCTATGAAAGCGTCGACATCCCCGCGGCAGGCATAGCAATTAAAGAGAAAGGCACGTGAGGTCTTGGAAGCAAGGGAGCATGATGTGAAAGAAGTATTTTTGGATCCCTCTAATCCAGATCTCAAGGTGCTGATTGGTCAAGATGTACCAGCAGAAATTGAAGAAGAACTTGTCGATCTTTTAAAGAATAGAGTTAAAATCTTTGCATGGAAACACGAAGATATGACAGGTATAAGTAAGGAAGTCATCACCCACAAGCTCAATATAGATCCATCTTTCAGGCCAGTACACCAGAAAAGAAGAAATTTTGCACAAAAAAAGGAATTTGATCATCCAGGAAGAAGTGGACAAGTTGCTCAAAGTGAAGATGATCAGGGAAGTTGAATATCCAAGATGGTTGGCGAACATAGTAATAGTTGAAAAAAGAAATGGCAAGTGGAGAGTTTGCATCAACTTCACATATTTGAACAAAGCTTGTCCTAAAGGTCCTTTCCCTTTGCCGCATATCGACACCCTAGTTGATGCCACCTCCGGACACGTGATCTTGACATTCATGGATGCATCTTCAGGATTTCAGCAGATCCAGATGGAGCCATCTGACCAGGAAGACACCGCTTTTATAACTCCTACAGGTATATATTGTTATATTGCAATGCCTTTTGGACTAAGAAATGCAGGTGCAACATACCAGAAACTATTCAACATGATGTTTAAAGATCAGATAGGGGACATCATACCCTATGCCATCAGTTGTGATTTTAAAGCTACAAACAATGAAGCAGATTATGAGGCCTTGATCGTGGGTCTAACCGTGGCTCTAGATCTTAACATCAAGGCAATCCAGGTCTTTTCCTTAGAACAAGTACCCCGAGAGGAGAACTCTCAAGCAGATGCCTTAGCTAATCTTGGATCAGACTTCAAGAGCCTATCTCAAACCAACATACCAATCATTCATGTCAACATCCTGGCTTTGAAAAAGATTAGAACTCTTCAGCATAGACGACGACATCCCGGAGAGTCAGACAGAGACATCTTGGACTTCTCCAATAATTAAATATCTTCAAAATGGTACCATCCCCCTGGAAGAGAAGAATGCTAAAGCATTCAGGGTAAGGATTTCAAGATATTTGTTAATAGATAATGTGTTGTTTAAGAAATATTTTGCAGGTCTATACCTAAGACGTCTAGAACCCGATAAAGCAAAGGAAGTTCTTAAGGAATTACATGAAGGATTGTGTGGTAATCATTCTGGGGGCAGAAGCTTGTGCACAAAAGCTCTAAGGATGGGATACTTCTAGCCAACAATGCATCAAGATGCTACCAACTATGCCAAGAAATGTGATTCCTGCCAGAAGCATGGCGACATCTTGCATCAGCCTGCAGAGTTACTACATCCTATCTTCTCCCCTTGGCCATAGAACAACACCTAAGAACACAACAGTCCAGATGCCATACTCCTTGGTCTTTGGAGCAGAGGCCATCATCCCTGCAGAAGTCATCGTCCCTACTGCCAGATATGGGTTGTTGACACCTGACCAAAATAATGCCAACCTAACCTATGATTTGGATACCATTGATGAACTAAGGGATCTAGCTAAGGTCAGAATGGCAGCATATCAAAAAATAATTGATAAGTCCTATAACAAGAATGACAGGTTGAGGAAATTCCAAGTTGGTGATTTGGTACTACGCAAAGTCTTTCAGAACACGAAAGAACTCAATGCTGGGAAATTGGCTCTTGAATGGGAAGGTCCGTATTTGATAGATGCTGAAGCAGGAAAGGGAGCATATTAGTTATCAACCCTAGATGGTACAAGGGTTCCGAGAAGTTGGAATGCAATCCACCTTAAGTCATATTTCATGTAAGTCATAGCATATCAATTCAATTCAGAAAGTAAGGTATCCATTTACTTGATTTATTCCCATTAAGTTATTTCAATCTGGTTCATTCTTGGAACTCTTACTGACTTAAGCATCGGAGGGGTGTTAGCTAAGCTAACACCCAACCCTAACATGTTTCTATTTTGCAAGAAAACCTGAATCATTCAAATAGGTCAAGACGCTTCATATGTTGATTTGGATTACAAAAATACTCAAGATGTTGACTTCATTCCACGTAGCTGACATCTTAAGGTAATAGGTCAGGTATGAATTAATCTTTATTTCTCAATAAACATTTCTTTATTTCCTTTTTAATAAATAGATTTCCACAAAGTTTATTTCATTTTCTTTCGTTAATAAAAGTGACATCAGTCAAGATGTCAAATACTCTTACCATGTCATCATTTGGCAAGATGTTACCATTTTGGAACTTCAAGATCTTATGAGAACATACTTCTGAGATTGTCCATCTCATCTTAAGTTCTAGGAACTTAATCCCTTCAAAGGTTTAAAGAAATTACTTTCTTTCGTTTCATTAAAGTTTATACACCTCGCCTGGAGAGCACGATGTCATCCTTGGTTGGGGTGTGGGATGGGCCCGTATGTTTTATATATACGGATTACCCATTTCCACTCAATCAAAGTGTTTGACCAAAGGATTTTTACAAATTGGTCATGACATATACGTGTCATCTAAGAACAAAAGATTTTTGGCATTAACATGTCAACAAAGCATGAGCAATGATTTCTACATCCAATGCAAGATGACAACATATTCAAACATGTCAACATTTCATTACCATTCCATAAAATCTAACCATACCAGAAAAAGTTTTCAAAAGCACCCTAGCCAAATACTATCTTACTTACCCTAGCAGAGACCACTGAAAAACCTAAGTGTTGAACCAACCCAATACTTAAACACAGCAAATTGTCTTCGGCCCTGATGGACCATTACATCTCAAAAACCAACACAAGAATCATAAATTGTTCTTACAACCATCCCGGGACACAACCCGTAAGAACCAAGTTCTAAAACAAACATAAAACATCTTCACTTGTTGTCTATCGCCGCTGGTGGTGCTTCTCCTTCCTTCATATCTTTATCTTTTAAGCCTGATGACACTTCCCCTGCCTCTGATGCTTCTCCAAAAATATCCTTGAGGATGGCACGCTGTTGCTCAATATCCCACTCAACATGCTTGCCGTTTAGAAATTCTTCAATCATCTGTATCTTGATCTCGACCATGGTTTTAGACGCAAATGCTATGAGAGCATTCTTAAGATCCTTGATCTCTTGCACATGAACATCCTGGATTGAAGACATCCCCTTTATCAGAATCTCTACCTCATTGTTCAAGACATCAACCTTCTTCTCAAAATCATTAACCTTCTTCTCTAAGCTTTTCTTCTTTTCCTTATGTTGCTTCTTTAGATGCAACACCTCTATCAAAAGCTTCCTATTCTCTTCCTCTAAAGCAACCGTCCGAGTCTCCATCGCTCCAAAATCCTATAAGTCAAAACCTGTTAGTAACCCAATACCAATTGAAATTTCTAAATACTATTTGAGAAAAGTCAGACTTACGTCAGATGCCATTGCAAAAAACTTCTTCTTGATGTCTTCGACATCCATCTCTTCAAAAGCCCCTACTTCCACAAATTTCATAGATTCATTCTTTCTCTTCTTAAGCCTAGCACCCATAGATGGTCCTGTATCAACTTCCTTTTTTAGTACAATAGGCAGCTTGCTAGATTGAGCTTTTCCAACAAGGTTCTGCAAGTCCTTAAGAGAAAACCCAGCGGCTGACTTGGACCCTAGCACCAAATATTCAAACAATTAAAGAAGTAAAATACTACCAAGATAGTGTAAAGAAGAATGAAGAAACGATTATACTAGTTGACTTCTATGCAGAAGACGAAACCTTAAAATCTTCTTGATCCTTCTCGATAATTGTTCCTGCTTCCAAGGGCTTAAATGATATTTTCTCCTCAGAAAGCTCCAGCAACCTCTTCACTTTAACCTTTGTGTCCGCTGAAGGAGGAAATAACTCTACCCACTTGATAGCTGGAAAAACAGAGAAGGAAAACTATGGATTCAGTCAAGATAGAAGAATATCAAACTTGGGATTTAAGAGAGATACCTTCCCTATTCCACCTTGTCGTTAAACCATCACCATCTGCCAAAGAAATCTTTTCTACAAAAAAATATTTTGCTCTCTGTTGTGGGTAAATTCAGGATTGCTACATCTTGAATAGTTTCCAGCATGTCGTCATTTTCACACCCGTGGACAAAGTAAAATTTACTTAGATAATTAATTCATTATTTAATTATTTCTGTTATATATTTAATTACAGGTATAAAAGAACGTGGGAAAAACATATTCCATGGACTCATTTCAACGGTTGAGAAGACCAAGTCAAGATAGAGATAACATGGCCGAAATTCTAGGGAAGTTTGTAAGGGTTTAAGTTATCTTCAGTTATTTTTTCTATTTAAAAGCTTATGGCTGGAACACAACACACACACACGCATTACTCACACACAACTCACAAACACATTGTAATCCGACATAGCTTCAAACTTTGTAACTCATAAAGATCAATACTATTGTTTGGGAAGGTAGGTGCTCATAATCACCTCCCGAGGTTTTGTGCCGGCGAGATAGTTTTCTCAAGGGTTTTCCTCGTTACATGATCGAGCCATCTTAGTTTCATTGTTACACCGATTATATTCCATTGCACCTTCCTCAACTTTATTTTGAATTTCTTCATTGTTGACTGTTTTTTACCAAAACAGTTTGGCGCCCACCGAGGGGCCATTGGTTTTTTAATCGGTTTAAAATCCTTACATTTCTACCATGTCTACCCAACCTATGACTTCTACCGTCAGAAAACCATTCCTATCAGTGTGAATCCTCAAACCAGTAGCAGGCCAACAACCGGAGGCCAAGAAATGTTGCCTCCTCCTCCGCCTGTGAATTTTGGCAAGAAGCAGATGTCTCCATCTCCTGATCTTGAGATAAAAAGCATGCTCATTCAAATGAAGAATCAGCTGGATCGCCAACAGAATAGCACCTCCTTGATAGTCGAAAGCTTGATAAAGGTGCAAAAAGAATAGGAGTTGCTCTCCAAAAGAATGGATGCTATCTCTCCTTACCTTCCTAGAGTCCTTGATTTCAATATTGGGGACATCTCTCAAACTTTCAATGAATTCCTTCCGATGGAATCATCTATAAGGATGTCGTCATCACCAATCCTGACGTCTTCTCCCCCCATAATGACTTCTGTGGCGATGTCGACACCCTTAGCCACCAGTGCCTACAGGATGCCTTTTCCAGAAGGACCCATCTTCACTAATAGCACTGTCCTGACGTCCTCTATAGATAATACTAATCCTTTTGTTAATTTCAATACTAGTTCTGCCTTGGATATACTGCTCATGTTACTAACCCTTTTGCAGGTACCTACATTGCAAATCAGCTTCAGGAGTTGAGAGATATGATCATGAATGTGCCAGGTGTCACCCCGCCTATCCAGTAGGTCTCCCCAACGTGTTACAATCAGTCTCGCTTTACTCCAGCAATTGCGCATGTCGACATCCCGAAAGGATTTAGTGTTCCTGCCAAGAAATTGTATGATGGAAGTTCTGATCCTGAGGAGCATGTTGCACTACCAAGAAAAGATGGAGATCGTTCGCATTCCGCTCCAGTTTCGTGAAGCTTGTTTGTGTCGAGGGTTTGGTTCGATGTTGGTAGGACTAGCATTGAAGTGGCTGATCCGTCAACCTCCTGGTTCTATTGGCTCGTTTGCTCAACTTGTCAACCTGTTCAACAATCAATTCTCTTGCAGCTGACAATTTGAGAAGCTCACCAGTGATATTTACCGTATTACCCAGCAGCCCACCGAAGCCTTAAAGGACTATGTTAATAGGTTTAATAAAGAAGTTCTGGAGATCCCCAACCTGGACATGGCGACAGCTGCAGAAGCTTTCAAAATGAGCTTGAAGAAGGATTCTCTTTACTATGAAGATTTGGTGATGAACCCATGCAAGAAGATGGAGGATATCCGAAACCGAGCTTTATGATTTATCAGGCTGGAAGAGGACAAGGTGCAGCATTCCAAGCATCCTGACAAGGCTTCATCATATGACCATCCTGATAGGAAGATAGAGTCGTCTCACCAAAGACAGAGCAGATCCAGACCCTACCAGAGAAATTACCATAACAAAGTCAATTGTGTGGAAGATGATGGAGATGATGATGATTTTGAATCTCCTAAAATTTCTGATTATTGTTTCTCTGTTGATGTTTCAGGTATCCTGTGTGCAATGAGCAATCTTGGAGATAAAGCAAGGTGGCCTCGAAAGACTGACAAGTCATCCGGCTGGAGGGATAAATCCAAGTGGTATGCTTACCACGAGGATTTTGGACATCTTATCGAAGATTGGATCTCCTTGAGGAAAGAGATTAGTTACCTATTGTTGTAGATATTTTTCAACATGGTGACATCTTCAGTTGATCCTGCATATCAAGATGTCATTACGCTGTAAGTATTGTTCTAATATTTACTTATTTAATATTTCCTAATATTCTTATTCTTATTTTTTCAGTAATTAAGAGAGGAATGCGGGATATTCTCCAGCACGTTCAACAGACCTTCAACAGCTAGGGCGACTTGGTCTCACGGAGGTTGAAAGGATAAGCCAAAATCCCGAGATTGTAGGAACCGTATTGACTGCTTCATATTTACTTGTATTTAAGGGGAAATGGAGACGGAACATACACTAATGCTCACACGCACACACTCTACACACAAGCTCTTGTAATCCTCTCCATTATCTTCCAAAGTTGTATTCGTGATCATTATAGTGAAACTTTTAAGGTTGGAGACCTAACTCCCGGGGTTTTTTCCAAAGAGGTTGTCACCTCCAAGGTTTTCCTCGTTAACAAATCGTGGTGTCATTATCTCTTTTTCGTGCTTTTGTTCCATATAGTCGAATTCCACAGTCCCCTCCTTATTGTCCAATCCACACACTAAACAAAGTTAAGATTCTACTCTATTGTTTTTTCTACCAAAATAATTTGGCGCCCACCGAGGGGCCTCGTGGTTTATCGGTTATTTGGATCATTTCCTAGTCAAATTCACTATGTCTGCACCCCCCAATGTGTCCGCTGCCGGCAAAGGTCCCGCTGTTGCTACGACATCAGGAGGCAGAACCAGCTTGTTACCACCACCTCCTCAGACCGGACCTCAGCCAACTCAACCTACGAAGACTCCACAAAAGGGGACAACCTCTTCCAACGTAGATGCTGACATCCGGAGTATCCTGACCAGGTTGAATCAAAGGTTGGACCAGCAAGACAGCAACTCGAAGGTGCTGACCAATTCCATGATTAAGATGCAGAAAGATCAACAGCTCATCGCGTCTCGGCTTGACAACATATCTCCACTGCGTGCAAGGGTTCTCAACTTTGACAACACCGGAGGATCTACATTCCAGAATGAATTCATCCCAATGGGCAGTCCTCCTCAAAAACTCATCCGCTGACATCCTTAATGATGTCGACATCCTTGCCCGGGGATACCCCATTGACGCCATCTTCCGCAGGATTCACCCCGTTCATCCCATTCATTGACAACACTACCGTTACGACTACTACGGACAACTCTGGTTTGCTAAATAATCTTTTTTAATAATAATAATTTCAATCGTATTCCTATGGCTGACCCTTTTACAGGAAACCCACTAGCCAAACAGATGCGGGATCTCGAAGAGCCGATAATGAATGTGCCGGGCGTAACTCCCCCAATTCAACCGGTGACGCAGAAGCTGTTACAATCAATCCCGGTTTGTCCCGCAATTGCAAATGTCGACATCCCGAAGCGTTTCGGTGTACCATCTATGAAGTTGTACGACGGCACCACGGACCCAGAGGAGCATTTTGCACACTATCAAGAAAAGATGGACATAATCCATATTCCGCTTCAATTCCGGGAGGCTTGCTTATGCAGGGGATTTGGATCCACCTTGTCTGGACCAGCTCTCAAATGGCTGATTAGGCAACCCCTAGGTTCAATTGGTTCATACGCCCAGCTCATCAACATGTTCTATAACCAATTCTCATGCAGTCGACAATTTGAAAGATTGACAAGTGATCTCTACAATGTGACCCAGAAGCCTAATGAAACTCTAAAGGATTATGTCCACCGGTTCAATAAGGAAGTGCTAGAAATTCCCAATCTTGATATGTCGGACCACGAAGCATTCAAAATGGGGAAATTTGAAGAAAGATTCACGGTACTATCGGGATTTGGTGATGACTCCTTGTAAGCGGTTGGAAGAAGTCAGGAGCAGGGCATTGAGATTCATAAGACTGGAGGAAGATGAGCTGCGAAGATCGAAGTCATCGTCCAAGATGTCGACATATGACCATCTCGATAGAAAGACTGAATCGTCCCATCGCAGGAACAACCGTTCCAATCCTTATCTGAGAATTGACACTAGCAAAATTAATTCAATAGACGGTGAGGATGAAGATAATGATAATGTGCCTAACATTTCTGATTATTGTTTTACGTTGACATTTCAGGTGTACTGTGCAATGGGCAACCTGGGGGACAAAGCCAGATGGCCAAAGAAAACGGACAAAGCCACAGGATGGCGTGACAAATCAAAATGGTGCGCTTACCATGAAGACTTTGGACACGTTACTGAAGATTGCATCGCGCTAAGAAAGGAGATCAGTTACTTGCTCTCGAAAGGACATCTTAAGGAGCTGTTGGGATCCAGAAAGAAGAAGGCTGAAAATGCGGAAGCTCCTCATGAAGGCGAAAGACCGGTTTCTCCCCAGCATCAACAAAGGTGATCAACTTCATCAGTGGAGGCTCGAAATATGTGGAACATCATATTACGCCGCAAAACGACATGCTAAGGAGTCAAAGAGGAGAAGCCGGAAAGACGGCCCGGGATGTCGACACCTACCAGGATCCAATCACCTTTGATGAAAGCGATCGAGAGAACCTGCTAGAACCCCATCACGACGGTCTAGTTATTTCCTTGCAGATCGCCAACTGTACAATACGGCGTATCCTGGTTGATGGGGGCAGCTCTGTCAATCTTATTATGTTGGGTACCCTTAAGGAAATGAACATCGAGAATCGGAGATCGTTAAGAAGTCTTCGAGTCTTTGGTAGGCTTCGCAGCTGGTGAAGTCAAAGAAATGGTGGGGAGATAAAACTTCCAATATACTCAAAGGGCCTCAACACCATGGAACGGTTCTGCGTAATTGATTGCGCAACATCTTACAATGTCATTCTTGGAAGACCGTGGATTCATGGAATGAAGGCCGTACCCTCCACTTACCATCAGTGTGTGAAGTTCCCAACAACTTGGGGTGTCACTAAGATTTACAGTGATCAACAGGTAGCCAAGGAATGTTATAAAACTTCAATGAAGGCGTCGACATCTCCAAAACAAGGATAGCAATTATCGAGGAAAGTACGTGAAGTCCTGGAAGCTAGGGAGGATGATGCGAAAGAAGTATTGCTAGACCCTTCCAACCCGGACATCAAAGTACTTATTGGCACTGACATCCCATCAGATATAGAAGAGAAGCTTGTGGACCTATTAAGAAGGAGAATAAAGAGTTTCGCTTGGAAGCATGATGACATGACAGGCATCAGCAAAGATGTCATCACTCACAAACTTAACGTAGATCCTAGCTTTAAACCAGTGCACCAGAAACGTAGGAAGTTTGCAGAAACCAGAAATCAGATCATCAAGGAAGAGGTAGAGCGCTTACTCAAAGCCAACATGATACGGGAGGTCGATTATCCAAGATTTTTAGCAAACGTGGTTGTGGTAGAGAAGAGAAACGGGAAATGGCGAGTTTGTGTCGACTTCACCGACTTGAATAAAGCCTGCCCAAAAGATCCTTTCCCTTTGCCGTACATAGATTCGTTAGTTGATGCCACCTCCGGACATGAACTCCTCACATTCATGGACGCGTCTCCTCACATTCATGGACGCGTCCTCAGGATTTCAACAAATCCAGATGGAACCATCTGACCAAGAGGACACTGCCTTCATAACACCCACAGGTATTTATTGTTATATTGCCATGCCTTTCGGACTAAAAAATGCAGGTGCAACGTATCAAAGGCTCGTCAACAAAATGTTTAAAGATCAGATTGGGGACACAATGGAGGTATACATCGACGACATGGTAGTAAAGTCCAAGAAAGCCGAGGATCACATAAGCAACCTCTCTCAAGCTTTTGACATCTTGGATTGTTTCAATATGAAACTTAATCCAGCTAAATGCAACTTTGGAATGAAGGCCGGGAAGTTTCTGGGTTACATGGTTACTAAAAGAGGCATTGAAGCCGCCCCAGAACTGATACGTGCTATTATCAACCTGTCATCACCTCAATCTGTTAAGGACGTCCAAAGATTGACGGGAAAGATTGCTGCACTCACCAGATTCATTTCAAAATCCTCAGATCGATACAAACCTTTCTACGACATCTTAAGAAAGAACAAGAAGTTCCAATGGGAGGACCAACATGAAGAAGCCTTTCAGGAACTCAAAACTTACCTGTCGACACCTCCCTTATTGGCCAAACCTCAGAAGGAAGAACATCTTTACGTCTACCTAGCAGTGTCCGAAGGCGCTGTAAGCGCGGTCTTTGTGACGAACGAGATGGTAATCAGCAACCTATCTACTATATAAGTAAGACACTCTTAGATGCAGAGACCAGGTATTCTCATTTACAAAAATTAATTTTAGCTTTGATAACTGCTTCTATTAAATTAAGGAACTATTTTGAAACACATACTATAATTGTACGCACTAACTATCCTATTAAGAATGTTATGAGAAAACCAGAGATGTCAGGTCGAATGGCGAAATGGTCTGCATGCAATTAAGCACATACAACATCAAGTACGAGCCCAGAAGCGCAATAAAATCCCAAGCCCTAGGCGATTTTGTGGGCGATTTCGATCCAACCACCGCAACAAGAGGTGGAATTGGAAGTACAGCAACTTCAAGATGATGACATCCTAAAAATTTGGACTCTCTATACAGACGGTGCTTCCAACATGAGAGGTACAGGTCTTGGAGTTGTACTAAAATCACCACAAGGGGACATAATACCACAATCTATCAGTTGCAGTTTCAAGGCTACCAACAATGAAGCGAGTATGAGGCACTAATTGCGGTGTTTAAGCTGCGGCCCCAGACTTAGATGGCAAGCATATCCGGGTGTTCATGGATTCCTTGCTAATTGTTAACCACTACAACGGGTCCTACGTAGCAAAAAATGCTAAGATGACGACATATTTGGAAATCGTAAAAATTCTTTCGGCCAAATTCAAATCATTTTCCTTGGAACAAATCCCACGAGAAGAAAATTCTCAAGCAGATGCTCTGACAAACTTGGGTTCAGCCTTCAAAAGCATTTCAAAAACTAGTATCCCAATTATGCATGTTGACATCCCAGCAATTGATCATCATGAGATGTTCGCTCTAGATGTCGACATACCTTCCTCTCCATCAGCAATTTCTTGGACAGCTCCTATTATCAAGTATCTCTTAGATGATACGATCAGTGAGGAGAAAAATGCTAGAGCATTCAGTGGTAAGAGTTTCTAAATATTTACTTATCGATAACCTCTTGTTTAGAAAATCTGCTGCAGGTCACTACTTAAGATGTCTAGAAGCGAGATAGAGCCCATCGGGTTCTCAAGGAGCCGCACGAAGGAGATTGTGGAAATCATACGGGGCGTAAGTCTACATACTAAGGCTCTTAGAATGGGCTATTTACGGCCCACAATGAGAAAAGACGTCGTTGACTATGCAAAGAAATGTGATTCCTGTCAACGACATGGGGACATCTGCACCGGCCAGTGCTGCTACATCCTATCTGTCGCCATGGCCTTTTATGGTTTGGGGAATGGACATAGTAGGAAAATTGCCCGGGGCACCGAGGTGGAAGAGTATTTCTATTGGCTATGACAGACTACTTTTCTAAATGGGTAGAAGGCTTTGAGGCATACGTGCAAGTCCGTGACAAAGAAGTTATATCTTTTATCAAAAGAAACATATTCGGCCGATTTGGAATACCATCATAGATAATTTGTGACAACGGCTCTCAATTCATTAGCAAGAGAACCCAAGATTTCTTGACATCTTGGGGTGTTAAGATGGTGACATCTTCGCTGTTCGCCCTCAAGCCAATGGACGGGCGAGTCTAGCAACAAAATAATCATAAGCAACTTAAAAAGAGGCTGAACCGGAAGAAAGGACGATGGGCGTAAGAGTTACCAATGGTTCTATGGGGACGGGACGACATCTAAGAATGCTCTTGGTCAAACCCCTATTCACTTGTATTTGGAACCGAATCGATTATTCCAGCAGAAGTCCTTGTACCTACGGCAAGATACGGTTTGTTGACATCGAACATAATAAAGACATCTTGATACATGACCTAGATACCGTGGACGAACCGAGGGACATGGCCAAAGTTCGCATGGAAGCATATCAACAAAGAGTAGCCGAGATCTTACAACAAAACGTAAGGATTAGAAGGTTTCAAGTAGGAGACTTAGTCCTACGAAAGGCATTCCAAAATACCAAGGATCCCAATGCAGGCAAGCTCGCCCCAAAATGGGAAGGACCCTACCTAATAGATGCACAAGCCGGGAAAGGAGCATATCGCCTGGCAACCTTGGATGGCCAAATGATACCGCGAAGTTGGAACGCCATTCATCTTAAAAGGTATTACGTTTAAACAAAATTCCCCATGAACTCATCTTTCAGGTATGGATCGTCTTTTAATTCGTTGCAACCTTTCTTTTCCTATGCACCTTTTTAATTCTTTACAAATTAAGATGTCACTAACGTACTTTGTGGAGAGACGTCAACCTTAGTTGGCGTCCGTTTTAACATGTTTCTGTCTTATGAGGTATTGACATATTTACATGGGGACATGTCGAATGCGCGCAAAGAACAACGTTTTCTCCTCCGTTAGAGACTGGCCATCTCTTCTCAAGTAAAGGTACATAATCCCTTCTAAGGTTTAAAGAGTTAATTACCTCTTTCTTAAGATATTAGGTTACCACACCTTCGCCTGGAGCGCAAGTTATCTCTCTAATTGAGGTGTGGGGTGGGCCTATATGGGTAAACTCATATAGCTTACCCATTCCCACTCAGTTGGATGATTGATCTTATGTATTATTCTTATGGTTATGACATATACGTGTCATCTGAAGTATCTACGGTTTAGGGCATATACGTGTCATCTTAAGTACCTACCATTTTGGCATACTATCATGTCGCCTTATGAGCATAACAAAGAATCATCCAAAGAAAAATCTAATCCAAAAAGAAACAAGCCTTGACATGCTTGAAAACTACTAAACGTTAACCAGATTAAAGTAACCATAAAATATCCAAGCTACCAACAATAAAAGTGCAAAAGTGTTGGACCAACCCAACACGTAAAAAACATTGTCTTTGGTCCTTATGGACCCATTACATAACCAAACGAAAATAAAAATTGTTTTAAGGGATTCCACCCCAGTAACATCATCAAAAGACCAAGAACAAAGTTCTTTTACCTTCTTTTTTAGGTGGCTTCTGCCGCAGGTGTTGCATTTGGGTTCACTTCTCCAACTACTGGTGCATCCTTAACGATCGCTTCATACGGACTTGACGACACCTCGCCCTCATCCGTCACCTCACCTGTCAACTTAAACAAATAGGCACAATCCCTATTGATATCCCAAGTATCAGCCTTCCCTTCCTGATACTCCTTTATCATTTTTACCTTGCATTAAGAGACAGTTTTTGCCGCAGCCAGTTTGCAGGAATTCTTCACGTCTGCTATCTCTTTGTTATGATCATCCTCGCTTTTTGCCAAGCTATTCAGTAAATCCTTTACCGTTTGCTCTTGCTCTGCCAGCAACTTAACTTGTTGCTCTAAGGTTTTCTCGTGCTCTTTTATCTTATTCTCCAACATTGTCTTCTCTTTCTTGACCAAAGCAATATTCGCCTTGGATTTCTTCTTCAATATCTCTGTTTCCTTTACCAGACCTTCCAAAAGTCCTACTGCCTGTAAAATAATGCACTCGATATCAAAAGGTCTTATAAAACTTTGGAAACAGTACAAACCCATTTAATATTATCTTACCCCAGTTGTGAAACTCATGCATTTCTTTTTAAAATCTCCTACGGACATTTCTTCAAAAGTATCTTCAACTTCAACAACCTCCTCTTGAATCGCTTTTCTCTTCCTTACCCTAGAGCCAATACCTATGCTCTCATTCGGAACAGGAATCTTCGTAGGGGCAGGTGGAGGTTTCATTTCGATCTTAACAACAGGCTCAGTGAACATAGCCTCAATATCATCAAGGTCAAAGTCAGATCCTGAAACTACCGGTTTGGAGACTGCATGGAGATATAGATATTGTCAACAAAGAATAACACATCAAATTGATAACAATTAGCAAAGGTAAAGAGACACCATGCTTACCGGTGGACATAATTGCAGAAGTAGAGGCCTTTAGGTCTTCCGGGATAGTCGAAGATGCTTCCAACAAACCCTTAGGAGATCTCTTATCTGGAGGGAGCCCAAAAAATTCTTCAATCTTGGTTAGAGTGTCTTGACGGTGGAAACAATTCTCCCAATCGATATACGCATAAAAGCAAGAACAATTACAATTCGGTTTGTCTCAAGAACAGAAGTCACAAAAGTAAGAATTTAAGTACCTCCCTTGTTCCATTGGCTCGATATCTCATCCTTTTCTCCAATAGACGTCCTATCAACAAAGAAAAATCTATTCTTCCATCCCCTATCACTGGATGATGTGGTGCTCATCAAGGAACTTCTACCTGACCTCTTTCTAAAAAGGTATCTTTTGGAACCAAAGGGTTGAAGGTCGTACGAATATGCAATTTCATGGAGCCCTAGGTTTAGTCCATTTTCTCGGTTCACTTTAATGACAAAAGCAAAAACTCGCCAAGCCATCGGCATCAGTTGAGCATAAGCGAGTTGGGTTTTTTGGAAGAACTCAGAAAACCAACAAAGGAAAAGGGTAGCTGAACCCTAGAAGAAAAGGATACTCAAAGAAACAGATCCATTTGCGGGAAACATAATCAGACCTAAGCTTCACGGAAAAAGGATGAAAAATTGTACCATTTGGGAAGTAGCATTGTTGTTTCATGGACTCTATTTGGGAATCACTAAATAAGCAAGTCTCTTCGTCTGGGTTTGCAAGAAGGTTTTCGCAAACGAAGTCATCGAGACTAATTTCTTTGGGGCCTTGTGGGGTTGGGATACTCTTGGTTTTGGTCGAGGACCACTTGGTCCTACCCATGGTTGACAGAGCAAAAGGAGAAAAATAAGAAAAGGAAGAAGGTGAGAAACGGAGAAGTTTTACCTTGAAGATGAACGGCGCCGTAGGCCAATGGAGGTGAAAAAGAAGCTTTGAGAAGTCTAAATGATCTTACCAAGCGGTTATTAAAAAGAAAAAGGATTCCTTTTCAAAAAAGTTACTTTCCAGACCCTTCTCCCCAACCGTCCATTTGACGCCACGTATTCCTAAAACATCCCATCAGGCAGAGCGGGCAGTTGAACAATTAATTCGAAAGAAAAACATTTTTCCTCTTCAGTTGCCAACATAGTCAAATGTTTTTGGGGACAAATTGTTGTGGGTATTTTTCAACATGGTGACATCTTCAGTTGATCCTGCATATCAAGATGTCATTACACTGTAAGTATTGTTCTAATATTTACTTATTTAATATTTCCTAATATTCTTATTCTTATTTTTTCAGTAATTAAGAGAGGAATGCGGGATATTCTCCAGCACGTTCAACAGACCTTCAACAGCTAGGGCGACTTGGTCTCACGGAGGTTGAAAGGATAAGCCAAAATCTCGAGATTGTAGGAACCGTATTGACTGCTTCATATTTACTTGTATTTAAGGGGAAATGGAGACGGAACATACACTAATGCTCACACGCACACACTCTACACACAAGCTCTTGTAATCCTCTCCATTATCTTCCAAAGTTGTATTCGTGATCATTATAGTGAAACTTTTAAGGTTGGAGACCTAACTCCCGGGGTTTTTTCCAAAGAGGTTGTCACCTCCAAGGTTTTCCTCGTTAACAAATCGTGGTGTCATTATCTCTTTTTCGTGCTTTTGTTCCATATAGTCGAATTCCACAGTCCCCTCCTTATTGTCCAATCCACACACTAAACAAAGTTAAGATTCTACTCTATTGTTTTTTCTACCAAAACACCTGTTATCTAAGGGACATCTTAAAGAACTCCTTGGAAACCGCAAGACCAAGATGGAGAACAAAGAGCCCGTTGCAACCAGACCTCCATCTCCTCCACCGGTAACAAAGGTAGTTAATGTTATTAGTGGTGGTTCGGATATTTGTGGAACTTCTTATTCTGCAGTTAAGAGATTTGCCAAGCAAGCTAAGGATGAGAATCCCGAAAGATCCTCGAAGATGTTGCAGCTCACATCCCAAGATGTGATCTCCTTCGAAGAAAGTGACAGGGACAATGTTATGGATCCTCATCATGATGCCTTGGTCATTGCACTCCAGATCGCCAATTGCAAAGTCAGACGTATCCTAGTAGATGGAGGCATTTCAGTAAACCTCATTATGCTAGATGCCTTGAAAGAAATGAAGATCCCTGAAGATAGCATCGTGAAAAGAACCTCCGTGCTCGTGGGCTTCAGTGGAGAAACCAAAAGCACAGTGGGTGAGATTACACTTCCAGTTTATGTCGAAGGTATCAACTCCATGGAGAGATTCTGCGTGATTGACAGTGCAACATGTTACAATGTAATTTTGGGAAGACCCTGGATCCATGGAATGAAGGCAGTGCCATCCACTTATCACCAATGTGTCAAGATGCCGACACCCTAGGGAGTTGTCAAGGTTTACAGCGATCAGCAGTCAGCTAAAGAATGTTATATGACTTCCATGAAGGCGTCGACATCTTCTAAGATGGCATAACGATTACAGAGAAAGGCCCGTGAGGTTCTGGAAGCAAAGGAGCATGAAGTGAAAGAGATACTCTTAGACCCCTCAAACCCAGATCTCAAGGTGCTGATTGGTAAAGATGTTCCGGCAGAAATCGAAGAAGATATGATAGGCATCAGCAAAGATGTCATCACCCACAAACTCAACATTGATCCATACTTCAGACCAATTCACCAAAAGAGACGGAAGTTCAAGCAGGATTAAAAGCTTCGCCTGGAAACATGAAGATATGATAGGCATCAGCAAAGATGTCATCACCCACAAACTCAACATTGATCCATCCTTCAGACCAATTCACCAAAAGAGACGGAAGTTCAAGCAGGAGAGGAACCTAATCATTCAGGAAGAAGTAGACAGATTGCTCAAAGCTAAGATGATCAGAGAGGTCGAGTGCCCAAGATGGCTAGAAAATGTGGTGGTGGTAGAAAAGAAGAACGGCACGTGGAGAGTTTGTGTCGACTTCACAGACTTGAACAAAGCCTATTCCAAAGATCCTTTCCCTTTACCACACATTGATACTTTGGTCGATGCTACTTCTGGACATGAAGTGTTGATTTTCTTAGATGCATCTTCAGGATTCCAGCAAATCCAGATGGAGCCATCCGACCAAGAAGACACCGCCTTCATCACCCCAATAGGTATTTATTGTTATATTGCAATGCCTTTTGGACTAAGAAATGCAGGTGCTACATACAAGAGGCTGGTCAACATGATGTTCAAAGAGCAGATTGGGGACACCATGGAAGTATATATCGACGATATGGTAATAAAGTCAAAGAAAGCTGAAGATCATGTTCGGGATCTTACTCAATCATTCGACATCCTGGACAAATTCAACATGAAGCTGAACCCAGCAAAGTGCAATTTTGGCATGAAGTCCGGTAAATTTTTGGGCTACATGGTGACGCAAAGAGGGATAGAGGCAAGCCCGGAGCAAATAAGAGCCATCATCAATCTAACGTCACCCAAATCCATCAAAGATGTTCAAAGATTGATGGGGAAAGTGGCAGCATTGAATCAATTCATCTCAAAATCCTCAGACAGATGCAAGCCGTTCTATGACATCTTGAAGAAAAATTCCAGATTCGAGTGGACTGAAAAGCATGAACAAGCCTTTCAAGATTTAAAGTTGTACCTGTCAACACCTCCCCTACTCTCAAAGCCTCAAGAAGGTGAGCCATTATGTGTCTACTTAGCTGTCTCCAAAACCGCAGTTAGTGCCGTCCTGGTCCGTGATCAAGATGGCGTCCAGCAGCCGATATACTATGTAAGTAAAACACTGCTTGATGCTGAAACCAGGTACTCACACCTTGAAAAATTAATATTGGCTCTGATTTCTGCTTCCATTAAGTTAAGGCATTATTTTGAAACTCATATCATTGTCATTCGTACTAACTATCCAATAAAAAGTGTAATGAGAAAATCAAAAATGTCAGGAAGGATGGCCAAATGGTCTGTTCAGCTAAGCACTTATGACATCAAGTATGAGCCTAGAACAGCAATAAAATCACAAGCACTTGCAGACTTTGTGGCATACTTTAGTCCAAGCATGCAACCAGAAGTAGAATTCGAAGTCCAACAACTCCAAGATGGGGACATCCTGCGAAAGTGGACTCTATTCACAGATGGTGCTTCTAATATGAGGGGCACAGGGCTAGGTGTTGTCCTAAAGTCGCCACAAGGTGACATCATACCCCAGGCCATTAGTTGTGATTTTAAAGCCACCAATAATGAAGCAGAATATGAAGCCTTAATCGTGGGCCTAACCGTGGCTCTAGACATGAACATTAAAGCAATATAGGTATATAGTGATTCGTTATTACTTGTCAATCATTTTATGGTTCCTATGCAGCAAAAAATTGCCAAGATGACAGATTACTTGGGCATTGTGAAAATTCTCGCAAGCAAATTTCAAATCTTCTCTTTTGAACAAATACCCCGAGAGGAGAACTCTCAAGCAGATGCATTTGCCAATCTTGGATCAGCTTTCAAAATCTTATCTCAAACCAATATACCAATCATACATGTTGACATCCCTGCAGTGGAAAGGTTAGAACTTTTCTGCACAGATGACGACATCCCAGTTGATCAGATAAAGACATCTTGGACGACGCCAATAGTTAAATATCTTCAAGATGGTACCATCCCTAATGAATAAAAGAAAGCTAGAGCATTCAGGGTAAGGATTCAAGATTTGTATTAATAGATAATGTGCTGTTTAAGAAATCATTTGCAGGTCCATACTTGAGATGTCTCGAAGCTGACAAAGCCAATAAAGTTCTAAGAGAATTTCATGAAGGATCATGTGGTAACCATTCTGGGGGCAGAAGCTTTTATACGAAGGCTCTAAGAATGGGTTACTACTTGCCAACAATGCGTCAAGATGCTGCCATCTTTGCCAAGAAATGTGATTCCTGCCAGAGGCATAGCAACATCTTGCACCAGCCCGCAAAATTGCTTCATCCAATCCTCTCCCCTTGGCCATTCATGAGGTGGGGAATGGATATAGTGGGAAAATTGCCTAAAGCTCCTGGAGGAAAAGTATTTTTGCTTGCAATGACTGATTATTTCTCTAAGTGGGTTGAAGTTGAATCCTACGTGCAAGTTCGTGATAAAGAAGTCATATCCTTCATTAAGAAAAATATATTTAGCAGATTTGGCATCCCCTCTAAAATAATATGTGACAACAGCTCCCAGTTCATCAGCAAGAAGATGCAGGATTTTCTTACTAGGTGGGGAGTTAAGATGGTGACATCCTCACCTGTGCATCCTCAAGCTAATGGCCAGGCAGAATCAAGTAACAAAATAATCATCAATAGCCTAAATAAGAGGCTAGATCAAAAGAAAGGAAGATGGGCAGAGTAGCTTCCATTTTTCCTTTGGGCAGATAGAACCACACCAAAGAACGCGACATGTCAAACGCCTTACTCCTTAGTATTTGGAGCAGAAGCAGTCATCCCGGCAGAAGTCATCGTCCTACTGCCAGATTCAAGATGTTGACACCTAAGCAGAATGATGCCAACCTGAGTCATGAAATAGATACCATTGACGAGCTGAGGGATTTAGCCAAGATCAGAATAGCAGCATATCAACAAAAGATTGCTTGATCCTACAACAAAAATGTTAGATTACGAAAGTTTCAAGTTTGTGATCTAGTCCTACGAAAGGTGTTTCAGAATACAAGAGAGCCTAATGCTGGAAAGATGGCTCCCAAATGGGAAGGGCCATACTTATTTGATTCCGAAGAAGGCTCCTATTGGCTGTCAACTCTGGAGGGAGCAAGGATTCCCCGAAGCTGGAATGCCATTCACCTCAAGTCCTACTTTATGTAAGTTTCCATAATAACTTTACAATGCAAATAAAACCAAGGTACGATCTTTACCATTCTATTTTCAATAAAAGTACTTGTTTCCGTTTTTTGTTTATTTTTTGAATGATTACTAACTTAAGCATCAGAGGGGCGTTAGCTAAGCTAGCGTCCACCCCTAACATGTTTCTGTTTTGCAAGGAAACAAGAAGCATTTGAATAAAACTCCTTGACAAATTAAGATGTTAGCATCCTTCCAAGAAGTTAACATCTTAAATCAGGTACGATCTTTTTCTTACTTTCTGTTTAAAAAGTATTTTTATGAAGTTCTAGCACTTTTTTACTTTCTTTTATCAAATAAAATATGACATCAGAAAAGATGTCGAAATCTCTCATTAACTTGTTATTTTGCATGAATTCTTCAATACATTCCAAATCCTCGTGAAAACAACCGTTTTGGACTGGCCATCTCACCTCCGTTTAAGGTACTTAATCCCTTCAAAGGTTTAAAGAAATTACTTTCTTTTGTCTCATTAAGGTTTAAACACCTCGCCTGGAGCGCACGATGTCAATCTTGATTGAGGTGTGTGGTGGGCCCATATATTTATAAATACGAATTACCCATTTCCACTCAATCAATGTGTTAGACCCTAAGATTTTTACAATTGGTTATGACACATACGTGTCATCTAAGAACAAACGGTTATTGACATTCACATGTCAATCAAAGTAATTGCAAAGGATTTCTACATCCACTCGAAAGTTGTTACTATCTACGAAGAGGTTAGCATATCAACCTCCTAATTTCATTTTTCACAAAGATGCTTGAGCAAAAGTTTTTCCATCAAAACCCAAGTGAAATTTTTACCCTACGAAAATCATAAAAGTGTTGGACAAACCCAACACTTGAAAGCAAATTGTCTTGGCCCTTATGGGCCGATTACAAACCAAAATATTTAAAAACATTGTCTTAGGGATGCAGCCCATTTTCAAACCAAAGTTTTTAAACCAAAAGTTTTTTCAAACCAAGAGATCCAATTTCTTTTTTTCCTTCATGGGGTGGCTACTACCGCAGATGTTGTCACTGCTCCTTCCTCAAGGATATCATCATCCTTAGCAGTTGAAGACCCTTCTCCTGCCTCCACTCCCTTAGCATACAAGGCCTTCAAGAGTGTACGTTGTTGCTCAACATCCCACTCTGTATGCTTCCTGGCATGAAACTCTTCCATCATTTGAACTTTAATTTCTATCATGCTTCGGGCAGCGGAGGCCATCATGTTCCTCTTCACATCTTCAATCTCCTGCAGCTGGGTGTCTTGGATGGAAGACATTCCTTTCATCAAGCTTTCCACCTCATTCTGTAGATCTTCTATCTTCTTAGCCGAAGGCTCCTTCTGTTTCTTGTTCTGTATAGCCTCCATCACCAACTTCCTATTCCTTTCCTCAAGACTGCTCATTCTTATCTTAGCTGCATCAACACCCTGCAAAAGACAAATTTGATCAAACTCTGAGATGCGTTATTCAAATAAAAATTCTTTTGAAACTCTGTTTTTTCAAAAAACTTACCACTGCAGCTCTAGCAAGCGCCTCCTCTACATCAGCCAAACCAGTTTCATCAATGTTTATCACCTCCTTAGAGCTACCCTTCCTCTTCTTCACCCTTGCTCCAACAGATGATGCCTCCATCTCTTTCTTAGGCACCGATAAATGTTGGCTAGCCTGGGTTTGCCCAACAAACTCTTGAAGGTCCTTTAAGGAAAATGCAGCTGTAGACTTTGAAACTGTCAAAAACAGAAGGCATGCTGTTAGAGGAAAGCAAAATCTAGATACCAAAAAGGCAAACTTTGTAGACAAAATAGGATCTTACCAGTGGACATCTCTGTAGATGGTGGTATTTCCTTGTCTTCAGAAGTGACTATGGCTTCAAATGGCTGGAAGGATCGCTCCCCCTCTGAGAACTCCAACAATCTCCTCACTTTACCAATTGTCTCAGCAGATGGTGGGAAAAGCTTAGCCCAATCAATAGCTGCAAAAATAAACAAAAAAAATTACAACAAGTAAGTGCGGGAAATAAAGAAAAATTGAAGTTTGAAAGAGGGATACCTTCCCTGTTCCATTCAGTTGCCAAGAAATCTCCTTCCTCCAAGGAATCCTTCTCAACAAAAAAGTATTTTGATTTCCAACCCCTATCGTTCACGGTTATTTTCAAAAAAAGAGGTTTCATGCCTGACCTAGTTTTAAGAAGATATTTCGTGGAGCCAAAGGTTTGGAGCTCATACACAAAGGCTAACTCCCTCAAACCTATGTCTAAACTGAATTCACGGTTCACTCGCAGAACGCAAGAGAAAATTCTCCAAACCATGGGCATCAGTTGGACGAAAGCCAAGTTAGTTTTTCTAAAAAAACTCAGTTATTAAGGCAGGGAAAGGATACGAGAAACCTAGAGTGAAGGGATATTCTTAGAAACAGACCCATTGCGGAGATACGAAATAAGACTTAAGAAAAACATCAAAAGACCTAAAGATGGTGGAATCCGGGAAGCATCGTCGATCCTTGACAGATTCGATGAGCTCATTGTTGAAAACACAGATTTCCTCATCTGGTTTTGCCAACAAACCTTCGCAAGAAAAACCCCCATTCTCATTCGAACTCAGAGGGTTCCTTGCAGCTTTGCCCTTTCTTGGCTTAACCATTTTTTTTTCAAAAAAGTAAAAAGGGGGAAAAGAGAGGGAAAGATTTTACCTTGAGAAGAAATCACCACCGTGAAGAAGGAGATGGATGAAAACGATTGGAAAAGTGGAGAAGAAAGTGAAAGGAACTCGGTTAAAAACCCTAGATCCTTGGTAGTTACGCTAATTAAGTGGGATTAAAACTCTCAACTGCCACGTCTCCCTGCGAATTAATTAACTGTCCAAGCTTCTAGAAGAAAGTAGAAAAACCGTCCTTTTAAATTCATTTAAAGACAGTTTTTGGGGACAATTGTTGTGGGTAAATTCAGGATTGCTACATCTTGAATAGTTGCCAGCATGTCGTCATCTTCACACCCGTGGACAAGGTAAAATTTACTTAAATAATTAATTCATTATTTAATTATTTCTGTTATATATTTAATTACAGGTATAAAAGAACGTGGGAAAAACATATTTCACGGACCCATTTCAACGGTTGAGAAGACCAAGTCAAGATAGAGATAACATGGCCGATATTCTAGGGAAGTTTGTTAGGGTTTAAGTTATCTTCAGTTATTTTTTCTATTTAAAAGCTTATGGCTGGAATACAACACACACACAGCTCACAAACACATTGTAATCCGCCATAGCTTCAAACTTTGTAACTCATAAAGATCAATACTATTGTTTGGGAAGGTAGGTGCTCATAATCCCCTCCCGAGGTTTTGTGCCGGCGATAGTTATCTCAAGGGTTTTCCTCGTTACATGATCGAGCCATCTTAGTTTCATTGTTACACTGATTATATTCCATTGCACCTTCCTCAACTTTATTTTGAATTTCTTCATTGTTGACTGTTTTTTACCAAACCACTCTCCAACCCCTATCTTTTACAGAGACCTTCGCAAACAGAGATCTTAGCCCAGTTTTTGTTTTTAATAGATATCGTGTTGAACCGAAAGTTTGAAGATCATAGACTGACGCTAATTCACTCAAACCTATCCCTAACCTATGCTCCTTATTTACCCTCAAGACACAAGCAAAGATCCGTCAAATCATAGGCATTACTTGAACAAAGGCTAAATTAGTTTTTTGGAAAAATTCAGTGACCAACGGTGGAAAGGGACAAGTGAAACCAAGAGCAAAAGGGTATTCATAAAAGCAAACCTAGTTTAGGGAAATGAAATTGGCTTTGACAGAAGCATCAAAAGGATGGAAACGGGTGATTTTAGGGAAACACTTGTGATTTTTCAAAAACTCAATTTTCTTATTGTTAAAAACGCAGATTTCTTCATCCGGACTCACTATCAAACCCTCACATTTGAACTCACTAGACTCTGCATCTTTGCTAGGACTCAATGAACTTCTAGACACAACTTCCCCTTTAGATTTTGACCATTTCATTTTCTCCATGGAAAGAAATTAGAAAGAGAAAGGGAAAGAAATTACCTCAGTTATCTCGCCGTTATCTCGCTGCTGAAACGAAAAAGAAATTGAGAGGATAAAGGAAGAATAGACCTGCTTAATAAACCCTAACTGCCCACTGTCCTTGAAGAAATCACACATTCATTGCCTAGGGACTCTACTACTCTCACACGTCTCATCAAGTCATAAAGTAACCGTCAGAATCAAAGTATTGATAAGAAACTTACCCTTTTATCTTCTTTAAAGGATAAGTTTGGGGGCAATTGTTATGGGCAAAATCTCCGACGACGACAACATTAACCTAGCCAGCATGTCAATATCTTGGCTCCTGCGATTAAGGTAAAATATTTATTTTATTATTGGTACTAAATATCTTTTTGACAGGATAAACAACAGAAAAATAAAAACATTCTATGTGGACTCTTCTCAACATAATAGAAGACTGGGTCAAGGCCGATATTAGAAAGTTAGTTGCGATAGGGAAACATGTGTAATCTTTTTCTTATTTAAGAGCTATGAGGCTGGAACACTTGCACACATGACTCACGCATTCTCTCTTGTACTCCGCTATAGCTCACCACCAATTGTAACTCATTGATCGTTAATACAACCGTTCGGGAAGGCATGTGCTCATAAACACCTCTCGAGGTTTTATGCCGGCGAAATAGTTGTCTCATGGGCTTTTCCTCATTACATCGACGCGTTGATCTTGCTCTACCCTTACACCGATTATACTCCATTGCACCTTCCTCATTCTCTTTTGGTTTAAATTATAGTTTATTGTTTTTTCACCAAAACATCTTTTTTCCTTAATAGATTTTTTTTTAAATAAACTACCTATCATATCCTTTCCATTTAACCTGACAAATCAGATTTTAAATATTCCATTCATCTTAAATGTATCTGCTTTATAAAATTAATTTTAAAGATTGATTTAATGACTTCTAGGGGTGTAAATGGTTCGCTTTATTTCGATTTGGGGGAATTTACGTACCGAACCACTAGTTATCGGTTCAGGAAAATTCTAAACCGAATCGAATCATGAAAAAATTCAAATCAAACCAAACCAAACCAAAATGCTATAATTTGGTTCGTTTTGGTTCAAACCGCGGTTCAATAATATGGTTAAATCGTGGTACAAACCGTGGATCAAACCATGATTTGTATTGCGGTTCAAATCACGATTCAGACCGAAACTTATTTTCATATTGTTTAAATTTTCTGTGCTCTCGCAAGAAGAGTGAAAGAAGCGGGCGTTAAGAGGAAAATCGGAGGAATAGAGAGACTAGAGAAAAAAGAGGCCGAATGAAGAAAAAAAATTTACAATCTTCGATCGTGGATAGAAATTAGTTATTTATGTGTCGCAATGGCGATAACAAATGATGACATTAATATTAAATAATATACACAGTGTGGGTTAGGATTAGTCTATTTAATATAGGTTTTTTTATTTATCTAACAGTAAATTTTAATAAATATACGAAAACATTAAATAAGATACAAAACTGGGGTTATGATTAGTTTATTTAATGTGGTTTGGTCTCGCGATTCAGTTTGGTGGTTCGGTATCAAACCGCGATTTGGTTTGGTTTGGTTTGTGAGGGTCAGACCACAAATCAAACCGAACCATATAATTTGCCAATATTTGAGATCGAACCGAACCATTCATACTTGAAAACCAAACCAAACCGCATGGTTTAGTTTCGTTCGATCTCAAACCTCAATTTAAACCTAACCACTTACACCCCTAATAACTACTACTCCCTCTTTCTCAAATTAAAATTCTTATTTTAACATCACACTTACTAATAAATTAGGACAAAATGAATTAACAGCTATAGCTATAGTGAGGTGAGAATATAATTCTCCAAAATATTATTTATAAAACAATTTGGTAAAAATTAGATAGGTAACTAACATTTTTTTGTAATTATATGAATTTATAAGGACAAGATTGTCAAAACACTATTCATATTTTGCCATTTATGAAAAAATTAAAACCATTAATATGTGACATATTAAAAATAAAGTAAAAACATTAAACCAAAAATTAATAAGTATTTTCTAATTTTTTTTATCTAAATAACTATTCAAAAAATAATGCATTACTTTTTATATAATTACAAAATAAAAAAAATATTTGATATTAATTTTGAAAATAATAAATAATAGTATAATACTCTATTCATTTCAAAATAAATAATGATGATGCCAAAACAATGGATCAGCCTTTGTCCAACATGTCAAATATTTCAGCCGCTCCGATTAGCCTATAAAAGGTAAACATACACATAAAATTACTCGAATTTTAACCGGCGAATGCCCTCTTACATGACAGTAAGAATATGCTTTATATAATGCAAAGCAATTGACAAAATTTTAGAATCAAAAAATGCGTTAACGGTGAATGTGATGTTACACTTGTATTTATAGGAGGAGGTTTAGTTGTTGAGGTGTTTGGGGATTGTTAGTTCCAATGGTGGCAACAAGGGTGAAAAACAACTAGAGGGAGGTGGTGAATAGCTGTTATAAATTTTTCGATCCCTTTTTGAAAAACTAAACCTCTTGCATACAAAATCATCTTGCAGTGTATCAAAACCGCAAGTGAGGTTTGCAAAATGCACAGCGGAATTTATTTAAGTTAAGAGAGTGCAGTTTTAATCAGAGTGCGATTTTATAATGCGGTTTATAAAACAATAATTTGAGATTTTGACAAGGATTAACTCTAAACACAATTCACAAATCTGGAATGCCTATATAAGATCAAACAGATAAAGACAAATTAGTTTGAGTGATGAACAGTAATGAGAAATGCAGAAATTAAAGAACACAATATTTGGAGTGGTTCGATCGTAAATGATCTACGTCCACTATCAAGATGGTTAGTCTTAGATTTTCTAAATGCTAGATTTTATATTAGAAGATGAGAGAGATTACAAGATTACAAGTATCAAACTCAAATCTAAAATCTTATCAATGAAAGTAAATCCTAGACTGTAACTGGTGTTTCTCAAATGATATAATATATGTGATTAATCAAGTGAGGTGTGTGTGTGTGTGTTCAACAAGATTCAAGGCTCTTTGAATCTGTATAATATAGAGCTCAAGAAATCTTGGGTGTTATAAGGCTTGAATTTCTGAGCTAAGAAATTTGTTCTTGAAGGATGAAGGTTGAAGATGAAGATATAAAGGAATATAAATTTCTGGGAAATAATCTTCAGATCTTCAAAGGACTCTTTTCTCAATTTTCTCAATCAATCTTCAAATGATGAAGAATGGGGTATTTATACCCAAGCACCAAAAAGTAACTGTTATGGTACAGCTGTGCAAGTACAGTGCTGGTGCAGTCTGATTGGTCCACGTGTCCACTTTCGTTCTTTTGTACAAAAGTTGCAGATAAGGCTGATCAGACCTCAGCTGACTTTAAGGAATGAAGGACATATGTCACATTTTTAAAATCCTTCTAGAATATGATCGTTAGTCACGTGATGTGATTTTGTGGTTGATTTAATTTTGCTGACGTGGATTCCAACAGTCAAAAGTGGTCCAACATTGGATGCGGTTGGTGAAGTGCGGTTTTAAGGCGTGCGGTTTCACCAACAAGGTTTCTGTTGCGGTCTTCAAAGTGCGGTTTCAAGATGAGAAGCACACAAGCGGTTTGCATTGTGCGGTTTCATAGATGGGGTCTTCACTTGAACTGCGGTTTTGCATGTCTTCAAAACCTCTTGACTTGAAACCTCTTATCCAATGAAATTTGTGCCAGTTTTCAAGCCTAAATAAACCTATTCTATAAAATGGACTTGTACTAAAAAATTAAAGTCTAAGCTTCATTACATATGGGCCTAAAGTCCATAAAATAGAGATGAGGTTATGGTATCAATCAAATTAAAGCTAAAGCTAAGAGGGTTAAAGTATGCATATCCAATAATCTCCCCCTATTTGATTGATGCCATTACATACTATAACAAAGGCAAACATTGTCCTTGGTAAAACATGTCCATAAGAATTAACATGGTAAGTCATGTCCCAAGTCAATGCACACACTAGCCTAAGTTATAGATTTCTATACTATTGAAAGATGAAAAACTTACAAGTTGAAGTATAGAAATGCATTCAGTGCATACATAAAAAATATGAGTTTTATTTTAAGTATGTGGTTTAAATTGAATGTTGAAACTTCAATTTCAAAATATGATTTTTAAGTTAAGTATATGAATGAGGTTTAAGTGAATGAGGTTTCATTGTTCTACAAACAAGGTAGTTTGAATGAACAAGGTTTTGAATTCAACCATGATGCAATTTTCATTAATACCTTCTAAGAGGTTTGAGATTTACAGGTAGAAGGTATGAAAGCAAATTACAAGGTTTCAAAAAAAACCTAAGCAAAAAGAGTTAGACAAAAAAATTTACAATGAGAGTGCTGTCTAACTAAGGATCTACCTGATTATCTAAATTCATGAAGTTTGGTGCAGGCGGTCCATCCACGACATGATCAGAAACATGCGGTCCATTGAAGATGAATGCAGAGGATTTAGCTCTTAATGTCCTTCTCAATCTTCTGACCTCTTCTGCGGTCCTCTTTTGGGCGGCTTCTAATCTGTTGATAGCATTTGTTGCGTTTGAAGCCTGGTGTTGTTGGAGCCAACCACTCTGCAATTCCCTTTTAAGCTCATCAACCTTGGAAGCATTTTCATCCAAATTCTTGTTGACTTCTTCAATTTTTACATGAAAGGAGGAATTGAGAGAGTTGAAGAAGGTATGGATCTGATCTTGAATAGCTTCTGCATGTGCGGTTTGAGATTCTTGAAGATTTGGCTCTATTTCTGCTATGCTCCCCCTAAAACTATTGTCCAATTCCTGGAACTTATAGTTGAGTTTATCTGTTAAACTCTCCTTTTGGTTATCCAGCCTATCTCTGACTTCATCAGTAAGACTACCCAACCTTGTGGTTAGGATATCTCCAATCACATCTATCTTCATCTTCAATTCTTCCCTTAGAACTTCAGCATCGTTTGGAGGTATACCTGCATGGAATCCAAGACTGATCTGAGTTCAGAATTTTGCTGCAGTCTGGAGTTGAAAGATTCAAGAAATTCAGTCTTCAGTTGTCCAAGATCCGTTTCTATAGCTTTGTAGATTGCCTCTGAGAGTTCATGGAGAATTTTGTTGAGTTGGGTTAGGGAAGCTTTATCTCCCAAGGCTTGAAGCATTCCATCTTCTAAAGATTGTTGGAACGCATTGAAGCAGTTCTTAGTCGTTGTTTTGACAATGGTTGCGGTTTGATCATTTGAAGTTGAGGTGTCTCTCCCCCTTAATGGCATCTATCAATTGAGCTTTAATAATTGCCAATTCTTGGGTTTGAGAATCCACTTGAAATTGAAGGGAGCGGTTGGAGGCTTCAAGGGAGGAGTTGGAAGCAGTGAGTTTGATCATGTGACCCTGGTTAGTGTGTAACTGACCTTAGATCACATGTAAGGTAGACAAGATCTGGGAATATTCAGTAGGAGGGGCGGTTGAAGAGGAAGGTGCGGTTTGGGGTAAGGGATCGGTTTGGGTTATGGGAGTGGTTTAGGTAGGGGGTGCAGTTTGAGGGAGTTGGGTACTTAGTGTTTGGAAAATATGGGTGATGGGAATTGTTTGAGGTTGGGGTTGGGTTGGAATAGTAGGGGTTGGAAATGTTTGGGTAGGGGCAGTTTCGGTTGGTAGGGTTGGAGGGGCGGCTTGTGTTTGTGGAGGAATTGTGGAGGTAGGGAGGATTGCCGTTTTAGGAAGGGAAATATGGGAAGATGAATTATCTGAGGAATTGGTATTTGCAGTGTGGATAGAAATATGGGAATGTTGCGGTTGGGATTGATGCGGTTTTGGTGAAAGTGGAGTAGTAGGTTGTTTTAGGTTTGAATGAGGAGGGGAAGGATGGGTTCTTTACGGTTTGATGGAGGAGGAGAAATGGCTTCATCATCATCACTAGGAATTTTCCTAGCTGATGTGGAAATGGCAGGACCTCCAGAGGGTTGGGGGGTCCATGCATGGAAAGCTTTAGGTAGAGGGGAGTCAGGGTCTGAGGGGAGTATGAATCTGGATTCAGATGAAGACGATGAGGAATATGAAGACTCCCTGTCAAAATATGAGGCATTTTCCCCAGCCATAGGCTCAGCATTTTTGGTCAAACGTTTGTAAAAACGTTGAGGCCCCTTTTTAGAGGATTTCTTTGCCATCATTTTATACCTCTTCTACGGTGTCTTCCCCCTGAACCTGAGCATCTACTTGTGGTTCAGATATTTGCAGATGGGGGGTAGACTGCGGTTTTGGGGAGGGTGATTGGGGTTTGAGAGGTGGAGGCGGTTGAGTGTTTGGTTGAGGTTGAGGAAGGGGTTGAGGTTTAGGATTTGGATGCAGTTTGGATGGTTGAGCGGTTTCTTTTCCTTTAGCTGCTCTCCTCTCTGCAGCCTTCTCTCCAATTTCTCCATCTCATCCCTATGGAATTGTATTAGATCTTCATCATTCATGATCTTCTCTCTAGCTTCCTTAGCAAGTTTAGCCCTAGCTATCAGAGAGGGAATATCAGCATCATCTTCAGCATCATCTTCAACATCATCATTTCCCAACAATTCATCTTTCTCACAAACTTCTTCATCAAGAAGGACCTTCTCCAGCTTCTTCTTCTGACTTGGACCAGCACCAGTTGTAGTACGCAGTTTGGGGGCTGGTGTGTTCTTGGTCTTCTTGAGGGGCGGTTCAGCCATGATCTTTTACTTTCTTGCCTTCTTGACTGCTTTGCCAACAGCTTTATCAGCGGTCTCAGGGTTCATTTGAATGTAGTGCTCTTTGGTGGGAAGGGTGTCGGCATCCCAAAGTTATTTGTAGGTTTCATCTCTATTCTTGAATCTGAAGTGGTGACAAAACATTCAAACCCAATGTTTCTTCATTTGACCATTCAACCATCAATTCTGGATTGAGTTTTCTGTGGACCTCCAAGTGTTGGTAATTGGCAAAGACTGTGGTTAGAAGTCTGCAGAATGGTCTCCATCTCTGGTCAACTCCTATTTCTTTGGACTGATAAGTGTTAATGTGGGCAGATAATTCCCTGAGAAGGATTTTGGGCCAATGCAGGGGAATTTTGTTGTAAATGGAACAGCAGTACATCCATTGACAGCTGGTGAAGTTGTTGTGGTTCCCATTCTTCCCACACACAGACTTTCCAACCAGAAAGCACAAGTGTCTTATCAAATCTCCAAAGTCCTTTCTGGGGACCGCCTTGTATTTCCCAGTGAGAGTTGGAATGCCAGCACTTGTTGAGGCTGTAGCATCAAGAATCTCATGATCAAGTCTCACTTTAGCATTAGGGACATGGAATCCAAATGTATCCCTAATATCCATGTAGTCAATTGAAACATCCAATCCTTCGATATTAGCGGTCAGGCATGGAATCGTCCTTCCATTACCTATATCTCTTGTGCCAACAACCGCATTGGAGTAGAACTGGTCTACATAGGAAGAAATGGTATAGGACTGCTTCTTGGTGAATAGAGGCAAGATTCCTGAGGCATCCATCCTTCTAATCATCTCCCTGCCCAAAGCATCATAAATCAACTCAACTTCATTTATTTCCCATCCAGGTAGGAAAAAGTGGGGATCCTACAAAGAAAGAAAATATAAAGTTAGAACCATTTTAAGTGATCACAGTTCACTTGCGGTTTAAGCACCCATGCGGTTTAGCAATTGTGCGGTTGAGAAAGTGAAATTTCTCAACTCCAAGTGTACTATGAATTTAGGCTAAAGAAATAATCATGAAGACTTAAAGAGTATGGTTACTAGTACGTGGCATTGTTAAATCAATTTTATCCCACATTACAATGAAGTGTTTGTTAGGGAAGGTTATGGTTTCCAATCTATATACTAAGACTCAAGAATGCAAAATGACAAGTGAGGAATAGCATGCAGTTTAAATGAAATGCGGTTTAGAATAAAAGGAACATGTGCAGCATAACATTAAACACTTAGAGAGAAAGCAGCATGCGGTTTCAAATAACATACTCATGCGGTTTACACATGCGGTTTAATATCTAAGGTAAACATGTGGCTTCACACTAGCAATTTCAAAATGTGGTTTGACCTATGCGGTTTAACCTAAGGAGGCATAAGGTTTTGGGAGATGAGGTTCTAAGGCATATTCAATGCAATATTGTTCAAAAATTTTCTAAGTATGAAAGAACAGAAGTTTGAAATCAAACTATCCAACATATAAGTTATTTTTGAAAAGTCACATGAACAGGTTATGAACAAATGAAGAAAACGAAGAACAGCAAGAACAATTATGAACATGAAGAACAGAGTCAACGCAAAACTTAACCAAATTCAACAAATAACATATCAAAATAATCCTAAGAAGTTGTAGATCATTAATATAACAATAAAAATTCAAACTTTGTCCAGAATCAACAAGAAATCACTAAGAACATGAAATGGGTTTCGAAAACCCCAAAACTTTAAATTCAAAAATCAACTACCTAGATGTGTTTAGATCATCAAATAAGTTACATACACGGAATCTAGACATTAAAGCGAGTAAAACCCAACAAGAATCAACAAAAATGATTGAGAAACTAAGAATTAATCAAGGAAAATCAATTAGGCAGTCGAAGGGTTTTTACTGTGTTCATCCATGGCAGTTTGCAGAAAGTAAAGATTAGAGTTAGAAGTCATACCATATCATTGCAGACTTTCTTTGCTAATCTAGGAATTGTTGTGTCTCTTGATCGTTTAGGAGCCATTAACGATTTTTAGTTTGAACTAAGAAGGTTTTAGAGAGAAGTAGAGAGAAGGTGAATAGTGACAAAGAAGGACGGTTGACAGAGAGTAGAGAGTAAAAGTTGGAATTGTTATATGAAAATAGTATATATAGGTGGTTATGGGGCGGTGTGCAGAAGGATGATAATGGTTTCACGTACCCATTAAGTGAATCACCACTTTTGTTGCACCCTTTCAGCTTCTTCACATCACTCAATGACGGCTGACAAGAAATGTTTTAATGCAAATATTCCTATTGCATTTAATGCATTTAAAATTCAAATTAATGTGGGAAAATATTTGCAATAGTACCCTTATGCAAATAATATTGTCTTAAGAAAGATAAGGACCAAATAATAAATATAGAAAACATACCTGGGTCCACATGGCATGCAGTTTGATATTAACAAAAATAATAAAAATAATAAGGTTTTTTTATTAAGGAAACAATATCAAACCTCTTGCAAGCTTCTTCAAAGCTGAAAAATGAAAAACATTGAAAAATTCTCTAAGTGATGAAATGCGGTTTTGATCATGCAGTTTTGAAACTACATGCGGTTGAGATACTGCATGCGGTCTTGAATAGGCATGCAGTTGACCTTATGTGGTTTGTCCACGCGGTTTCAACAAGGGTGAGGTTTTGAAACCTCAATAGGATTTTTACCTAAACAACATACTTAGCACACAAGTTAGTAATATAAAGTATGGACTTATTTAAGTTCAAGCATAATCATTTCTTCTTTAAGGAACGAAAACCTTTTGGAGTCAAGAGCTTTGGTGAGGATGTCAGCAATCTGATTATCTGTCCCCACATACTCTAAATGGATATTCCCTTTTTCCACATGGTCTTTGAGGAAATGATATTTGATGTCTATGTGTTTGGTCTTTGAGTGCATGACAGGGTTGTTGGAGACTGAAATTGTTGATGTGTTATCACACATGATTGGGTAGTTTCCTTCATCAATCCCATAGTCCACCAACTGTTGCTTCATCCATAGTATTTGACAACAGCAACTTTCAAGAAGAATGTATTCACCTCCGTAGTTGAAACCGAAACCGAGGCCGGCTTCTTGCCGCCCAAGCAACTAGTCTATTTCTAAGGAAGTGACATGTTCCACTAGTGCTTTTCTGTAAATGGTGCAAGCAGCATAATCTGCATCTGAATAACCTACAAGCTCTAAATTCGAATCTTTGGAATACCAAAGTCCAAGATTAGTAGTTCCAGAGAGATAGCGGATTATACGCTTGACCGCACTTAAATGTGCTTCTCTAGGATCAGCTTGATAACGAGCACAAACACTAAACATAATATCTCATCTACTAGCAGTTAAATAAAGTAATGAGCCAATCATACCTTGATATAAAGTTTGATCAACCTTTTAGATCTTTATCTAGTTTATTGCCGGTAGCCATGGGAGTATCGTATGCTTTTGCGTTTTCCAGTCCAAACTTCTTGATCAACTCCTTTGTGTTTTTGCTTGGCTGAGGAAGATTCCTTGATCACATTGTTTCATTTGGAGCCCAAGGAAGAATGTCAATTCTCCCATCATGCTCATCTCAAATTTGCTTTTCATTAGATTTTCAAAACGCTTACACAATAATTCATTAGTAGAGACAAAAATAATATCATCAACATAAATTTGAACAAGTAATGAATGATTATTATATTTAGCAATGAATAGAGTTGTATTGATTTTACTGCATTTGAAGCATTTTTCTAGTAGAAATTTTGATAGAGTTTCATATCATGCTCTAGAAGCTTGTTTGAGTCCATACAAAGCCTTTTGGAGTTTGTAGACATGATTTGGAAATTTTGAGTCTTCAAATCCAGGAGGTTGAGCAACATACACGGGTTTTTGAAGTTCACCATTGAGGAAGGCACTCTTAACGTCCATTTGATATAGCTTGAAACGTTTGTAAGATGCATAGGCCAAGAAAATTCTTATTGCCTCTAGTCTTGCAACTGGAGCAAAAGTGTCATCGTAGTAAATTCCTTCTTCTTGCCTATATCCTTGTGCAACCAACCTTGCTTTATTTCTGGTGATGCTTCCATTCTCATCCATCTTGTTTCTAAACACCCACTTTGTACCTATTACTCCTTGATCATGAGGTCTAGTCACTAGTATCCAAACCTTACATCTTTCAAACTTGTTGAGTTCTTCTTGAATTGCAACAACCTAACTTGAATCTTGGAGTGCTTCATCAACTTTCTTGGGTTCAATTTGAGATAATAGAGAAGTGTTCTCATCATAGTTTGATCTCCTTGTTTGAACTTCGAAAAATAAATCACCAATCACATTTGAGAGAGGGTGACTGCTGACTTCACGAACCTCGGGGGGTAAATCTGGTTGAACTAAGGTTTGTTGAAGATCTTCAATTAAAACATCGTTAGATCCTTCAGTGAAGTCATTAATGTAAGTTGACGAAGAGGTTCAATTTGTTGAATGGGTGAATTTTCATCAAAATCTTCCCTTGAGGTTGCAACTGGAGTTGGAACTTCAGGTGCGGTTTCGAAATTGTTTGAGGGAAATTCATTTCATGTTGATGGATTTCCTTGAGTTGATGGATTTTGCGGTTCTTGAGGTTCAGGTGCGTTTTCGAAAGTTTCACCTATTTCATTAGTCTCAGCAAAATCATCAGCAACATTTGGAACCAAATGTGGCTCAAGGAGAGAATGTTCATCAAAAGTAATATGGACAGATTCTACTATCTTTAAATTAGATTTATTAAAAACACGAAAAGCTTTGGAATGTTTAGCATACCCAATAAAAATAACTTCATCAGCCTTAGCTCCAATTTTACCTCTGTTTTCTCTTCCATTGTAGAGTATAAAGCATTTGCAGCCAAAGATTTTGAAAAAGGCAATGGGATTCTTCCTCTCCAAAGTTCATATGGAGTTTTGTTGTAGGTTTTGTTGATGAGGGAGCGGTTTTGAGTGAAGCATACTGTGTTGACCGCTTCAGCCCAAAAATACTGAGGAAGCTTAGCTTCAAATATCATTGTCTTTCCAGCCTCAATCAACGTCCTGTTCTTTCTTTCTACAACCCCATTTTGTTGTGGAACACCAGTCGTAGAAAAATTGTGATCTATTTCATGGTCATCACAATACTGAGCAACACCATTATTTTTGAATTCTGTTCCATTATCAGACCTTACACTAACGATGTTGTCTTCTTTTTAGGTTTGAAGCCGTCTAAAGAGTGAGGTTAGAATTTCATAGCAATCATCCTTTGTAATCATCATTTCAACCCACAAGTATCTTGAACAATCTTCCACTACCACTAAAGTATATCTATTTCCTCCAATGCTAGTAGTGGTGACGGGTCCAAACAAATAAATGTTAAGCAGTTGTAAACATCTTGCAGTTGAGGGTGCGGTCTTGCTGGTGAAAGACGCTTTAAATTGTTTACCAAGTTGACAAGCACTACATTTCTATGGATGGTGGTCAGCCACTTTTGGTAAACCGCGAATGAGGTTTTCCCTTCCAATCTTTTCAAGATACTTGAAGTTCAAGTGACTCAACCGCTTGTGTCATAGCCAACTATTTTTGCTCCCATTTTTAGCTACAAAACAGAGATTAGTAATACTACATGTAGAATTTAAATCAATAATGTAAATATTACTCTTACGAGTCCCTATGAGTAGTCTGACTCCGGAAATGCCATCTTTGATAAAGAAATTTGACGAAGTGAAGTTGCAGTGCATTCCTTTGTCACGAAATTGAGAAATTGATAGGAGATTATGCTTGAGTCCTTCAACAAGGAAAACCTTCTCAATGTTTAGGTTTCCTCTCCTAATTGTACCATACCCAATGATTTTTCCTTTGTTGTTGTCACCAAAGGTTACAGACGGACCGCTTGCTTCAATGACATTCTCCAGTAAAGATCTATCTCTAGTCATGTGTCTTGAACATCCACTGTCAAGATACCATTCATTTGCCTTGGACTGACCAGCCATTAAGTAGAGGACCTCAACGTAACGATCGTAAGTTTGACGCAAGGTTTCATTGGGTTTTCTGTTGAAGTTGTTGTAAGTTATTTCAACAACAAATTTCTTATTTTCCTTGCAAAGACCGTCTCCTTCAAGGTAGCTCTCAATAGCATCCCACATCTGCTTTGCGATTTTACACTTCATAACTTTTTGAAGAGTTAAAATTGGCAAGGTTCCAGAAATGATATGTCTTGCTTTGCTATCCAAAGCAACTAATCTCTTTTCTTCATCGGTCTACTCAACTTTCAGCTTTTTGACCTCTGGAGTTTCAGTGTTGGTGGCTGGATTTGTGTTGGCCTCCATTGGAACAAACGGGCCATTGATTACACAGTCCACCAGCATCTCATCTATGGTTTCCAAATGAATTATCATTCGAGTCTTCTAGATGTCAAAATAGTCTTCATCTAGTAAAGGAATGTGTGAGTAGTTAACCGTTGTCATAGTTTTTAGGTTTGCCATTATGAATCGGCACACAAGATGTTAAGCTTGAAAAACAGAAGTTTTATAAATGTGTTTTGCTTTGAACTACTTGTTGGTCCCAAAGGTGGCAACAAGGGTAAAAAACAGCTAGAGGGGGGTGAATAGCTGTTATAAATTTTTCGACCCCTTTTTGAAAACTAAACCACTTGCTTACAAAACAGCCTTGCAGTGTATCAAAACCGCAAGTGAGGTTTGTAAAATGCACAACAGAATTTCTTTAAGTTAAGAGAGTGCGTTTTTAATCAGAGTGCAGTTTTATAGTGCAATTTATAAAACAGTAATTTGAGGTTTTGACAAGGATTAACTCTAAACACAATTCACAAATCTGGAATGCCTATATAAGATCAAACAGATAAAGACAAATTAGTTTGAGTAATGAACAATAATGAGAAATGCAGAAATTAAAGAACACACTATTTGGAGTGGTTCAATCGTAAATGATCTACGTCCACTACCAAGATGGTTAGTCTTGGATTTTCTAAATGCTAGATTTTATATTAGATAATGAGAGAGATTACAAGATTACAAGTATCAAACTCAAATCTAAAATATTATCAATGAAAGCAAATCCTATACTATAACCGGTGTTTCTCAAATGATATAATCTATGTGATTAATCAAGTTAGGTGTCTGTGTGTTTAACAAGATTCAAGGCTCTTTAAATCTGTATGATATAGAGCTTAAGAAATCTTGGGTGTTATAAGGCTTGAATTTCTGGGCTAGAAAATTTGTTCTTGAATGATGAAGGTTGAAGATGAAGATTCAAAGGAATATGAATTTCTGGGAAACAATCTTCAGATCTTCAAAGAACTATTTTCTCAAGCAATCTTCAAATGATGAAGAATGGGGTATTAATACCCAAGCACCAAAAAGTAGTCGTTATGGTACAGTTGTGCAAGTACAGTGCTGGTGCGGTCTGATTTATCCACGTGTCTATTTTCTTCCTTTTGTACAGAAGTTGCAGATAAGGCTGATCAGACCTCAGCTGACTTTAAGGAATGAAGGACATCTATCACCTTTTTAAAATCCTTCTAGAATATGACCGTTAGTCACTTGATGTGATTTTGTGGTTGACTTAATTTTGCTGACGTGGATTCCAACAATCAAAAGTGGTCCAACTCTTCAAGTCTTCAATCATTGGATGCGGTTGGTGAAGTGCGGTTTTAAGGCGTGCGGTTTCACCATCAAGGTTTCTGTTGCGGTCTTCAAAGTGCGGTTTCAAGATGAGAACCACACAAGCGGTTTGCATTGTGCGGTTTCATAGATGCGGTCTGCACTTGAACTGCGGTTTTGCATATCTTCAAAACCTCTTGACTTGAAACCTCTTATCCAATGAAATTTGTACCAGTCTTCAAGCCTAAATAAACTTATTCTATAAAATGGACTTGTACTAAAAATTTGAAGTCTAAGCTTCATTACATATGGGCCTAAAGTCCAAAAAATAGAGATGAGGTTATGATATCAATCAAATTAAAGCTAAAGCTAGGAGGGTTAAAGTATACATACCCAACAGGGATGAATTGTAGGAGAGATTCAAGGGCTTTGACTTAATCCAGCTTTGGAATTCTAGTTTGCCATATTTATCTCGTAACTGCTCAATAGGTCGGCTAGACCTGAGCCGGGCAGGCTGTGCTCATCATATTGCCTTTGGTCAATATAAAAAGTAATTGTGTGACTTTTTCGACCTGAGACAAGGCGAGGGACCTAGGACGAGCAAGAGTAGAAAGAGCCATTTCCCTTGTCATTTGACGAGTTGTATTTCATAATAGGTCTTGCCTTTAATATACCTCGTCGTTACTGAACCGTTTGATCATGCTTTATATTGATTAAATAAAATCCTAAAAATGCAATCAAACGAATTGTTATTGGATCGTTTAACCTTAAACCACTTCAAATAAAGTGACTCGCCTTCAAGATCACGCAATGTATCGATATATACCCTTGTTTGCGATGACACACAATTTCCATCGTCATCTCTAGAAAGTTATGCCCACTCTAAACCAAATACAATGATTTATGAAGCTCGATCAAATGCTTCTAAAAAAGTACTCCTTCTGGCCTAGTTTAATGTTTCTATTTTAACTTTGCACGGATATTTAAAATAAAAATGTTGTAAGCTTGAAAAGTAAAGTAGGAGATAGAAGTTGGTAGGGAATAGTAAGTGAGTTGTTATTGTAAGTGTAGCAAGCGGGTCTCATAGTCCATTTTATGAGATAAAACAACTAAAAATCTTAAATTAGGACATATTAAAAAGAAAAGTAAGAACTTTAAACTGAGACGCAGAGAATATAATTTAGGATTAATTCCAAAAGGGCTCTCCTACCAAACTAATAAGATGCATAAGGTCATGAGACATTACATATCCCATACAAAAAGATAATCCATATCAATATTTCAAATAAATCACTCGTATAGATAAGCCTAACGCCCTCAATTCCCTTCCCTCAACTTCATTCTCTCTTTTTCTCTCTCTAAACACACACACTCTCTCTCACACACACACAAACACACACACCTCCCTAACCCTCCCCCCTATTTTTTCTAGGGCTCTAGCAAAATTTTCTGACGAACTTCTCCACTCTAACCACGCGACTGGTCTCCAACTCTGGCCATATTCTCCCTCTTTCTCCGGCTCTTTCTCTCTCTGGACTTGAAACAGGAAAATCGCCTCAGATTTGGCCGCCAATCGCCTCAGATCTAATCTCTCTTCTCCGGTGTGTCATCTTAAAGTTTGAGGTTCCACCTTAAAATCAATTGGTTTCAAGGGGAGTGGCACATGTTCTTTATATGTCATAGGCAATGTTTGTCAATTCCCAATGTGGGATAATATCTCTAACACGCCCCCTCACGTGTAGTCGGGCTTTGCCAAAGGCTTACAACGTGGACTTATTAATCGAGTGGCGCGAAGTAACATCGTGAGTCGTTGGGCCTGCACGTGTAAGGACCTGCTCTGATACCATCTTAAAGTTTGAGGTTCCACCTTAAAACCAATTGGTTTCAAGGGGAGTGACTCATGTTCTTTATATGTCATAGGCAAGGTTTGTCAATTTCCAATGTGAGATAATATCTCTAACACGGTGAACCTTAGGCTACTCCCAGCGGTGACACACAAGGGAGGGTCACCAGAAAAGAAAAGACAAAACACAAATCAAAAAAAAAATGGAAAGTCACATTATTTGCTTACCCGGGTTGGCTAATTGCCCTACGGTTGGCCCCGGTTGGTCACAATTTGTTGTTGTTGTTTTTTTTTTGCTTTTTTTTTAATTTCACTAAATTATTTTGATTTTGTGCTTATATAAATATATTTTTAAAACTAAGTATATTTTATATAATTATATAAATTAAAAAAATAAAAAATATACCAAAATTCATTTTTTTTATAATTGTATGGGTAATTATTTTTAATAATTGTACGGATAATTTTAAAAATATTATTATTAATAAATTATTTTAAAAAAATAAAATGATAAGTATTTTAGATAAGTTGAAGTAAAGAAAAAATAAATATTTTATTTTTAAAAGGTTGGGTTGGGTTGGGTTGGGTTGGGTTGAATTGAGTCACTGATGGGAGTATAAATTATATAAGATTAGGATTGTGTATATGAAAGTTAGAAAAATTAATATTTTATTTGAGATTGTGTGGGATCGAGGTCACTGATGAGGATAGTCTTATATCTAGTTTGCCTCATCTCCGTTTCTTCGTCTACTCCGTTCAAATCAATTCGCTTTTCCACTGCCTCAAACTGTTCGGTTGGAATATGCGTACACAAAAGTAGTCAGAGGGGGAGAAGAAGATCTATAAATTAATCTCCTTAACCTAATCAAATCAACTACTAAGATCAAGATCTCAGACCTGAAGTATTAGTTGTTCAAATCTACATTGAGTATAGTGTACAGTAGAAATCATGTAATATGGAGTAGGTCTGCTGAGAAACGCGTTTCTCCATAACTATGGAGAAACGCGTTTTTAATAGCCAGAAGCTATACGTTTGATAACCAGAAGAAAATTTCTGGATATCGCCTCAAAGCGGTTCTCGATATCCGAAAGCTTTTGGAACGGATATCCGTAAGCCTTTGGGCGATATCCGAAAAAATAGATTTGAAGCCAAATCCAAGGCCAAGACCAAATTGCTTATTGAAGGTTTCGGATATCCGTAAAACCTTCAAATGTATATCCAGAAACCATCAAATGAATATCCGTAAACATTTTGAAAATTCTCGATATTCATTTTGAAGGTTTTTCGGATATCCGAAACCTCAAATGTATATCCGTAGAATCATCAATGAATATCCAAACATTTTGAAAGTTTCGGATATCATTTTGAAGGTTTCGGATATCACTTTCATAAGCTTCGGATATCCTTTCAAAGGGTTTCGATATCCGTAACCTTTGAGATCGATATCCGTGCAACCATGGGACAAGATCATGGCCAATACAAAAAGTTTCTGGATATCCTTTCAAAAGGTTCTGGATACCTGTAACCCGTTTCTCCATAACTTATGAAGAAACGCGTTTCTCCCTAAATTTTACATGTAATATGAGGCAATCTTTTTGTATAGAGGAATGATATACATAATACACTTTTTTTTGCGAAAATTATCTTATTTTTTGTTCAAAACTAAATTATATACATAACACTTGTTTTAGTCTTTAAGTTTAAATCTACAAAGTTTATAAGTTTAATAAAATATCAGAATTTTTTTTTATTTATTTTCTTAAAAATTGAGAAAAAAAAGTGATTTTTTTTTTTTGTCTTTTATACATTTGATTTAAGAGGAGAACTAATTTTATAAGGAAGATATAAAAGAATAAAGGGTTTATTTGGAATATGGAAAATTTGCTGGTTTTATATTTCTATTTAATTTGGCACAAAGACTCTAGGATAAGATAAGAAGACCTATATACTCCCTCCGTTCCGCCCGATGGTTTATTATTTTTGTGAAGCATGTAAATTAAGAAAAGTGATGAGTGGGAGAAGGGTTGTGAGAGGAAAGAAGTGAGTGGATATGACAAGTGAAGCTCACAATTTAAATATGTGAGGGGGAGAAGTTAATGGATATAACAAGTGGGCCCCACAATTTAAGTATGTGAGAGGAAAAAGTGAGTGGAGTTGACAAATGAGTCCCACATTTATTACCATTTTAAAAGGTGAAACTTCTACCGAAATACCCATTAATATAAAATACGAAGCCTTCGAACCATTTGGAACTATTGCTTAATGCGGACATTCAAAATTCGCACACGAAATAATTTAGCTTAGATGGCAACAAATTTTAAGCATTTGGATTGGGAATGAATACCCAACCAAATATCACTAAGCATTGTCAAAAGAAAATAACTCAACCCCCAACCAAATATCACTAAGCATTGTCAAAAGAAAATAACTCAACCCCCATCCATATCATAACATTTTATGTTGTACCAAAAAATAAAAAAATCATAACATTTTATTTTATAATAAGTTCAAACAGTGTTACATACCATTTGCTAATTTTTCCTATAAGTACATTCCCTCCCACATAACATCCTCATTGGTCATTTCCCTTCCACAACATCCCCATTGGCCTGATTTCTTCTTTCATTTCTTAACTTTTAAAAACACACTGCTCAAGAAAATGAACGGCCATTCCTCAGATCCTGCTCCAACTACCAAAAGGTAAGCCTACACTTCCTTCTGTTCTCTCTTTCTTTTACTTCATTTATATGTACACAATATTATATCTACACATGCCATAACATTTTCACTCAACATTTATTCTATCTACTAACCATAGGCTAGATGGCAAAGTAGCCATAGTAACCGGCGGCGCCAGCGGCTTCGGCGAAGCAACGGTGAGGCTTTTCTTCCAGCACGGCGCCAAAGTCGTGATTGCCGACGTCCAAGACAACCTAGGCATCTCCCTATGTAAAGACCTTGGCTCCAGTGAAAACGTTGTCTACGTTCACTGCGACGTTACTAAAGATGCCGACGTTAAGAATGTCGTCGACACTGCCGTTGATAAGTTCGGAAAGCTTGATATCATGTTCAACAACGCCGGAATCCCGGGAAACCTGGATTTCACCATCCTAGGTTCGGACAACGACAACTTCAAGAGGGTATTCGACGTAAATGTTTTCGGTGCTTTCTTGGGTGCCAAACACGCCGCCAGCGTCATGATCCCGGCGAAAAAGGGTGTAATTCTATTCACATCCAGCATCTCCTCCGTCACCTCCGGCGAGTCGCCGCACTCCTACACCGTGTCAAAACACGCAGTGGTGGGGCTGATGAAGAACTTGTGTGTTGAATTGGGTCAACACGGGATCCGAGTCAACTCGATCTCCCCTTGTGCGGTGGCGACACCGCTGCTGACAAATGCAATGGGGCTGGCAAAGGGTGATGTCGATGGCATTGTGTGTGCATCGGCGACATTGAAAGGGGTGGTGCCGTCGGCGGAGGATGTGGCGGAGGCGGCGTTGTTTTTGGGGAGTGATGAGTCTAAGTTTGTGAGTGGGGTTAATCTTTTGGTAGATGGAGGTTATAGTACAACCAATCAATCTTACATGAGGGTCATCAAGAGTTTGATGCCTTGAATTAATTGTTACAATTATATATATTTGGTCATGTCATTGTTTGATATGTACCTAATGGGTTGAGGTGTTTGTTATGTTTTAATGTTTGGGTTTAAATTGAGATATAAATATGAAAATTGTACCACTATGGTTATGGGGTAAAGATGGTTGATTCATATATAAAAGAGTAAGGATTATATATCCATTTTAAGTTATTTTGGTTATTACTTCCTTAATATTTGATATTTTTTCTATTTGTCCCTTCGGGGACATCTGATAAAATTGGAACGATACAGAAAAGATTAGCATGGCCCCTGCGCAAAGATGACACGCACAAATTGAGAAATGATATTTTTTCTATTTTATTCCGTTACAAATACAAGTGCATGCAATGTTTTTAATTAGGGAAATAATTTTAGCGTAATAATTTATATGACAAACAATTAAAACACATAAATTTCAGATTGAATTTTGTGTTATCCACCTCATTTTCATTTTAATTATAATTAAGTATAAAATTTATAAACAAAATAATGGACTCTAACATTTAGGGAATCTAATCTTATTTTAGTCTCATTATCTCATACTCCCTCCGTCCCACAACAAGTGACACACTTTGTCATTTTGGGCGTCCCACTAATAAGTCACACTTTCTAAAATGGCAAAGAATCTTTACTATTCCCTCCACTCATTCTCTCTCCTACATTATTTTAATACTCACAACACCATTATAATTTACTATTCTCTCCACTCATTCTCTCTCCTACTTAACTATCTACACTCACAACACATCAACCTTTTCATTTTTTCCTTAATTTTCATATGAAATAGTAACTGTGTCACTTATTGTGGAACGGAGGGAGTAAATGACTTCAATAGTAATAGAGTATTAACTAACCGAAGACCTAACAGGGCCCTAGGCAAGTTTAAGTCACATTAATGTTTGTGTACAAATATGAATTTCTTTTGAATTTACCTTTTTAATCGAGTAGTAGCTCGAAAAAAGTATGACTCCTATCCCTACTTGCCTGATGTTTGGGGTATGTGTTGTTTGATTGCATAATAATCAAATTATAATATAATTTATTTATTTTCAAATTTTGTGTTTTTGTGTTATTATAAAGTGTTAATCATGTATTAAAAAATGTAATTTATTTTACTCTATCCAATAAAATGTCATATGTATTCGTATGCTATGAAATATATTCCCTCCGTTCCAATAGAAGCTTCCCATTTTGTCATTTTAGGTGTCACGTTAAAAGCTTTCATTTTTCTTTTATGGCAAAGGAATCTTTACTATTTTCTTCATTCATTCTCTCTCCTACATTATTTTAATACTCACAACACTATTATAATTTACTATTCCCTCCACTCATTCTCTCTCCTATTTTCAAATTACACTCACAACATTTTTCTTTCCTTCTCATTTTTTTAATTTGCGTGCAATCCAAAAATTGGGCAGCTACTATTTGTTGGAATATAAATTGCACAACAAGCAGATTAAGCAAATAATCACATAGGGGCAATCATGCATTTGACAGTTTAATTGTAGCGATTGCAGTGAATCAACACATAGTAACACAATCATCTAAAATCAATCTTTACAAAGTAAGAAATCAGAGAGATTTAGAAAAACTTATCGGGTAGATCGAGTCGCCTTAGGAAGACTGTCCTAAGAGAAAATATTGCCCCCAATTGGTGCAACTCGTGCATGTGCAAATTCCTCCGAGGATAAAACGATCTCGGATTACGTACCAAGAAAACTTTGCACACAGGTATGTAATCACCGGCGGTCCTATCTCAGTCGCCTTGAATCTCACGAACGAATCTCCATGAACGGGGAGTAATCAAACAATGAGAGAAACTAGAGACTAGGGTTTTTCTCTTGTAAATCTCATACATCACTCGGCTGAAGGAAGTAGGATAATTATATATGTGGTAAACTAGGGTTTTTAAGTCTTAATAAGGCTTAAAAACTGCTCTAATTCGGCCCAGGAAAAACCCAATCTGTCACTAGCACGGCCGCCCTTGAGGGTGGCGCGACCGCGCTCAACACCAGTGATTTCTGGCGAGTTCACGGCAACCAAGCGCGGCCGCCCTTGGCCTAAGCGCGGCCGCCCTCCTTGACAGTTACTCCGACGGATTTTCCTCCTTGGCCAAATTCAGTCCACACCCACGACACTCCAAGGTCATAGATCTATGGACTTCATACCATATGAATCAAAAATTCCAACAATTCCCCACAAGTTCATAGAAATATGACGTGTACAGATTGTCCATTGCCATGCTTTCAATAATGGTACCTTCCGGCTTGAACCACTACCTATGTTATCCAACGCAAACCTCCACAGGACCAGATGAACGGGTGTCTTGAATCTGATGCCTTTGGATGTAGAGGCCTTTGCTGGTAACAAACACGACAAAAGCTATGATAGGCCCTCTATCGAACAGTTGACGCTTATAAGCCATACGTCCCGATCCTCTATCATGAGTGCTTTCAAGGAATAACCCGAATTCCTCTAGTTGCGGCCAACAACAACACTCACTTAGCTGGGCATCTCAAAAGATGTACTGCTAACATCTTGTCTAAAAGACTTTGATCCCATTCAAAGTTTCAAACTTTTACTTTATTTGCAGTTATGAGCACCATCCAGATTATTCAGGGGATAGACTCAGACATGTAACATGTCAATCTATTTAAAGTGCTCCGATTCACCCCACAGCTTGTTATTACCACATTGAATCTTCTTTGTGGGATCTCCACTCGGATAGATTGGGTTGCTACTGCGTATGAATCAGTCGGGGTTCAGAACCATCCCCAATCTAGATATTATAAACAAGAACTAAATCAAGTTCTTTAGTTTTATAAGTTTAGTTGTGTTATCCTTGGTACCATCATAACCAACAACTATCACCTACAATCCCTTATAGATTTCAATCTAACTTGGATGTGCCAAGTAATTTCTTATTATTCATACACTTATAATTTTGACAATTTTGTCAAAACTATTTTACAGTAGATTTAGTTTATCATGGCTAAATACAGACTTTAAGTCAATTAGACCATTCAACTTTATCCTACTAGCAAGTACTAATAATAAGAAGATCAACTCAATGAAACGAGTTTCATTCCAATAGATTTGTTCAATATATCTTCACACGACGGGCCCATCGCTCAAGATAACTAGAAGCAAATATATTCATTAATGATCATTACAACCATCAACCAATTTAGCTTATATTGAGATTAATCAATATATAGCACAAGGAAAAACGATTTCCTTCATGTATTTTGAAATACTTAAATCAGAGCTCCACCAAGAACTCTACTTGATCGATTAATGTATATTTATAATTTAATACAATTAGAGGCGCTTCTCTAAAACAATTAAATCTCCAAGATACATCAAATCCCAAGATATCTGAGAATATCATCATTTAGATAAATCACATTCTAATAGAAAGTTAATTAAGGAAACATATAACCTTTTAACGATTCTAATTTTCTCAATAGTAATATGTAATTACCTTGTGAAAATTTACCACTTCAAATGATCAGTTTGAAGCCAAGAATCTCGTTAATGGTTCTCATCCTTAATTCCAAACTTACTACTCAAGAATGACGGATAAACATTAATTTATCTCAATTAATTTTCAACCAAATGAATGCAAACAAGTTTACGCCATAGACAATACACTTATCAACATTATTTTGCAATAGACCAAGATCACCAAAATTCATACATACAAAGCTAACAAGGAAATATTTCATGAGAATTATTTCACCACATGTAAAAAGGTTTAACAAGACAGCAAATTACAACATGCCACTTATTAATTACAAAATTCATTGACTTTGACTGATCCGTATAAAATTATTTATTCTCTATATATAATAGAAGAAAAATAACATCCATTAGATAGATTTTCAAAACATATACTCAGTCAAATATTTTACACAAGAAAATTGCAATTAATAGTGACTCAAGAAAGTAGACGTTATCTATTTCTTATATTTGCTAGTACCCTTTCACAACCAACTAATCTTAAACATTGTCATGGTAAAAATCTTAACTAGATATAAACCTTCTCATTTAATCCATTCGTAGGTAATTAGAAGTGAGTCAACTAATTTGCATTTGCTCATATAGAGACCATACAAATTATCTTACTCTCGAAGCATCCTTAAATTTCAAACATGCACTTGATAGTCATTAAAAGCAATTTTTTTTTTAATTACTTTTCACTATCCTTAGCAATTTTAAATTTAATACTTCTTCTAAATTCATCTAACTTGCAAAGTTAGAACTTCATGGATTTACCCCCACATTTGACATCTTTGCATGATAACATAAAGATCAAATGTAAGAGTGAGACCGGTATCAACTATAATTATATGAGAGAAACATCTTCTTAGAACATAGCATAGGAGAAAATTCACATGTTATCCAATATACCAAGGATTTTAGAATTAAAATCTTTCAAGTACATTGCTATCACCCATCCTAAAAGGTTTTACTAATAGTAGTATTTCTTACAATTTTAGCTTTTATCTTTTTATGTGAAATACGTACTCGCGAGAAGTACCCCCACATTGCAAAAGATAGTCAAGCTAAAACATCATCTTTTCAAAGTTTGAGTTACTACCACTCAAATACTTAAGATATATCCTTTCCGGAATAAGGCAAGCCAAATTCAAAGATTCTCTTAAAGTATTACTTTGGTAATTTCAAACTTTAAAGACAAACTACTACTGTAACCCTTTAAGTAGCAATTTTCTCATGCACCATCTCATAATAATTTTGAGTAATTGGAAAAGTCTTACTATGAACTGATTCAAAGGCTTATGAACAGATTCACATCAAAGTTAGACTTATATCCGCTTCATGAGATTATAACCAATATAAGATTCTTATTAGTTTTAACTGAGCTTTGTAACAAAACTTTATTTAGCACTTTAATTTACAATTAAATAGCTATAGAGAGGTCTAAGCTTGCAACCAATAAAGTGACAGCATATTTTACATGTCAAGTATCGTACTATTAATAGTCACACAAATTAGCTAACAATGAACAAGGTGATTCAATTTCATAAGAGAACACGTTCTCTTAACTAAGTTACAATTCACCTATTCATAGAAATTTGAGACTTTCAATTAATAGCATCATACACCAATTTAAATTACTTATCCGTGATGGAAACATAATTTAAATCATATAAAGATCATAACCCAATTTAAATTAACTAAACATGATGAGACACAATTTAAATTATCTAGGTCATTATAACCAAATTTAGATTAATCATCCATGATAGATACATAATTTAAAAACTTCATGGTTAACCTGCCGTTCACAAACGATTTAGTTATCAATTCGAGATAATTAAACTTTATTCTCAGATAAATATCACATTCAACTACTAAGTTAATCACAGGCATCAGACAAGTACTGCAAGACAGCAAAATACAACTTCACAAAGAAAAGCAACATTTGTTTTTCTTTACCTAACCACTCAAAATATTCTACAATTGAATATGAGTCATTTCAGAGATTTTATGACACTTAGAAATATAGTGATGCACTTACTACATTACACGAATGAGCACTAAAAACACTTTTAGATTCACACATTCGTTTATGAGTCCTGCAACAATACTTGATATTTCTCATTGTCATTAATCTTCAATTTCAAGTTGTAAATATATGAAAGTGTTTGACTTCAAAGAGGTGCACTCTTACTCATATATTTACTAACTACTTAAGCGACTCATAAATAATTATAAACTTTGAGACTAGTAAAGTAAACTACAGTTTTTCCGTTCCGTCTCATGTATTTTACTTTGTCACTTTACTTATCAAGATAATTAACATTAGGTTGAATAAAATTTTTCAGACAATTTTTTTCTCAATTGTCACCAAGTTGGTCCTACGCAAGAAAAGCTACAAGAACGTTATTGTACAGTTCTAATTATCAATACTACAAAGGTGTCATACACTGAATATTTCAATTTAATGGAATAATCTCAAACAATATGACTGTACCGAATTTTCCCCAAAAATCTCTTGAAGTATTTATTAGAGTACAACAAGAATGATCAAGACTTCTCTCATCCGCTTATTCAGTTATTGATTTTCTCAAGTAAATGAAATCATAACACGAAATTAGATAAATAGTACTTTTCATAATAACATCGTTAATATAGTACTAATTTTCTAACTCATCAATTAGTGCGTTTAAATAATACTTTTCAAAAGATTTGGGTGTATCCGAATCATCATTTAACAAGGTTGAAACCAACGATTTTTCCGAACATTCAAATAACTTTTAGATCAATCAATAAATATACAAATGGTATTAGATCAGTTTTATGCTCATGATCTAAATAACTCAAAACTTGATCTCAATCAGCATGATGATCCATGAGATATTTTGTTCATATATAAATATTAGTAGGATTCAGATTTCATGAACCTTTACAGCTAATTTTTACTACAACAGCACAAAATTAACAATCTAGAGCACCAATTATTATATTTTCTTTGATTAGCCCAATTATTTACTTGCACTAATTTTCACCGTTTCATATTACCTAGAATCATCAATTACTAGCATAAGAGATTTGACCACATATAATAATCATTACAATTTAACATATTCTTCAAATATATTAAATTACTTGTACAAAGAATTAATCTTTCAAGTTCAATGATTATACGGACAAATCTGAATCATATCGAATCAACTACAATCAACAAATAACATGATTACTATTTTCTCTTGGAAACATTTGGAATATAAATTGCACAACAAGCAGATTAAGCAAATAATCACATAGGGGCAATCATGCATTTGACAGTTTAATTGTAGCGATTGCAGTAAATCAACACATAGTAACACAAGCATCTAAAATCAATCTTTACAAAGTAAGAAATCAGAGAGATTTAGAAAAACTTATCGGGTAGATCGAGTCGCCTTAGGAAGACTGTCCTAAGAGAAAATATTGCCCCCAATTGGTGCAACTCAAGTACAGACAAATTCTTCCGAGGATAAAATGATCTCGGATTACGTACCAAGAAAACTTTGCACACATGTATGTAATCACCGGCGGTCCTATCTCAGTCGCCTTGAATCTCACGAACGAATCTCTATGAACGGGGAGTAATCAAACAATGAGAGAAACTAGAGACTATGATTTTTCTCTTGTAAATCTCATACATCACTCGGCTGAAGGAAGTAGGATAATTATATATGTGGTAAACTAGGGTTTTTAAGTCTTAATAAGGCTTAAAAACTGCTCTAATTCGGCCAGGAAAAACCCAATCCGTCACTAGCGCGGCCGCCCTTGAGGGTGGCGCGACCGCGCTCAACACCAATGATTTCTGGCGAGTTCACGGCAACCAAGCGCGGCTGCCCTTGGCCTAAGCGCGGCCGCCCTCCTTGGCAGTTACTCCGACGGATTTTTCTCCTTGGTCAAATTTAGTCCACACCCATAACACTTCAAAGTCATAGATTTATTGAGTTCATACCACATGAATCAAAAATTTCAACACTATTGAGGTGGAGCTATTGGGGTGGGGTGGAGTGGAGGGAGTATAACTTACTTACTATGAAAGTCACACCACTGTAGAGATCTGACGCTTTTCCTGCTAAGTCTTTCCTAGTGCGCTGTTTTAAATTGCGCATGTGTGCCAAATACTACTCTGTTTTTAATCAATATCTTATTTAAGTTTATATAGGTTTCACTTTTACAAAATTTAATCTTCGTCATTCCCTTTGATCAAGAAGTGTGTCGTACTCCGCAAGATCAAGGCCAAATTTCTAAAGTTTGATCGTCCATTTAATCATACGATAATCGTTGGATTATACTTAAAGTTTGAGATTTTATTTTAAAATCAATTGTTGTTAAAATAAGTAGCTCAAGATTTTTATATGTTATAGTCAAAGTTTATCAATTTTCGATGTGGGATAATATCTCTAACACTGCCTTTCGCGTGTAGTTGGGCTTTGTCAAATACTTACAACTTGTATTTATTAATCGTGTGGCATAAATACAATGAGTCATTAGGCATTCACGTATAAAAGATCTGATTTGATACCATTTTAAAGTTTTAGGTTTTACTTTAAAATCAATTAAAATCAATTGTAGTTAAGGTGACTTAAAATCAATTAAAATCAATTGTAGTTAAGGTGACTGACCCAAAATCTTTACTCTCTCCGTACCACAAATATATGCACTTTTTGGGAGGATGCGAGAATTAGGGAGAAAAGTGAAGAAGGTGATGTATTGTGAGTATAGATAGTTGGGTAGGAGAGAGAAAGTGGAGTAAGTGGATAATGGTTGTGAGTAGAGAGAAGTGAGACTCATTTCCATTTTAGGAAAGTGTAGATTATTGTGGGACGTCCAAAAAGGATAATTTTGCATATTATCATGGGACGAAGGAAGTACTCCCTCCGTCCCACCCCAATTGATACTTTTTTTTTTTGGTCCGTCTCACCCCAATTGATAGTGTCCAAAATGGAAGGAAATATTTACTATTTTTCCCACTCATTCTCTCTCCTATTTTACTTTTACACTCACAACATTATCTCTCCTAACTATTTCTCCCACTCATTCGCTCTCCTATTTAATTTTTCATACTCACAATATTTTCTTCCACTTTTTCTCTCTCTTACTTTTTTTTTAATATGTGTGCCCAAAATTTTGTTATCAATTGGTGTGGGACGGAGGGAGTATCTATAGTATAAATAAGACATCCACTATCTACAGTTGAATGAACAGTATCAAGCGGCGAATTTTTCATTTTGCCCTCATATATTTGTCCCTTTCTCATTTTGTCCGAAAAAAAAAATATTTTTTTTTAAATTTAAAAAAATTAAAAAAAAAACACATGTCCTTGAATACGGGCATCTACTAGTATGTTATACTCCCTCCGTCCAGGACCATGGTTCACACTTACTGTTTGCGCGGGGATTAAGGAGAGAGTATTATATTGAAAGTGTTGTGAGTGTGAAAATAAAATAGGAGAGAGAATGAGTGGAGGGAATAGTAAATTATAATGGTTTGTGAGTATTAAAATAATGTAGGAGAGAGAATGAGTGGAGAGAATAGTGATTTAAGGTTTCCTTTTTAGGAAAGAAACAAAGTGTGAACTTTGTAAACGGACGCCCAAAATAGAAAGTGTGAACTTTGTAAGCGGACGGAGGGAGTATGAAAATACTCCCTCCGTCCCAAAAAACTTTATTCATTTACTGTTGAGAACGAAAAATAAGGAATAATGTTATTAAAGTATGTGTTGTGAGTGGGAGGAGAGAGAATGAGTGGAGAGAATAGTAAATTTGAAAAGTGTTGTGAGTATGGCAAGTGGATCCCATGAATGAAGAAGTATTAAAAAAATTTCTTTTTAAGAAAGTGGAACTTTAAAGTGGGACGTCCAAAATAGTAAAAGGGATAATGTTTTATGGGAAGGAGGGAGTATTTATCAATTTTATTTGATGTAAACCTCCGTACTTGCTCTAGCTAGCCTACTAGATGTAAGTTTATAGTTGACCAACTCGACTCAAAAGACAAATGCACATAGATGCTGAAGAATTGGTCACATCACATGGCATGTGTAGATATAGGTACGACTTTAATTATGTGGATGAAAAATGAGTAGTCATGGATTTAAGCGGTCAGTAATGGAGATAAGATTTACAACCGTATATGATCTGATGATTTGCAGTTGCTGGGGAGATGACATTAATTGTGATTTACGAGTCTGCATGAGTGTAGTGGGGTCATATGTGTAATTACGGTCAACTATATTACTAATTTCAGAAGAATAGGCACGGTATTCATCTTTAATATGGTGTGGTGTCCCACTTTGGTGGTGGACCAAATCAACTTCACATTAGGAGAGTGAAATGTACAACCAGTGCAGTGGTTTAATTACAAAGACTATTTAACTAGCTAGCATGCCAATGTTCAAAGAAAAATGCCTCATAAATTTTTAAAAAAATTCATAATGTCACATAATAATAAGTTCCTTTCCATATTATTAAATTATGTTATATTATTCTGTAATAATACTTAATACAATATAATGCATAATACTGTATATTCATATAATACAGCTGATGCCGCAGGAAATGTGCTTATCAATCTTCCTCCACGTGGCAGGACTGATCACTTGACTCCTTGACCTGAAAATCAGAACCCACGACTAGCCGGATGTGTCTCCGGCTTAGACCCTCGGGCGCGAGAGTAAGTTTTTAAAAATTGGAGAGCAAAAATGTATTGAACAAATGAATATTCAGATAACAAAATTGCAGTTACCTTATAACCGTGGTAGTGATGAAGTATTTATAGTTGATGAGTGCGGTTATTTTTGGTGGGGCTACATGAGCTCCGTGATTCATGGGACAGTTACATGTCATGGGAACGTGTCCTGGATAGGCTCCTGAATTGTAAGGAACTGGTTATGGAAAGATTTGAAGCACGTGCATCTGCATCAGTTAGGTCGACGCTTGCTTATTAGGTCGAGGTCGCCATTTGAGGTTAGGTCGACCTGACTGGCGGGTAGAGCTGGATCGTACCCGAATTAGAGCATGGATCGTAGAGTCGGACCAAGCTAGGTCGGGACCTTTGAGGTCGGACAATGAGCTTAAGTCAACTGATCCTGTTGCTGGGCCTTGGGCCTTATGGTAATTGGGCTAGACTCATTAAGAATGTGGAGGCCACGACTGCCTGTGATTGGGCTTTACTCGCTTGGCCCAACTCGACACTTTTGATATGTTCAGTGGCCCCCCAACTTTCGAGTTGACTTTATCGACTAGAAAGTTAAGAAAAATTTTGATGAAGATTGTTGTGACTCGCAGGTCGCTACTCGTTCTGAAGTTTAGTCGACCATAGATGACGTGGCACAATCCTGGACGTCGACGACGAACGGTTAGATCTGAAGGAGCGCCGTATTTTGCAATGATTATTATTTTGACGTTTGATAAACCGCCTTGGGAACTGTTTTCCCCAATTAATTAGGAAATTAATTTTTGAATTTCTCCTCTTCCCTCTTGGTTGCGGAAAATATAAATACTAAATTCCTTCTTCATCTAGAACTTTTACCACCTCTGAACTCTGATATACTCCGGCGAAGATCACGGAACATCAACCGATTTAAGCCAGGCTCTTGCTTTCTGCTACAGTTCTTCTTACGAGAACAGATTGAGGTATTTTTCCTACACATTCTTTCCTTTAGGGTTTAATTTCATACTTTGTACCTGATTCCGCCATGGCTAGGACCTTCAGTAGTGAGCCTGGAGCCTGATATGGATACTACACAGTAAACCGTAGGGTGTACAAGCATGTAAACGGTGAGTGGAGGGAGATGTCCCTGAACGAATGCGCCTCCATCTTGTCAAGGTGGGGGCTGAACTTTAGTGAAATAGGATTGCCCATTGGAGAGGATGTAGGTAATTTAGTAATTGACGACTCGAACATTGTCTCTTTTCACCTCTTCCATGAATTGCTCGACCACATAGCTTTGTTTTATGTTAGGGATGTCAATAAACCCTTCTTTCTTAGAAACATAATAGGTTTCCCAGGGGAGTCTAGGTCGTCCTTAGGTAGGTCGACTGAATGTGATCATAGGACTGACTCCCCTACTTCCTCTTTTTATTGTACAGATATGGCAGCTCAAGGTGGAGCCACAACATCAACTTCCTCTAGTCCTCGAATAGTGAATGCATTTGGGTCCACTGTGGTGCCGGGGAAGAATGAGAGGGGCTATGTGCCTCAGAGACCAATTTGAGGGAAGAAGAACATGGAGTCCCGCTATGCCATGGTCTACAACTTCTGTGGGGTAGATAGGACATAATTTAGGGTGACTATATACAGCCAGAAAGATTTTATGGCCAAGTTCTGTAGTACATTCACTAAAGATGCCACCAGAGTTGCTTTCTTTTATGGGCAGTTTGAGGCTGGCTTGAGGTTGCCATTAGATCCCTTTATTAACGAATTCCTTGAGTGCATGGATGCTCTGCCTCTCCAACTTGGGGCCAATACTTGTATGGTCTTAGTATGTTTTGCTATGGTATGTAGGTTTTTGGGCTATGAGCCTTGTATGAAGGTTTTTAGGGAATTTTTTGGAGTGAAGTTGGATAGTGCAGATTGGGGAATTAGCACTCCTTCAAAACCCAATTCTCCCAAGCTGTTTGCCAATTTCCCTAGCAAGACAAGTAGCTGGAATTCATATGTAGTTGTAGTGGAGAGCAGATTAGGGTGGGAATTCCCTCTACCCAACGATGAATCAGATGTTATAGCAGAGGAGAACTACTGGGAGCCACCTTGGCACCTTGAGTTGTACAGGAGACTTTGTCAATTGGCCAATAGGGGACCCATCAGTTGGGAAACATTAGGGACAACAAAGTATAATTACATCCAGGCTGGGATGATGGCAAGTGAGGGGGAAGTGCAGCCCCTGGTTCCCATAGTGAGATGTCAGATATACCCCGACTGGGTGACCCACGCCTTGGGCAGGTTGGAGGAAAAGTGCCAGTTTTGTCAGAGGACGCCTGATTACTGCAAGAACAACGGGGAGCATGTTGGTGGTAAGAGTTCATCTGCTTTTATTTTGTTAGCTCTCCCATTATTAGCTCGTATGTTGGGCTGGCAATTCGTACATAGCTTGCTCGTACATAGAACTTTTGATCGTATGTAGAACTTTTACTCATATGTAGAATAATTACCACCATATTATTAGCTCGCACCTTGAACTCGTAGCTTGAACATAGGACTACTTTGACTTGCCTGCATAACTCTTAACTCGTCAATTGTTAACCTGTGTGTAAAACTTTTGTTTGTTGATCTATCCTTTTGCTATCTTGGCCTTGTTGCAGTTTTGACCCCAGAACAAGAAGCGAATATGGGTCGCATTATTGCCGTGTCTGATAGGAAGAAAGCTAAGAAAGCCCACTGGGCGGCCAATGCTCGAGCCAATAGAGAGAGAGAAGCAGTGGCGAGGAGTAACTTATTATCCAAAGACAATGTTGGGATGATTCCCATGGAGGAAATTGAGTCTGCAGATCCCCTGTAGAGCAGCAGTCGAGCTCAGGGAACATCTGAAGGGGAGAGTGAATCCAACAGGTCGACTAGACCAAGCATGAGCTCCGACCCCATTCCTGATACTAATGTGGCAACCTCCGACGCTGGGACTGGTGGGACTAGTCCTTTGACTGTTGTGAACGTTGATGATGATGATGTGGTGGATGATGACGATCTGCCCTTGAACTCCAAGAAGAGAATGAGAACCGATAAGGGAAAGTCTGTTCCCTCGAGCCAGCTTCCTCCTCCTACTACCCAAGAGTCCCTCGAAGATCAAATGAGGAGACTGAGTGATGTGCCTCCTCTTATTGGGTTCAATAGTCTGAGTCGCCGCTACCCAGAGATGAGCTTGGGCCAGGTCGTGGTTAGGAGGGCCATTGATGTTGGCCTTCTTGCCCACTTCGCTGATAAGGGGATTACCCCTGAAGAATTCTCAGCTCGTTCTGGAATGGTGCATAGTGAGGTAAACTTTTATTTTCCTCTTCTGCTTAGTCGCTTGTCTTTTTAGCCTGTCAATTTAACATCCGAGCTAACACTTACCTGATTTCCTTTAATGCAGTCTCTTACCATGGCTGAGCAAGTTAAGAGCTCTTGGAGGGCTTCTATTGAGAGGGAGAGGCAGGCCCTGAATAATTACTCCAAGAAGTCACAAGAGTTGGCCAAGCTAAAAGAGAAATACAACGACCTCGACAACTCTTTTGATGCTCAGGAGTTGGTGAAGAAGAAGGCGCTGGCTGATTGTGATAAGGCCTTGGAGGATCTGAAAGCTGCTGAGTCCAAGCTTGGGGAGGAGAAGGTGGAGAAGGAGGCCGAGCTTCTAGCTCATGAGAAGACGAAGATTGAGCTCGCCACAGTCTCCAAACTTCTCAAAGACAAAGATTCTTTTCTGACTGAGCTGAATGAAGAGCACAACGCTGCCAGGGCTAAGTGGAAGGAGGATCTAGAGAAGGCTGGCCAGGATGCTGCTAAGAGGGCTGTCGATAGCTTCAAGGATGGGGATGAATATCATGACACCATTGTGGACAAGGCAAAGGGCTTCCTGGAGTTGGGCAAGCGTCATATGGCTCGCCGGGCTCTAGTTGACCCAGACTCTGATGTCTCCTTGGAGCAACTAGCTCGTTGGGCCTCTGCTCCCCAATATGACATGGCGGCTCATGGCGGTCATTCGGTCGTGCCCTACTCTGATAATGATTTGGCCTTCATTGCTCAAGAAGACAAAGAAGATGGCTGCGAGCCGTGGGAACCTCCAGCCTTAGCCCTTAGGACCTTTGATGTGGCGTTGCAGGAGATAAAAGATGTTGAGGATCTGGAGGAGATGGAGGAAGATGGTGACCTCGACCAACAGGTTTTTTCAGATTCGGGTAAACCCATAGGCCCCCAGCAGCAAGAAGGTGAGGATCGAGCTGACATAAGCGATCAAGTCGATGCTGGCCAAGACCCTTGATTTTGTCTGAATGAGGTTGTAATGGACAAGTCTCAAACAATATTTTGTTTTTGTTTCTGTAACTATTTAAATGCCTTGGCCCAATTTTTTGGAAGGCATGATACTCCATAACTTTTATAAGCACAAGTCTTGGCCCGCTTTTGGGAGACTTATTTAGATACAATCGTAGCTGACTTTATATCCTTGTAGGTTGTATGCTTTTTATTTCAGCATGTGTGTGTCGAGCTAGATGTAATAGGACAACTACATTGCTCTAAGACTTTGGTCGAACTGATCTTTGATGACTCAGTCGACCTTAGACTTATATAGCTTTTGCAAACGAGATTGACTAAGAGTTGAATCTGCTTAAAAATCAAAGCTGATCAAGGGTGAAGCCGATTGAGAATCGAGCTAGTTAGAATGAAGTCGACTAAGAGTCGGACTTGTTAAAGGAATGAAGCTGATTAAGAATCAAGCTTGTTTAGACGAAGCTGACTAAGAGTCGAGCTCGTTAGAACGAAGTCGACTAAGAGTCGGACTTGTTCAAAGGAACGAAGCTGATTAAGAATCGAGCTTGTTTAACTGAAGCTGACTAAGAGTCGAGCTCGTTAGAACGAAGTCGACTAAGAGTCGGACTTGTTCAAAGGAACGAAGCTGATTAAGAATCGAGCTTGTTTAACTGAAGCTGACTAAGAGTCGAGCTTGTTTGAAGTTAGTGCGACACAATGTTTGGTCGAGTAGAACTGCGATTTTTATTGAAGTAGGTAAATGCTTGCATCAAATGGAAAGCTAGAACTATGACAAATACAAACTTGGAAACTGCCTCAACTTTCAAATCGAACTAGTGAGTTGAACTAGAAGTAATACTTGATGAGGTGAGTGGCGTGCCATGGGTGCTTCAACTCCTCACCATCTGGATGAGCTATCATGTAGGTTACTTCTTTGATGATGCGAGTAACAATATAAGGACCTTCCCAGTTGGGAGATAGCTTGTTCTGTTGGGTTCTCCTTCCTGTTGCCTCGATCCTTCTTAGCACGTGATCTCCCACTTGAAATGATCTGGTTTTTACCTTCTTGTCGTGGTAACTCTTGGTTCGCTGCTTGTAGTTGACCATTCGCAGGTAAGCTGTATCTCGTTTTTCGTCGACTAAATCCAAGTCGATCAATCTGTTAGTGTCATTCTGCTCTTGATCAAAGAAGGTTACTCTAGCAGTGGGAAATCGCAACTCGGCTGGTGCCATGGCCTCTGATCCATATGTAAGAGCGAATGGGATTTCCCCGTAGGCCCCCGAGTGGTTGTGCGAACTGCCCAAAGAGCAAGGGGGAGTTCTGAAATTACCCGGATCCGAGAGGCAGCGCGATCGCGCCCCGGCATCTGGCATCTTTCGCGTTGGCGGCGGTTGTCTCGCCGTTTTTGTTTTCGCAATTTGTAGAGTCGCCACGCCGTTTTTATTAAGCCCAAAACATTGAAAAAGGGCATCAGTTTAAAGATAATTTTAAACTATTTTTGTGTGATGAGATTTTGAGTTCGGAGGTCAGATGACTCCTCGGGAAGAGAATATTAGAATATTAGAGCTCACCCGAGTCGCCTCGTAAAATGAGTCTTTCGGATACCCCTAATATCCTTTAAATGTTGTGTGTGTGTGTGTGTGCTTTAAAAATGCATGCTGTGTCGGATGTCTACATTGTACACTGCTTTATTGAAATGTATTGAAATAGTGTAGGAAGGAAGCCTTACCAATGTTGGTTTGTGTCTGTCTTCCGCAGGGGAATAGTGTTTGAGGTCGGAGTAGCGTTCCGATACGGATCGGGATTGCTTCGGGAGGGACCGGTTGTCTGCGGACAGAGTTTCGGCGTGAGTTGATGTTGCAGGCTGCGTTCGGGCAGAGGTTCGGCGTGCGTGGGGATCGTCGGGATCACTCGGGCAGAGGTTCGGCGTGCGTTGAGGTGGCAGGAGTCACTCGGGCAGAGTTTCGGCGTGCGTTGGGGTGGCAGGAGTCACTCGGGCAGAGTTTCGGCGTGATTTGGGATCACTGGTTTGACTCGGAAAGAGCCGAGACACCGTGGAAAGACCAGGCAAGGCCTCGGAGTACCACGAGGGGCCTCAGAGTACCTCGAGAGTGCCTCGGGGCAGCGCGGGAGCGTCGTGGGAGCACTCGGGGAGGCTTCGGAGCACCACGAGGGGGCTCGGAAGGCCTCGAAAGGATCCGAAAGGGGCCGGGAATGCCTCAGAAGGACTTAGAGGGGAAGCCAGAAGGCCTAGGGAGGAAGAGAGAAGTGGGAGGTCTGTCAAAATGAGGAGGGGGAGCCCTCTATTTATAGTGCCAGATTTGGTGCAAAGAGGTCCGTACGGACCTCCCTGGTAATCCAGACTTTTGGTTTTCCTCGATTTGAGGGAATCTGTGATGATGGTGAATATTTTGCAATTATGATGTTCCCTGTGCAATAAGGTCAGTACGGACCAAGTTGACATGCAAAGAGGTCCGTACGGACCAACTCTGCAAGAGGGTAATCATTTTTCCCGGGATTTGAGGGAATATTGTGGACTTTAAGAGGATTCAGTAATTATTAAAGCAAAGAGGTCCGTACGGACCATTATTGCTTTTCCAATTTCCTGAAAATTCCCAAAAGGTCCTTTTGTCCCTTTTTCATCCCAGAAAGGCTCCTTCCTTAGTTTTGCTGGGGGTTTTGAGAGGGTTTTGAGGGCCAGAGGTCGTTGAGACTGCGTTGATGAGTCTGCGGTGTTTCCCGTGTGCTTGAAAAGGGAGTGATCCAGATTGGGGTACTTACAGAAGCCCCTCGACGACGTCACTTATGAAAGAAGTGGGGTCGCCGATAAGATAAGGGTCCTAATCTGGATCGCATGCTGGGAGATAAAATGACCGGGGAGGTCAGTGTGAGGACATGGTGGTGTCCTATTGTGTGACCGCATAGGTCAGTAGGCTGGACCCTGTGATAGGATTCCTACGTATCCCTGGCGGGAATCAAGCCTGGTCGTAGTTCGGGTGTGGGGTGAGTGTTTTGTGAGTGCGGGCGTGGTAGTGCCCTGAAGTGTCGTGTGACCGCCGAGGTCAGTGGTAAGGACGTGGTGGTGTCCTGGGTGACCGCATAGGTCGATGACTGGACCCTGTGATAGGATTCCTACGTATCCCTGGCGGGAATCAAGCCTGGTCGTAGTTCAGAGGTCATGAATCTGTGAGTGCGGGCGTGGTGGCGCCCTGAAGTGTCGTGTGACCGCCGAGGTCAGTGGTAAGGACGTGGTGGTGTCCTGGGATGTGGTGACCGCCGAGGTCAATTGTGAGGACGTGGTGGTGTCCTGGGATGAAAATTTTACGATTTTCCTAATCGGGTGGTTTAAGGCCTTCCGGGCCGGAGATAGTGATTTGGGAGATTTATACGGTCTTCCGGACCGAGTGGTTTAAAGCCTTCCGGGCTGGAGATAGTGATGGAGGAGGTTTATACGATCTTCCGGACCGAGTGGTTTAAAGCCTTCCGGGCTGGGGATAGCGTGAGGACTTGAATCGTCTTCTGAATGTGGTTGCGCCACGCGTGAGGACTTTGAATCATCTTCTGGCGGCGGTTGGTGCCACGCGGGAGGACTTTGAATCATCTTCTGGCGGCGGTTGGTGCCACGCGGGAGGACTTTGAATCGTCTTCTGGCGGCGGTTGGTGCCACGCGGGAGGACTTTGAATCGTCTTCTGGCGGCGGTTGGTGCCACGCGGGAGGACTTTGAATCGTCTTCTGGCGGCGGTTGGTGCCACGCGGGAGGACTTTGAATCGTCTTCTGGCGGCGGGTGGTGCCACGCGGGAGGACTTTGAATCGTCTTCTGGCGGCGGTTGGTGCCACGCGGGAGGACTTTGAATCGTCTTCTGGCGGCGGTTGGTGCCACGCGGGAGGACTTTGAATCGTCTTCTGGCGGCGGTTGGTGCCACACGGGAGGACTTTGAATCGTCTTCTGGCGGCGGTTGGGGAGGCCAGACTGCCTTGAGCTTTGATTGCGAGAGGCCTAGCTGCCTCGTGCTTCGTCAGTTTGATGGCCGGTGCTTGCGTTGCCGTTGGAGTGGACGAGGATGATGGCCGGCGATTGCTTCACCATTTGGCATTTTGGAGGCGTTTCGTGCCTTGGGATTTGTACTCGGAGGGCCGGGCTCCTTCGCGCTTGTTTTGCCGCTGAGTGGGCGAAGTTCGGCTTACATCGACGGCCGACGCCGGGGATATGCACCGTACAACTTCCCTTTGACTTGTTGGGAGGAGCTCGGGCTTACTTTGATGGCCGGCGCTTGAATTGCTGGGCATGCGTGACCTTGTAGGGCCTTTTTCTGCTGGGAAAGTGTCTTCGGACCTGTTTTGAGGGCCGGTGCTTGAGTTGCCGTTGAGCGTTTTGGAGGCGTCTCGTGCCTTGATATTCGTGCTGGGAGGTGTTGGCTCCTTCTTGAATTGCCGTTGAGTGTTTTGGAGGCGTCTCGTGCCTTGATATTCGTGTTGGGAGGTGTTGGCTCCTTCTTGAATTGCCGTTGAGTGGGCGAGGACCGGTCTTACATTGACGGCCGGTGGTTGAATTGCCGTTGGAGTGGGCGAGGTTCGGGCTTACACTGACTGCCGGTGCTTGCGTTGCCGTTGGAGTGGGCGAGGTTCGGTCTTACATTGACGGCCGGTAGTTGAATTGCCGTTGGAGTGGGCGAGGTCCGGTCTTACATTGACGGACTGTAGTTGAATTGCCGTTGGAGTGGGCGAGGTCCGGTCTTACACTGACTGCCGGTGCTTGAATTGCCGTTGAAGTGGGCGAGGTCCGGTCTTACATTGACGGCCGGTAGTTGAATTGCCGTTGGAGTGGGCGAGGTCCGGTCTTACATTGACGGCCGGTGGTTGAATTGCCGTTGGAGTGGGCGATGAGGTCGTTTGCGAAGAAGATGGCGTCGAAGATGTCTTGCCGGTCTTCGGGACGCGTGCCGGCGTACCAGCCGATGCCTTCGAGGCATTCTGTAGATGTTCCTCCACCGAGAGCCGAGCCGGAGCCACAGCAGGAGGGACCTTCGAGGGGGCGGCATAGCATGGATGCCGGGACGTCTTCGGAGCTCCGAGGCGCAGCTCTTTTATCGCTTCTTCCTCCGCAGACGCACAGGTGAGGGATCCTCGTAGCCTTCTTTCTTTGATCCTTTCGCCGGATTTGATCCTTCAGATTAGTTTGAGTGGCAGCCTCGGCGGGGGCTCGATACTCTGACGACGAGGACGTGACGGGCGAGTTCACCGGGATGCCCGACTTCTCTCTGGAGGACCTTGGCGAGGATGATGATGCTGAGGAGTCTGATTAGTATTCATTTGCTTTCCCTCTTTTCATATCTTCTCTCCTCCCTTTTTTTTTTGTTTAGTAACAGACATTTGATGTACCTGTAATAAAACACTCGTATTTGCATGGCAAACAACATTTTATTTTAAGATGTAATGTCATTTTTGTGATTCCTGGGAATTGTCCTAGAAATTGTTGCTAGTATTTTTTTTATTTTGTGCATGCCACGTGAGCTGAGAGTGCGTTTGTGGGTAGTGTATGTTCACCGGGAATGGCTTTGGCCAGTGTTTGGGCAGTTTGGAGCAAGGTCCTGCTGAGGACAAATGGGTTGTTGTACCGTTTGGCCGGGGAAATGGGTTCTGTTTGCAAGGAGGTCCGTACGGACATACTTAGCATGCAAAGAGGTCCGTACGGACCAACCTTGCTTTTGGGAAGGAGATAAATGCTTTCCAGTGTCTGGTTCTTCCTCATTTTCCCATTTACAGCCATTTTCGAGCTTTCTTCCCCATTTTCTCTAGGAACCTCCATTTTTGCCATGGATTTTTCGTACGTCCCTAGAATTTTGCCGAGGCTTTCGCAGGAGAGGCAAGCACACTTCCTCGAGCAACAAAACGTGGATGCGGCGCCGTATGAGGCATCGTAGACGGGCTTTCGAGGTAAGGTTTCGTCTTTGCTCGATTTGGTCTTTTAAGGAGTTGGTTCCCGATTGGGATTTGCTGCGGCCGCCGCGAAGTTCGGGATGTTAGGAGGCATGTGTACTATTTCTCCTACAATGAACTGGTGCCCACTTTTGAGGATTTTCGGGCTTTGATTGGAGGACCGGAGGTGGAGGCCATCTCGCTTCCTTTCGATTGGTGGCCGCGCGAGCGTGAAGCTTGGGTGTGGCTTTCTTCGACTTCGTTAGGAGAAGTGCAGTGGCATGATCCTTGATTCGGGTCATATCGACATTTCGAGCCGGAGCGGTTCATGGTTGATGATGAGAGTGATGTCTCTTGGGACGCATTTGCCTTGTGCGTGATGGCGACGCTTTTCCTGGTCAGCTCTCTTGGCATTTGCGATGGCGCTTTGCTAGATGTGGTAGGGCACTGCAGAGCTGGAGAGGATATTGTCCCGTTGGTGCTGGGGGAGACTCTTCATGGTATCGACCGTCTGGCGACTGGGGATCGTTTCATGAGAGGGGAAGCCCCGCTTTGCTCACCTTGTGGCCGCGAGAGAGACTTCAGCCATGCCCGAGGCTCGACGTCGTTTAGTCCGTGGTCATTTGCTCGCCGACCTCTTGTGCCGGGATATGGATCACCCGCCCGGGAGAGATGGATGGCACAGCCTTGGTACGCATCGATCCGCCGGTGGGTTCCTCACCGGAGGATTGAGACTAGGAGGGTCTTCAGAAGGGTCCTACGTCGTCGAGTTCCGTGTTTGTCTTGGTCTTCCTTCTATATTCCGTCGCTTGTTTCCCGGCAGCTTGGGATGAAGCAGGAGCCTTTGTTGGCCGGGATGAACTTGCTACCGCGGAGATAGCTCCTCTTTGTATGGCAGCCTTCAGTGCCTTCTTGTATTTTCTCTCGAGGGTATGGAAGTATTCCGCTTCCCTCCCGTGGTACTCCTTAGACGTCTGGGAGTGTCGTATTGACGACTCGCACTGGCCCGGTATGAGCAGCGTGTCAAGGGCTCCCAAGTGGTCTTGGAGAGCAAAGTGCGTGTAGCGATTCTGGGACCCGCTGCCGTAGTAGCTATTGCCTTAGGAGTGCCGAAGCCCGGTCCGACCCTTCGATGTGACGGGAGACACTTTGTTTGACTACGAGACTAGAGTTGACCGACCGACAGGGAGAGGTCCTCTTGCAGCACTCGCAGGGAGGAGATCCGAGCCGAAGCACGGCGAATGAAGCCCCGAGAGCCGCCGGATTGTTTGACTTTACGGGAGGACCCCATCTCTGACCGAGAGACGCAGAGTTGGTTCACGTGGAGCGAAAGAAGACTCGCCGGGGGACGAGGGAAGAAAGGAAAGAATGGCGAGGGGACAAGCGCAGATGGCGCGGAATGACCTCCTAGGTATCCATTCATTGCATTTGCAAACACATTATTTGTTAAATGTATTAAGTCAGTTTTTAGCATGTTGTGAACTTGAGAGTGGACCTTGCTTGAACTCATCAAGAAATGTTGTAACCGTTAGTGATTTGTGATTTACTTTTAAAGCTTTGTCGAGACGCAAGATCTCTTGTTTGCCTTTGTTTCTTTTGTGCACTTTGTCGGCGTCCATCTTTGGACTTTTCTGTTGCATTTGCGGACTGAAGCAGTCTGGGCCATGACGGCAATCCCTTTTGCTTAGGATTTGTGCTTGGCTGAGAGGTTGAATGATCCCTTGACAAGTCGTTTTGACGGTCTTTTTCGCAGCTTCCTTGCCTCTTGTCGGCGTCGGGCTCTTGACCTCTTTTTTGCAGCTTTTGCTTGAGCTTCTTTTATTTTATTTTTTTGTTTTTTTTGTGAGCCCTTGCTCGAGCTCTCTCTTTTTTTTTTTTGAAGCGCGTGAGGGTGAAGACAAGCCCCTGGCTTGGAAGCAGACATGAGTCAGTCGTTTGATGATGAGTGACCCTTGGATGTCTTTTGATGTTGCCGCCGTCGTTGGACTTGGTCAAGGTGACTGTTAGGGCGTGTTCTTGAAAAGTGCGTAGCTTCGATGGAGGTCTTGATTGACATTCAAACTTTTGACTTTTTTGTGTATTTTTAGACCGGACCAATTAAGGTTGCCTACGTCTCCTGACTAGAGGGCTCAGGTCTCGCGTAGTTTGACACTACATGGAGTGCCAAGAGATGCACAGCTTGTTCTTCTTCAGGCGAAGTATCTCGCGAAGTTTGCTTCCGTTGACTGGATTCAAGAAGGGATTGCCGTCTAGGTCTGTCAGCTTCATGGCGCCTCCGGAGAAGATCTTTTGAACCACGAAAGGGCCGATCCATGTTGGTTCCCATTTTCCCAAAGGGTTGGTTCGAGCGGGAGGCTTTTCTTGAGTACAAGGTCGCCTTCCCCGATGTCTCGAGATTTGACTTTCTTGTCGAAAGCTCTAGCCATCCCGCTTGATAGGCTCGGACGTGTTCCATGGCCTTTAGTCGTCGCTCGTCTAGCAGAGCCAATTGGCCGTGTCGGCCGAGCCATTCGACTTCGTTGATGTCATTTTCCAAAGAAGACTTGGAGCGAGGGAATTTCCAATTCAATGGGAAGGACTGCTTCCATCCCGTATGTCGTGGCGAATGGGGTTTCTCCCGTGGTCGTTTCCGATCGATGTGCGGTAGCCCCAAAGTGCAAGGTGCAGCTTTCTGCCAATCTCGTCCTCGTGGTCATTTTTCGGATGATCCGTTCGAGGGTTTTGTTTGTCGCTTCCACGGCGCCGCTTTGTTTGTGGCCGGTAGGGAGAAGATTTGTGGCGTGTGATCTTGAATTCAGCCAGCCCGTCGAATTCCCCTTCGAAGTGTGAGCCATTGTCCGATATGACCTCATTTGGGATGCCGTATCGGCAGATGATGTTTTCCTCGAGGAAATGCGCGACCTTCTTGGAGGTGAGTACCTTGTAGGACTTGGCTTCGACCCATTTGGGTGAAGTAGTCGATGGCTACTAAGATGAACTCGTGACCGTTGCCGCTCGGGCGGAGCAATTTTCCCGATGACGTCAATTCCCAAGTGGCAAATGGCCAAGGTGTAGTCATGCAAGAGAGATCGTGGGGCGGCAGATGATTGAGGTTGGAGAACCGTTGGCACTTGTCGCAGCCTTCTGACAAAGTGGATGCAATCCGCCTCCATGGAGATCCAAGAGTAGCCCATCCCGAGAATGATTTGCATCGTGGCTCGGGCGTTCATGTGGGGACCGCAAGCCCCATTGTGGACTTCGTTCATGAACTTGTTTGCTTCTTCTTGGCCGATGCAGCCAGTAGAGTGGCCCGTGATAGCCGTTTCTGCCAGATAAAGCATGTCCCCGAGGATGACGAAGTGAGAGGCGAGGCGTTTTAGGGCCATGATGCTCTTGGTTTTGACCCCTTCCGTGCGTGGGTCTTCCTTGTTCATGAAGGTGGTTTCCCGTTCTTGAGGTATTGGAAGATCCGGTTATACCATGGCTCATTGACGGGCTTAGGTTCTAGCTCGATCTCACAACAAGAAAGGCGTGAATTTCCTTTCGCCCGACTTTGAAGGGTTTGATCGCTTTTCCTTCGTGGATTTCCACAAGGGAAGCCAAGGTGGCTAAGGCATCCGCAAACCCGTTTCTGCCTCTTGGCAAGTAGTGGAAGGTGACCTCTTCGAATTGTGTGATGAGGTCCTCCATGCAGTGCATGGTATTTTTGCAAGCCCGGTTCTATGGTTTTCCACTTGTTGGAGACTTGGTTGATGATCAAGGATGAGTCCCCATAAACTTCGAGCTTCTCGGACATTCCTCTCGAGTGCGGCTTGTAGTCCAAGAACGCAGCTTCATATTCGGCGGCATTGTTGGTTACCTCGAAATTGAGCTTTATAGCAATTGGGGTGTGCTCGTCCCTGGGATCTACCAAGAGCATACCGACGCCGTTTCCCTTTTTGTTGGCCGCTCCGTCGAAGAACAGCTTGCCATCGGTTTTCGCCTTCGATTGCGAAGATTCCCTCGCCCTGGAAATTGTGGTTCGGGGCCTCGAGCCTCGTCGGCTGGGAAATCGCCCGCTTGTTCACCCATGGCCCGTCCCCGATTGACTTTTGGTTTACGTACTTGATGTCAAATTCCGCTAGGAAGAAAGACCATTTGGCGAGCCTCATTGACAGAGATGGTTTGTCGAAGAGGTACTTGATCGGGTCCATTTTGGAAACCAAGTGTACCGTGTGCGACCGTATGTAGTGCCGTAGTTTCCCGACAACCCATACCGTAGCCGCGCAGGTTTTCTCGAGGGCCGAGTAATTGAGTTCGCCGCCTTGAAACTTTCTACCGACGAAGTAGATGGCGTTTTCGACTCGTGACTCCTTCTTTTCTTGACAGAGCATGGCTCCAACCGCGGTGTCGGTCACGCTTAGGTATAGTAATAAAGTGGCTTTTCCTCGTGGGGAGGACAGAGAATCGGGGGACTCACAAGGTATGCTTTTATTTTCTCAAAGGCATCTTGGCATTCTCGAGTTCCATTCGATGTCGGCGTTCTTCTTCATCGCTTGAAGATTGGCTCGCACATAGAGGTCAATTGGTTGACGAAGCGACCGATATACCGTAGGCGGCCCATGAAGCTTTTCACCTCCGTCTCGAGTTTGCGGTGGTCTCATTTGGATGATAGCCTTGATCTTTTGAGGATCAACCTCGATGCCTCTCTCTCGGTGACCATGTATCCCAAAACCTTGCTCTCGCTAACCCCAAATGTGCATTTGGCGTGGTTAAGCCTCATTGAGTGCTTTCGAAGGCGATTGAAGAATTTTCTCAGTCTCGTGAGGTGTTGTCCGTCCTGATCCCATTGAGTGGATGATCATGTCATCGACGTACACTTCGATCTCTTTGTGGATCATATCGTGGAAGAGGGCGGTTGCCGCCCGTTGGTAGGTAGCCCCAGCCGTTCTTTAGTCCGAACGGCATTACTGTAGCAAGAGGTTCCCTGGGGTTGTGAAAGCCGTTTTTCTTGGTCTTCTTCGGCCATCTTGATCCGATTGTAGCCGGCAAAACCGTCCACGAAGGACTTGACTTTGAAATTGCCGTAGTGTCTACCAACATGTCGATGTTGGGTAGTGGAAAATCGTCCTCGGGACTTGCTTTGTTGAGATCTCTAAGTCCACGCAATGCCGTACTTTTCCATTGGCCTGGTAACCGTGACGATATTGGAGAGCCATGTGGGGTACTCGATCATCCCGATGAAGCCAACGCGGAGCATTTTTTCGATCTCCTCTTTGACTTGTAAAGACCATTCTCGGCTTGATCTCGGCGTAGCTTTTGCTTGATGGGCTTAGCCTCTGGATTCAAGGGAATCCGGTGCTCTACAATGTTAGGATCTAATCCGAGCATGTCTCGGTAAGCACCAAGCGAACACGTCCACGAACTCTTTGAGCAAAGGCGCCAATGCGTCTTGCTGCGTGGCCGGTGAAGAAACTTCCGATTTGCGTCTCTTTTGGCTCTTCAGCCAGCTCCCAAATTCACTTTGGTTAAAACCTCCTCGGCAGCTTCGGGGCCCGGTTTTTCTCTCGTTTGACAACATGCTTAAAGATGTGCTTAATGTATTGTTCGTTTAATGTGTCCGCTTCTTTATCAAGTGAATCGTTATTAACCTGTTTGTGTGTAGTTAATTTATCGCTTGTTAAAGATGCAATGAGAGGATACTCGGAAAGATCGAAGCATTCATTAAGAGCATACGGGAATACATTATTGGCAATGAGTTCGTAATCTTCTAGCGTGAGGCCATCGAGATGACTCGAGAGACTCAAATTCAAAGATAATGGACTCGGGATGAGTTTTGACACTAGACTCTAGGACTCGAGGGGTCGACCAAGTTGTTCGATCATGTCCTTTTTGGGCAAAGCTGGTCCGAGAAGGTGGCCCGCTTATTGAGTGGCAAATGAGCTTGATAGGAGATGGGGCTTGAAGGGCTTTATGTCACCGTTCCCAATCATTGCTATCACAGAGTTATCGAAACAAAATCGATTAGATCTCGGCATCTCGATTTCTTCTTTGAAGAGCAGTGTGGAGCAAGGGCTCGTCCCAAGCATCATCTGGCGGAGTCTTTGCTTTTTGTCTTGGGCATTACTAGCTCGAATGTACTCGTCCCGCTTGTTGAAGGCGGGGATGTTGACAGAGAGTTCTTCGAGTTCTTCTGCCAAAGAGGGGGTTTTCCCGAACCAAAATTCGTTGTGAATAGTGGTGGTTATGGATCCCAGTAGAGGCGGTGTGTCGAGAAATGCTCTTCGAACGGATTTGGCTTCGAGGCCTCCGAATCTTGCCGTGTTCTGCCGGAGCTTGTCCATGTTTGTCGGCCGCCTTTGTTTGGCGCTGATCAGCTCTGTTCCCTTTTCTGGATCTTCTTCCAAGTTGCCGGCCTTCTTTGTGAAGTACTTGGTCATATCGAAGCTGTAAGGACGAAGATCGGAGATTGCGTGCACGCCTCTTTTGTTACCTGCGGAGCATTTTCGTGCAGCTCGCTTGTCCTCCGCAATGTGTTCGGGAGTAGGAATGTATCCCAGGCCGTGCAGGGTATTTTGTTCTTTGATATTGATGATCTGTTGGGTGCCCTGATGGCGTTTTCCCAAACCGAGCCCCGGGATGTAGTTCATGTGCTTCATCATTTTCATCGGGGGAGGGATCTTGTCCCAAATCAAAGGCAGGTCTATGTGGCATACCTGGGTCTTTGGGCTTTCGATGGTGAACCCTGTTAGCATCATGCCGTCATCATCATGTTTGATCTCTAAAACCGGGACGCCGTTGGTGTCGGTCTTTTCAGTGACTATGCTATCTCCGTAGATGATGGTTAGATCTGTTCCTTGGACGAACTTTACGCATTGATGGAGAGTGGATGCCACTCCATTGATCTGGTGTAGCCAAGGGCGTCCCAAAATGGCAGTGAAGGTGATCGGGATGTCGATGACTTGGAAGTCTGTCGAGACCATTTGTTTTCCGAACCACAAGTTCAAGGTGGCTATTCCCAAGACTGGGCGGGATGTTGAGTCGTATGCCTTGATTGCCTGAGTCGAGGGCTTTAGATCAGTTGCTTTGATCCCTAGCAAATCCATCATTTTGGCTGGAAGGACGTTCATGGATGATCCCCCATCTACCAAGACCCGTGGAGACGACGCTCGTCCGCTTGAACTCGTTATGTAGAGAGGCTCATTGTGGTCGCCCCAAATTTTGGAAGGTCGAGCTCGTGAAAGTGATGATATTGCCGTAATTAACGTTGCCAATCATCCGAACCGCTTCATCGTGTGTTACCGTGATGGGAACCATGGTCTGGGCCAGGCTCTCTTCCAACTTGAGCTTGTGCGGGTAAGATGAAGTGAGTAAGGACCAGAGCGAGATGTTAGCCTCGAGTGCTTGAGCCGTGTCAAGACAAAAGATCTTCACCTTTGGGTCCAAGATTTCGCCTTCTTTTGGCGTAGGGTCCCTTTTCGCTCGTGGCTCGTGTATGGCCGGCCTTTTGTCTCGTCCGTGAAGGATTCACCGATTTGACCGGAGCGTGTCGTAACGTTCACTGGACTTATGGTTTTGCTTGTCTCTCCTATTTCGTAGTGGGAGGAGCCTCGATTGGCGTAAGGCCGATCGCATTTCAATTCGTTCACCGTCATGGCTTTTATCAAGCATCAATAGTGGCTTTGAGATCTTCCCAAGATAGGGGTTGGATTATCCGGACCTTCGGCCTTGGGTCTCTAAAAGATTTTATCTACGCAAGATTTTATCGCTTGATAATGATGGGGTAGATAGGACATAATTTAGGGTGACTATATAATGTAAAGATTTTATGGCCAAGTTCTCGTAGTACATTCACTAAAGATGCCACCGTAGTTGCTTTCTTTATACAAGGGGCTGAGGCCGGCTTGAGGTTGCCATTAGATCCCTTTGTTAACGAATTCCTTGAGTGCATGGATGCTCGCCTCTCCAACTGGGGCCAATACTTGTACGGTCTTAGTATGTTTTGCTATGGCGGTTTTAGGGCCATGAGCCAGATGAAGGTTTTAGGGAATTTTTGGAGGAAGTCGATAGCCATGCAGATTGGGGAATTAGCACTCCTTCAAACCCAATTCTCCCAAGTCGCTTTGCCAATTTCCCTAGCAAGACAAGGCAGTTTGAATTCATATGTAGTCAGTAGTGGAGAGCACATTAGGATTAGGGAATTCCCTCTACCCAACGATGAATCGAATGTTATAGCAGGAGAGAACTGAGCCAGCACCTCGAGGTACAGAGACTTCGGTGCCAATAGGGGACCCATCCTGGGAAACATTAGGACAACAAAGTATAATTACATCCATTTGGGGATGGCAGGGGAAGTGCAACTTCTTCAGATGTCGATATACCCCGACCGGGTGACCCACGCCTCTGGTGTTGGAGGAAAAGTGCCGCTTTGTCGAGGACGCCCGATTACCAAGAACAACGGGAGCATGGCTGTGGTAAGAGTTCATCCGTTTATTTTGTTAGCTCTCCCATTATTAGCTCGTATGTTGGCAATTCGTACATAGCTTGCTGCATAGAACTTTTGATCGTATGTAGAACTTTTACTCATATGTAGAATAATTACCACCATATTATTAGCTCGCACCTTGAACTCGTAGCTTGAACATAGGACTACTTTGACTTGGCTCGCATAACTCTTAACTCAATTGTTAACCCGTGTAAAACTTTTTGTGTTGATCTATCCTTTTGCTATGTGGCCTTGTTGCTTTTGACCCTTAACAAGAAGCGAATATGGGTCGCATTATTGCCGTGTCGAGCAGGAAGAAAGCTAAGAAAGCCCATCGGGCGGCCAATGCCTTCAGCAGAGAGAGAGAAGAGCGGCGAGGTAACTTATTATCCAAAGACAATGTTGATGATTCCCATGGAGGAATTGAGTCCGCAGATCCCAGAGCAGAATGAGCTCGGAACATCCGAAGGGGAGAGTGAATCCAATGTCGACTAGACAGCATGAGCTCCGACCCCATTCCCGATATTAATGTGGCGACCTCCGACGCTGGGACCGGTGGGACTAGTCCTTTGACTGTTGTGAACGTTGATGATGTGGGATTTACGACGATCCCGAACTCCAAGAAAGAGAATGAGAACCGATAAGGGAAAGTCCCTGTTCCCTGAGCGGCTTCCTCCTCCTACTACCCAAGAGTCCCGAAGATCAAATGAGGAGGATCGAGTGATGTGCCTTCCTCTTATCGGGTTCAATAAGTCCGACAGTGCCCGCTACCCGTAGAGATGAGCTTTGGCCAGTGTCGTGGTTAGGGGGCCATTGGATGTCAGCCTTAGCCTTCTCTGCCCTTCGGCGATAAGGGGATTACCCTGAAGACCCCCGCACCTCTCGCCCCGTCTGACTAGTTACGGAATGGTGCATAGCGAGGTAAACTTTTATTTTCCTTTTACCTCCTCTCGCTTGTCTGTCTTTTAGCCTAGCCCGTCAATTTAACATCCAGGAGCTAACACTTGGGCCTTTAATGCAGCCTCTTACCATACATGGCCGAGCAAGTTAAGAGCTCTTTGGAGGGCTTCTATTAAGAGGGAGAGGCGGGCTCGAATAAATTACTCCAAGAAGTCACAAGAGAGTTGGCCAGAGTAATCTAAAAGACGAAACGACCGGACAACATTTCTTTTGATGCTCGGAGCGCCGGTGAAAGAAGAAGAAGTATTTGTTCGATCGATTGTGATAAGGCCTCGGGAGGATGCGAAAGCCTTGCCGAGTCCAAGCTTGGGGAGGAGAAGGGTGGGAGAAGGAGGCCGAGCTTCTAGCTCGCGAGAAGACGAAAGATTGACGTAGCCCATGCTTGCGGTCTCGAAACTTCTCAAAGACAAAGATTGCTTTTCGACCGAAAGTGAGCCGAATGAAGAGCACAACGTCGCCTGTGCCAGGCTAAGTGGAAGGAGGATCTAGAGAAGGCCGGCCGTGATGCTGCGCAAGCAGAGCACATTCGATAGCTTGAGGATGACGATGGGATGAATATCAGCGACACCATTGTGTGACAAGGCGAAAGGGCTTCTACAGGAGCCGGGCAAGCGCTACATATATGGCTCGCCGGGCTCTAGTTGACAATCTTGCACTACGATGTCTCCTTGGAAGCAGCAGCTCGTTAGACCTCTGCCTCCGTCTTCGTTGGGCCTCGCGTCTAATATGACATGGCGGCTCATGGCGCTGGTCATTTCGGTCGTGCCCTACTCTGATGTGCAATGATTTGGCCTGTTCATCAAGCCAGAAAGACAAAGACAGCATGGCTGCGAGCCGTGGGAATCCCTCCACTTTAGCTCCAGACTCTTAGGATTTGATGTATGGCGTTACAGGCAGAGATAAAAGATAAGCCGAGGATCTGGAGGAGATGGAGGAAGATGGTGACCTCGACCAACGGGTTTCGAATGTGTTTTTCATTCGGGTAAACCCATGTGCCCCAAAGCAGCAAGCAAAGAAGAGCGAGTGAGATCGAGCCGAGCATAAGCGATCAAGTCGATGTTTGGCGCCGCCAAGCACTTTGATTTTTGTCTCGAATAGAGGTTGGGGGAATGCACAAGATCTCAAAACAATAATATTTTTTGTGTTTTGTTTACGCCAACTTCATTTAAATGCCGCAGCTTCGCCCAATTTCTTGAAAGGCATGATACTCCATAACTTTTATAAGGCACAAGTCTTGGCCCGCTTTTGGAGACTTATTTAGGATACAATGTGCGTACGACTCTATATACTTGCCTTGGGTTAGAAATAGTGCTTTTTTATTTCAAAGATGCATGTGTGTCGAAGCTAGATGTAATAGGGACAACTACACGTTGCTAAAGACTTCTTTAGCTCCAGAGCTGACTCCGAATTGATGACTCGGTGCCGACAACTTAGACTTATATAGCTTTTTGCAAACGAGATTGACTAAGAGTTTGAATCCGCTTAAAAATCAAAGCCGATCGATGCGGTGAAGCCGATTTATCGAGAATCAGAGCTAGGATTAGAATGAAGCCGATCTCAGAGAGTCGGACTTGATTTCAGAAAGAAGGAATGAATGCCGATTAAGAATCAAGCTTGTTTAGACGAAGGAAGCCCGACTCAAGAGTCGAGCTCGTTAGGAACGCAAGCCGTACCAAGCAGCTCGGACTTGTTCAAAGGAACAGAAGGCCGATTAAGAATCGAGCTTGTTTAACCGAAGTGACCCGACTAAGAGTCAGAGCTGCGTTGGAACGAAGTCGACTCAAGAGTCGGACTTGTTGAAAGGAACGAAAGCCGATTAAGAATCGAGCTTGCTTTAATCAAGAGGCGACTAAGAGTCGAGCTTGTTTGAAGTTAGTGCGACACAATGTTCTGGTCGAGTAGAACCAAGCGATTTTTATTGGAAGTAGGTAAATGTCTTTCGTATGCGTCAAATGGAAAGCTTAGAACTATGACATAAATACAAACTTGAAGCTTCAACTCAGCTTCAAATCGAACTAGTGAGTTGAACTAGAAGTACATTTACTTGAGGAGGTGAGCTATGCGGCGTGCCATGGGTGCTTCAACTCCTCACCACATCATGGATGAGCTATCATGTAGGTTGGGCTTCTTTGATGATACGAGTAACAATATAAGGTGACCTTCCCAAATGAGGGAGATAGCTTGTACATGGCTGGTTGGTTCTCCTTCCACATTCCTGCGTGCTCGATCCTTCTTAGCACGTGATCTCCCAATCCCTTCGAAATGATCTGGCTTTTTACCTTCTTGTCGTGGTAACTCTTGGTCGCCGTATTGCTTATGGGTTGACCATTCATGAGTGGGGCCACCATTCGCAAGAGGCGTTTCGAATCTCGTTTCTCGTCGACTAAACTCCAAGTCGATCAACTGCGGTAGTGTCAATTCCGCTCTGATCAAAGAAGGTTACTCTAGGTGGGAAATCATGACTGTTTGAGTGTAGCCTCTGGCCTCCGATCCATATGTAGGCGAATGGGATGATTCCCGTGAGGCCTCCCGGGAGTGGTTGTGCGGGCAAGTGCCGCGCGAACTGCGCGAGGATTACGAAGGGGAGTCTAAAGTTCGGGCACTGCGGATCCGGAGAGCGCAGATCGACGCAGCCAGCCAAGATCCTGGCATGCTTTTCAAGGCTGGCGGCGGTTTGCCTCTCGCTGCTTTTGTTTTCGCAATTGTGTAGAGTCGCCACATGCCGTTTTTATTAAGCCCCAGAAAACATTGAAAAAAAGGGCATCGCTTTAAAGATAATTTTAAACTATTTTTTTGTGGTGATGAGATTTTGAGTTCGTGAGAGTCGAGATGACTCCTCGGGAAGAGAATATTAGAATATTAGAAGCTCACCCGAGTCGCCTCCCGTAAATGAGTCTTTCGGGACACTCCCCTAATATCCTTTTAAATGTTGGTGTGTGCACAGGTGTGTGCTTTTAAAAATGCATAGCCGTGGCCCGTGGCCTGACATGTCTACATTTGCATAATCGCTTATTGAAATGTATTGGAAAATAGCGTGGGGAAGGAAGCCTTACCAATGTTGGTTTGTGTCTCGTCTTCCGCAGGGAATAAGTGTTTGAGGCTCGGAGTAGCGTTCCGATACTCTGATCGGGATTGCTTCGTGGAGGGGACCGCGTTGTCTCGCGGATGCCTGCTTCGCTGAGCTTGATGCCACAGCTGCGCCTGGGCAGTAGGTTCGGCGTGCGTGGGGATCGCTCTGGGATCACCAAGTGTGCAGGTTCCTGCGTGCGTCAGTGGTATGTGAGTCACTGAGCTGAGTGCAGTTTCGCGTAAGGCGTGGGTCAAAGTGTAAGCGTGAGTCACTCGCAGTTTCTAAGGCGTGATCTGGGATCACCTATGACTCCTGGAAAGAGCTCGGACACCGCGGAAAGACTGCAAGGGCGCCTCCTGAGTACCACGCAGTGGGCCTCAGTAGTACCTCGAGAGTGCCTCTGGCAGCCGCGGAGCGTCGCGGAGCGTCTGGGGAGGCTTCAGAGCACCACGAGGGGGCTCGAAAGGCGCTCGGGAAGGCGATCCGAGTGGGCCTGGGAATGCCTCGTAAGCGATCTCTAGGGAGGGTAGCCTTTAAGGCCTAGGGAGGAAGAGAGAGAAGCGGAGGTCCTGTCAAAATGAGGAGGGGGGAGCTCCCTCTATTTATAGCGCCGATTTAGAGTAAAAGAGGTCCGTACCATTTGACCTCCCCGGGTAATCCAGAGCCTTGGTTTTCTCGATTTGGAGGGAATCAGTGATACGATGGTGAATATTTTGCAATTATGATGTTCCCTCGTGCAGAATAAGGTCAAGATTTTAATTAAGCCGATCTGTGCCGACATGCAAAAGAGGTCCGTACTCCACCAACTCTCAGTAAAGAAGCAGGTAATCCATTTTTCCCTGTGATTGGTGAGGGAATATTGTGGACTTTAAGAGGATTCAGTAATTATTAAAGCAAAGAGGTCCGTATCGACCCATTATTGCTTTTCCAAATTTCCCCTCAAAATTCCCAAAAGGTCCTTTTGTCCCTTTTTCATCCCCGCGTAAAGGCTCCTTCCTAGTTTCTTTACGGGGGCTTCTCACAAGCCAGAGGGTTTTCAGTGCCAGCAGGTCGTCAGAGACCATGCTGATGAGTCTCGCTGCAGGTTTCCCGTGTGCTCGGGGTAAGCCGGGGAGTGCGGAGCATCCAGATTGGGGTACTTACAGCTTCCCTCGGACGACGTCACTTAAGGCGAAAGAAGCTGGCCGCCGATAAGATAAGTGGTCCTAATCTCGGATCGCATGGCCGAGATAAAAATGACCGGGAGGCCGCTGTGAGGACGGTGGCGGTGTCCTACTGTGGTGTGACCGTCGCATAGGCCGCAAGAGGCCGGACCTCATGATAGGATTCCTAGCCGTATTCCCCGGCGGGAATCAAGCCCTGGTCGTAGTTCGCCGGTGGAAAAGGGGGGCGGGAGTGCTTGTGGTGGAGTGCGGCGCGGTGGCGTCCTGCCAAGGCCGTCGTGACCGCCGAGGCCGTGCTGCAAGGACGCGCGGTGTCCTTGGTGAACCGCATAGGTCGATGGCCGGACTCCCGTGATAGGATTTCTACGCATCCCCGGCGGAATCAAGCCCTCGGTCGTAGTCTCAGCAGGTCAGCGACCCGGGCAGTGCTGGCGCGGTGGCGCCTGGCTGCCGTGGTCAGTGTGACCGCCGAGGCCGCGTAAGGACGTGGTGGTGTGTCCTGCTGGGATGTGGTGACCGCCGGAGGTCAATTGTGAGGACGTGGTGTGTGTCCTCGCTGGGATGGAAATTTTACGCATTTTCCTAATCTGGGGTGGTTTAAGGCCTTCC